>JARFIW010001124.1:600000-997500 GCA_036346225.1 Platerodrilus igneus
ACAACAGCTCCATACCTTGGGCTCTACATTGACACACGCCTAAAAATGAACTCCCATCTCTTCAAACTTCGAACCAAATCATACTCCATAATCTACTTCACGCACTCCCAAAGTCAGTCCACCTCACCAATCCAACACGAAGACTAAACATTAACCACATCATAATCCCGACCATCAGATACGCAGTAGATTCTTGGTTCCCGCTTACATCCCCTTCTTCCTGACGTACGCTCAACACCATCATAAGACCTTTCCTACCCTACACTTCCAGAGCGTACAGAACCATCTCCACAGCGTCCTTGTATACTCTGCTTCCAATCACTCCTATAAAAATCTAAATAAACTCCTCACTCCAAATCCAAAACCTCAAACATAACTTACCAATCATCCTACACGGCAGAACACTTCACTATGACGAATACCGTTCTCTCCCTAAAATTGACATAAAATCCCGAATAAATAACTCCCTATTCCATTCCTGGCAGGATCTTTGGTCCCACTCCACCAACGGCAGATATACATTTGATATCTTCCCTGATATCACAAACATCCCTCTCCATATTCCTTTCTCTAATCCCCCTACAGTGCAATTTCTGTCCGGCCATGGTAATTTCCGTAATAAACTTTATCAATTCCATTTAACTCTTTCCCCTCACTTTCCTTGCAACAATCAATCTCTAGAAACCCCGCAACACGTAATATACTCCTGTCCCCTAATTTCTCTACTACAAATCAACCTCAAGCAATCTACAAACTTTGACCCATTCTTTCCACTTCCTAACATAAACTTTCTAGTCACTAACTACCCTCAAGAATTAAACCATTTCCTAAATGAAATCTTTTTAACCAAACAGACCACCCACAACCAGCGGCACTAACACACTTAATATACACTCTTGCAATTCACTACCACATCACACTTGCACTCGCACTATGCACACAATCAGCACCATTCCACGTGCACAGTCGACGACTAAGGTAGGGGCACAAATCCCCCTCACAAAAACTTCAAGAACCCCAGTTGTCTTTGAATTATTGATTCTAAGTTCTTAAATATATGTGAATACCTATAATGTACCGCTAGTATGGGCTCTGGCCTAGGTATAGTTCACAACAAAAAATTAGTTTATCTATCTATCTGTCCTCGGAACTCTTCGGAAAACGTGGTTTACGGTAGTGAACTATAGCGACGTGCCCTAGGTGCGGCGGCGAGCGGCCGGCAGGCTGTGGGTAGCATGAAGTGTTAGCTGGCTATGATGAGCACTGCCAGTTGAGTTGCTTAGACTGTAATGAGCACTAAGTGTACTGATTTTTGCTGAATTTGCAATCTTATTTATATGCTTTCATCTCCTATGCAGGGTATGTGGAAAAAACGTTAGTGGAATGGACATCCAATAGATTTGCTAGTTTTAGGGTAGCACAAAAAATGAGTTGGAGGTTTTGATTTTCTATGCATCTGTTCTTTGTTCAGCACGTGAACTTTGATATAGGGTAACAACACTATTAGTCGGCACAAAAACAATTTTGTAAGGATATATTTCTTTTTCAGTAAGTGCATTTACAACTACATTGTAAATATGTATTACTTTTGTTGTTGTAACTAATGATGTAAAACTGACCATTTGTTTTTCGATATTATGGTACAGAAATGTTTTAAAGTTGGCAACAAATACGGAAACGCGAATAAAATTTATAAATGCTGGACTATAACCCTTTGTGGTACCTAAATAGACTAGCAGTAAACCCCATGTTAATTGTAAAATCCTTTTTACCGACGAAGCCCATTTTTCAAGGAATTCTATAATAAATTTTCACAACAACCACATATGGACTGAAGACAATCCACATGGAACTGCAGACACGCATTTTCAAGTGCAGGTCTCATTAAATATTTGAGGTGGTATAATTGGGGATTATTTGATTGGTCCTTTTTTTTTGCCTGGTCGACTTATTGGTCACTCAAGCATGTACCTTTTGCAACACGATTTACTTTTATTACTAGAAAACTTACCTCTTTTACTGAGAAATGAAACACGGTATATGCACGTTGGCGCTTCTGCACATTTTTCTATTTTAGCGAGGGAATATTTAAATGAAGTGTATGAAAAGAAGTCGATAGGACGGGGTGGACCTCAGTTATGGCCCTCTAGATACCCTGGCTTAAATAGCCTAGATTTTTTCTATGGGGGCAGATACCAGTTTCGAATTATTTAAGTAAATCTTTTTACTTTTTTGAAAGAATTAATAATAAGTTATTTTCATGCATGAATTTAGTATGACTTAATTTAAAATATCTCGAAAATGGATAGCTCTACAGAGGTTAACCAAGAGTACCTTTTTGTGGCAAATGGTATGAGGAATAATTATGAGTTTTAATTTTTATGAAATACAGGGTGTGCAAAAAGTATAGGTCAAAATTGTTTGATAACCCCCTTATTCTACGCCAATGGATTATCCTATTTTGTCGAAATGAAGTGTCATAATTCGTGTTAGTAAACAACTCATGTATACTTATTTTCAAGTTAAAATCACTACCCTGAAAATATTCCAAGAAACATGTATTTTTCAATATCACTTCATCACCCTGTATAATGGAAACGGGTGGGTTTACAGGAAACTGTTATCTTAGTTTTCTTGATGGCTCCTCAAGATCTATATATTCCCCAATTTACGGTTTTTTATTCTGAAACACTCTGTATATGGTACTTAGGTTTTTGAATCGTAAATTTTTTGTAATGTAAATACTTGCTACGTCGCAGAAAATAGTTTCTTATTATTTTTCTAAATAACGGTCATAGATATGAAAAAAGTGCGAGAGACCAAAAAGTTTCTGAACAAAACAGAACATTCATTTTGTGTTTTAAAATCTACCAGGGACGCACCTCAAAAAAATTTAGTGGGAGAAAAGGGGGTATGACCACCGAAAAACGACCATCCTTTCTCCCAACCATTCGACATGCCCAATAATGTCCTGCAGTGTAACCTATATTCCAAATTTGATCTTAATATCTCAAAACTGCAGGAGGTATAAAGAGAAAATCAAAAAATTTCGATACTTCAACACCCTGTAGATCGGAAACGAAGTGTTTGCTGCGGTATTCGGTGCGGGCGATTTTCTTTGCTTCCTTTACTTTTCTTTCTTATCTGCACGGAATACCGTAACAAGTCTCTGCAATAGTTTGGAACGTAGACACCATATGTTCTAATATGCCAATTGATACTGTTCCTATCAATCGATCTAAAACGCAAAATAGCATCACCAAGTTTACTGCTGTTAGGTATGGCCCATTTTTATTTGCTACGCATTATTGTCATGAAGAATATATAAGTTATGTTTCGTCCATAGCAATATACAGGGTGCCAAATTTAACGTGTCTACCATTGGCAATTCGTTTATTCTTAGAGATAGAAAGTAGGTTAAATGGGGAAAGTGTCAGTGTATTTCATTTTCATTTAAGGCAACTAAACACATTTTTCTATCACTTCCGGTTTAGCCGGAAATGTAACCAACTTTGAAATTCTTAATGGAACGCCCTGTATACTATAATAGTTTTGGATAGGAAATACCTTTGGCTTTATAAAAGTATAAGCATTAAGTATGCCTGGAATGAAAAATAACGGAGATATTTGACATTTCTTGTTTTTACTTTTACAAAAATCATACTATCCATCAAAACAATTGACGACAAAAAAACAATGTCAGTTATAATCATATGTCACTTTTAGTGTTTGTTCTAATTTTAAACACTATTATTACGATATTCTAAAATGAATTTTTCAAATACTCAAAAGGTGGATATGCTAGAAGTGTAATTTTCATGCCAAACAAGTTGAAAATGCAAGGCATTGTCGCAACGAACTTCCAAATGTAGACTTACTTTAAAACAATTTATGTATCGCACATTAATTTTGGACGTATTTGAAATTTTTGATAAAAATTAATTCCCGGGGGGGGTCGGGTATCCGTGGTCAGATTTTGTGGGGGGTACCATATTTCGACTCAGCTATGTTAGGGGAGTCCAAATATGTATCGCACATTAATTTTGGACCTATTTGAAATTTTGATAAAATTAATTCCCGGGGGTCGGGTATCCGTGGTCAGATTTTGTGGGGGGCACCATATTTCGACGCAGCTATGTTAGGGGAGTCCAAATATGTATCGCACATTAATTTTGGACCTATTTGAAATTTTTTTCCCGACGGAATATCGCGGGGCACGGCGCCCCGTGGCCCGATTTTAACTGACATCAAAACTTAAGCTCTGGACACCGAGCTGAATCGATTGATGTATCACACATTGATGTCCGACCATTAGAAAGGCCTCGGACGAACGGACAGACGGACGACAAATCGATTTCATAAACGAACGAAGTTCGTTGAAAATGCTACCAACAGAGAAATCTCCCAAGTACGAAAATATTTTCAAGGCTTGAGACTTTGCTACAAGAAAGGGAAAGCTTTAATAAATCTGGACGAAAACGACAACCACGTATAGTGACTGGGCTAGTAGAAGAACAAGTACTTGCTTTGCTTAAAGCTTATCCTCAAATGTCTACACAGCAAGCTGCCACCAAATGTGGTATTTCTACAGAAACAATTTGCCTAATTTTAAAAAAGTATCATTATAAACCATATAAGATTATGTTAGTGCAACATTTACATCTTGGAGATAAAGATAAACGAGTGCAGTTTTGTAACTGATTGTTAGATTGTAACAATTTTTTTTGACGACTGCAAATCACCAAAAATTTATTAGTTAAATACATCTTTTTGTCTGTTCCATTAAACAAGTAAACATCGTCATTTAAATAAATATCCGTATTGGGATCATGTAGCCCAACCACACTACAGAGATGCTAATTTGGTTGCTAACAACAGGCGTTAACTATTTGTATAAACATTTCAATGCCAAACAATTTTGATATAATGTGCGCAACGTGTCAACGATTCACTCTGGCTGGGGCACCTGACACGACGACATCATGGAGAACCTTAGAGTTCTAGCCAGTAATTTACGTGTGGCTTTACGCTTATGTGTTTACTCAAAGTGAAATGAGTACTTAATAATGGTAAGCAAATGCACATAATCTCTTAAACAAACTAAATAATTTTGTTTTAGCGCTCTTGTCTTCTCTTGTCTTATCTTGTTTTATTTTATTTCATCCTATCTTTTCTTTTCGTTTACGCTCATCTAGTTTACCATTTAATGTGAGCATTTATCAATTTGATTGTAATATTCTAAATTTAACAAAAACGTATTTCAATGTGGCGATAATAATTTTTGGTCTAATATGAACGTCCTTCAACTTTACCGTAATACTTGGATTTAACAAGATGTTCTGCAATGAAGCCGTAATATTTGAGATTTAATGAGAATGTTCTTCAATTTAATAGCAATTCCTTTGTTTCAATCTAAACGTTCCATAATTAACATTTACGAAAATCTTTTAATTGCTATGATGAATTTACAAGTAATAATGTGGATCATTACACTCAAGATAATTGTTTGGATAACGAACTAAATGCAGTAATAGATGGAAGCTTTGCATTTTTTGATAACTATTTGCAAGGATTTTGGTTTCTTCCGTTATTGCGTAGAGGAAATACGCTTTAAGCTCGTATAATTGGATCCCAGAAGCACGCAGTTGGTTGGTTTCAGTATAACATGTGAACGGGGACATCATTTGTTTGTCTAAGAACAGTATGTATACACATCTGGTTTAATACAATGTAACGCTGTCACACTAACAAGAACCTGTTGAAACGAGGTAAGCGCTCTTTATTATTTTTACCTGACGTCCGCATTTGGCCAACATTGATACCAGGCAACACCTGAAAATAACCTTGTGATGACCTATATATATTATATTGCTTAAGAAACTATAAAGGACTTTTGATGTTTTTAATTATCAATATTTAAATCCAGGGTAATAACCGTTATTATTATTAACAAACCTAAGCATCTTAATTGAGTTCTGATTAAAGTTTTATTTATTTGTAATTATAGTTAAAGCTTTTGAACGTTGAATTATTAGATTTTTGATATTTTCATATAAATTTGTAAGCCTAATAACAGATCTGATATTTTGGGTATTGATTTCAGTTAATTTTGTAGTAAAAAGAAATGCTTAACGTATTTGATATTTTATTCGAATTTATAATTCTACATCTGTGTAGAAGAAATTAAAGTACTATTTTTGATATGTAAATTTTGTGCATACAACTTATTATCATGAAGCAACATTTAATTAAAGAATCACCATTTAATTCATTTAATTAATTGTTTTATTTTGAACAAGTGAGTTCAAAAATAGGGTAATTAGATCAAGGAACAAAAGGCATAACTACTTTCGATATAAAGATATTTGTAGCTTTTATTTGACGAAGAAGCTCTGATAGCTCTTTCAGAATTTGATGCCTAATATTTGTGTCTATAAAAGTGTATGCATAATTAATCTTTACAGCATTTTTTATTATGAGGTAGCAAGAGTATACCTCTTGTGTCCTCACTTTGTTAATTTAATTCAATATTCTTTACAGCTCCTGCGTAAGCAGTTAATATGATATTCCTCTCTAAGGACTTCCAAGTCCCCCTTAGGGAAACTCTGTGTTTAAAATTTAATGACTTGGTGGCGCCCTCTTTAAACCCTTATTTTGGTATGAATTAAGCCATAGTAAGTAAATAATGTTTTGTAAAAAGAACCACGACCAATCCTCATAAGATCTACTCGAGGAATAGACCCCTAGCATAGTCGGAAGATAGTTGCGTCCCAACATTTTAAGGAAATCCTTCCTTAAAGTTCACTGGTTCCATCAGAGAATATTAAAGAACTCACGGGTTACTTTAATTATTCAATCAACCAATGAACCAGTAACGACAAATATGGTAAGAAGATAATATTAGAAGGGACAGAATTTTTCCAAATTATATCCTATGGTCAGCCGAATATAATTTTTCTAATAATGGCATGTTTAACCGAAAAAATAATCATTACTGGTGTACAGTCAATCCACTACAAACCAGAGATAGCAATTATCAGCGGAAGTTCTCAATTAATGTTTGGTGCGGATTTTCAACAACAGCATTGTCGGGCCATTTTTTTATAACGGGACGTTGCCAACAGGACGATATCTCGACCTTTAAAGAAATTATATGGAGGGCTGGTTGGATAGCTTGCCACTAAATCTACGACAAAAATTGTACTTTCAGCAAGACGGTGCACTGCACATAATGCTGTCTTAGTAAGACAGTACCTTGCTCAAATGTTTGATAATAAATGGATAGGAATTCATGATCCTACAAAATTTCCTCCACGATTGCCCGACTTAACCCCACTAGATTTTTTCTTATGGGGTTATTTAAAAGACATCATTTATAAGCAAACACGTGAATCCATTGAAGCCTTGCAAAACAAAATTGAAGAAGTAATAAGTGATAGAAGAAAACTATGTAGCCTATGCAAGAACGTACTGCGACGAGTACAATTGTGTATAGAGAAATAGGGGAACAATTTCAAACAATATGTATAGTAAATATGCAAAAGTTGTAATATATCCGTTATTTTTCATTATAGGCATACTTAATGCTTATACTTTTATAAAGCTAAAGGTATTTCCTATCCAAAACTATTATAATATACAGGGTGTTCCATTAAGAATTTCAAAGTTGGTTAGATTTCCGGCTAAACCGGAAGTGATAGAAAAAATGTGTTTAGTTGCCTTGTTACGTTTTTTTCGAGGCAGCCACGTTGGGCGCCAAATTTATGCTACGTTGGCTCGTAGCCGTGCGTAACACCAAGAAAATCAAAGAAATGACCGGGCTCAATCGGAGATTAGGGGGGTTGTAGAAAGCAGACCAACATATAATGTACGCGGCTGTAAGGAGTTAGTAACAATACCTGCAATAAAAAAAATTAGAATAGTAAACCTGCAATAAAAAAAAATTAGTCCTACAAACCTGAAATAAAGAAAAAGCATAGCATGCTGATCGAGCATAGATTGTTCCGTACTTTGTAGAATGTAAAAAACTGTTTAGATAATCTATATAATATAACAACGGTAAAAGCAATACAAAAAATTTTTAGTACAAAGTGAGGTAATATTGGGGAGTAGCAGAAACGTTTCCTCACACACCAATTAAACATAAATCAGACAAAATGTTAACAAAAGATAAATAGATAAGACACAATTGATATGAGCAATCCAGTAGCATTGATGTTTTTTCTTGCCGGTCCAAATATTCAAATTACTCAAACTAATTTGTTTTGTTTCTCTTTTTTTTTTGTTTTTTTTGTTTCTTAATAGCATGCAATTCTATTGTAAAAGGTATCCGAACGACAAAGATATGGCAAAACAACGGATAGATATTTACAGTAAGAACAAGTAGGAAATAGTTCAACTTACAAAAGGTCCTTCAGTAACGCTTCCTTGCAATTGCAGTGTGGGATTCACGATGTCCGGCACTAACGCAGCACTTCACCCTTGACTGGGAGGGTGTTGATGGAACTTACTACACGTTACCCTAATCACACCTACGTGTTTCACTGGTGTTAGCAGCAGACATTATCACGCGACGGAAGTATGTAGCATTGATAAATTTCTTGTTAATTCTATTTCCTGAGACAATAATTTCGAAATATTCTGTAGCACTAGTTTAATTTCAACTGGGACCAAATGTA
This sequence comes from Platerodrilus igneus, assembly GCA_036346225.1. NCBI lineage: Eukaryota > Metazoa > Arthropoda > Insecta > Coleoptera > Lycidae > Platerodrilus > Platerodrilus igneus. The sequence goes on from JARFIW010001124.1 coordinate 608,679, forward strand.
TATTATTTTCATAAACATCCAAAAAACAGTGAGAAACTTCAACCACTTCCTTTGTAAACCGGTAATCTGTTATATTTCGCAAATAACGAAATTTGCGCAAGCAATGATCTGTTTTGGATTCTTTGGGGTTAGAAAATTCAGAAACTACAGTATCAACTGTATTTGGATAATCCAAAGTATGCACTACTCTGATAAAAAGAAAGACCGCGAAACTAGATCGCACACACAGTTTAAATATCAAAAAACAAAGCACCAAAAAAAAAACCACAATGAGTAAAGCACGTGTATCACTAAAGTAACTCCATCAAATGTTCCGTAAAACACGTGCGTCGACCAAACACGTTCGCCTATCAACCATACTACTTCAATCGGAATTAGCACTACACGTACTACAGTTAATATACAACTTCTATTTCACAAGAAAAACAACTAAAATCGTGCCGTGCTTGTTCATGAACAATTCGAAAATTCATACCGCATTAATTCTCATTATTTTCAAAGCAAAAAGGAAAACAGTATTTTTACCGTAATTAATATATAGGAACAAAGAACAAACTACAATTGCTCATCTGTTTATTCAACTCGTTGCTATCACCACCTCTTATCGTCTATTATCTAGACTTGTTTATCCACATAAGGAACAAAATCTATACGAACGGCAAGACAAGAACGATGCAATCCACTCATTATAATACGACGCATTCGCCTAAGGAGTTAATAAATATAAAATATAGAAATAGTAGTTACCGAAATGTATTTACTAATTGGGAAAAAGCGTAAAATGTTAAGCTATAAAAATGCACGTTACAGCCTTAAATGACAATGAAATATACAGACACTTTCCCCATGTAACCTACTTTCTATCTCTAAGAATAAACGAATTACTAATTATAGGCACGTTAAACTTGGCACGCTATATAATATTTGTAAAACATTATCACAAAATGTGTAATATCTCGAGCGTGGTAGAAATTCATTTTCAACTAGCAAAATATTCAACCAAGGGTAAACGACGGTCACTGTAGTTCATGCGTTTTAACTTTAGGATGACGTCAATTGTAGTAATAAAGTGTTGACAACTGTATGCAAATGAATACCTAGAATTCGAAATATACTATTATTTAACACATATAGATTGGCAGTTCTGTACTATGTTACCACCAATTCATCTTGCCAATGAGAATATTCGCGAATCTTTTATTGAATATATTAGAATTTAACCTAACATTGGCAATATAGCTTTTATCCAGTTGTGACGTTGCCACGGTAAAAATTCGATATCTAATCGATATAATGGGTTCCTTAACGTTACGATGACAAATAGTGCTCCGGAATAGCTCAGAAAAGACTCATCAGGGCGGTGGGTAAAGAATCGCATTCAGGGACCATAAGGAACCACTAGAAAGGTCCAATAAGTCAAAACTAACTATTTTATTAATGGGCGCCAGGAACAGGAGCAAGCAGAATCAACGAGAAATGTTCCACTATTCTCGGGCGAAACCCAAGGTAACTCACTATATCAATAAATTAACAGGGCACAGAATTAAACCCGAATTTATTGAAGTAACTACAATGCCAAACATGAAATCAAACACATAAACATAAATTTCACTAGAACAAATATTTATACAAATAATCATACATACCAGATTCAAACCTAAATGATTCAAGAGAAAATTAACCAAGCTAAGTGCTCACAATAAGCAAATATATGTTTACTCCAGGTGATTGTATAAATAATATTTAACAGTAATAACGCTATGGGGTTCAGAATATCCGGGCACGAGCCCATACGCAAAAATAATTCGTACTAAGTAATAATCTGGTACGCAGACTTGGTGGCCATTAAGTACGCTGTAACCGCATAACTCAAGTGAGTAATGATTTAACCAAGGGTCTAAGCTCGTGACTAGATTTACAATCAATATGTATAAATCACTGGAACGCATTAACGAGTTGTTAGCATTAATCATAAGAACATAGCACTTACTAAGGAAGTATTCAAACATTAATACCTAAATAATTTTATAATAAATACAGATTTTACGTTAATTATCGCAACCCACCTTACAACACAGGTGTAAGTATGGTTGCATGCAAAGCAAAATAATAAGAGGGTGAATATAAGGTTTCATACACAAAAGTATTAATCCAATAATCTCAACAGAACATACACAACACACTTAAATAAGGAAGTATACGACCTCAAGAAGTAATTCCAATGCACCAGTAGCAGTCGAGGATTCCAAATCCAACTTAACGGGATTACAGCAATTACAGATGGTCACACAAAATCGCTTCAGGTGTAATATTCATCAACGGATAACTCCAACAGGTTTCGATTAATATTTCGGTAGTCCAGCAGATGGAACTTATTGTATCAATAATTAGTTCTTCGTCGGGAGCTTCAATACCATCTATTCCAGTAAGTTGCCGAGTCTGGGTAATCATAATACCACCAGAACGATTACTTAAACAAATCTTCACAAATGTGCATCTACTTAAATTGGAACTGCTAAACTTAGTCGTAGTCTTAGACGTAAATTTGGACTTAAATTTGGACTTAAATTTGGACCCTAAAATTCATGTCACACAGAACAAGAAGTGCTACAAAGCAATTACTTACCACATAACAATGTGGGTAGAATATAACAAATATCACAAAAATGTGCTTCACTAACTGAGCGAAGGCCAAACCAATAGTATTAATAAAAACGACGTGAAGTCCGCCAAAGGCGTAATAATTAACTTTCTTACTCACAAACACCAGAAAGATTCATTTTATCCAAGGTAGTAAGCTAGAATCCGCTAAAATAAGCGATATAAATTTTGCTAACGCACCAAGTTCGTCGTTTCGATTCGAAGGCTGGATCAAGAAGGACGAGCCACCACATGGGCTCGTTATCACCCTTAGGTGAGATAACATTTTCCCACAATTAAACCACTTTTTATGAACAAAAGCAAATTAATGTGCATCACCTTAATACGGTGCTATAATAACAACTTGACAAATGTCAATTCAGTGAAATATCTAACCAAAGGAGAGATTCAAAGGCTTCTAACCACAGAGCATTATGTTAAAAAGATACTAAAAGTTGCAAGGAGTTATAAAACTTAGAACGGGACGTTCCAACGTCAAGTTAAAGTTAAAGCGAATGGACTATGGTGTGGTTATACATGCGGTGGTGTGGAGCAACCTATCTCAAGGTTAACATGCTATGTCGTTTTAGCGTGTTTCATTGCGTAATTTCTACTAGTGGAAAGTGAATAATATGTATTGCCACATGTAATTTTGAAAAACAGACCAAGTTTACTAATTATCGGTTTATTTTTAAGTGATTATCGAAATTAACTTAATTTACGTTAATTTTTAAAGTATTCTACGTGCAGTAATATGCGTATTTCATTCATTTTGATTAGCGCTTTTCATTGCAATTTTTGGAACTTTTTTTTAAAAATTTGGTCAAAATATTCTACAAGGCGCTTTCTTTGAACACTACATCTGTTAAACAAATTACATTAGTGTAGTGCTTGAACTAAACCGTAATGTTTTGATGTCTAGTATCTTTACTTTAAAAATTGCCTATTTTTAATGAATCGCTATAATATTCTCGTAATGACCGAGTATTTCCCAAGCGTATATTCTCACGATAAGCATCGTGTCAATTACGTTTTAAGCACACTTTCCTAAAACGTTTGCCTATAAAACTTGTCAGTTAGATCTCGACACATTTTCGTTGTTGTTTTATAGACAAATAAATCAATTAGTTTCTTGAATGAGAAACGTTTTTCTTTTAGTGTTTTAAGAAATTAGTAAGAGGTAAAAATTGCATCGTCGAATGTACATTAGAAAACTCATTCACAATTTTTTAATTGACTTTTATTTTCCCTGTGCTTCACTAAATTAACCAGTAGTTAATTTATTACTAATCATATGAGGACAGATCTATCGCAAAGAAAAAAATACAAAATAGAGTTAGAAAATTTACTAAATTTAAAACGATTGGATCAGTTTAAATATTTTTCTTATGCCCACACAAAATGCGAATAAATATTTCCTTACCCCAATTTGAGGTTCAGTCCCTACACAAATATGTATATGCTATATCCCGGATATATTACCGATCAAGCAAAAATTCCGCTTACGTACTATAAAGACTTCGAAAAGTGACGATAAAGTTCCATCATCAAACAAGTTTGCTTCCAACTCCATTTCCTTTTACAAATGTCACTACAAATTGAATTTTTATGAGATTGACAGACATTTTCCGATTACTAAAAGTTCCATTTGATCTGCACAAAATGTCTGAATCGTACATGAAATGCAACCAAAACGAGTGAAGTTCGTATTTATAAAACTGATTCTTTACTCTATCGAGAAGAATCAAGTGCAGGCATGCCAATTTCGCGACTCTAATAAACTGTTGGAAACTTTTCCAACTCAATCCTCTGGGAGTAAGATGTTAGAACTACAAAGTATGAATATTAGAAACGTACGTATTTTTTTATATGCATCGTGGAACTTTATTATGCAATTTAAGTTTAATTAGAAAAGTAACATAATCTGAATGCTTTGCTTAACTTCCTTCGGTCAATCGATATCCTACACCTTCCAAGTAATCTTGTTTAAGTGCAGTTTCACATTAGTACTTTCAAGATACTCTCAACTTAAAGCTACTGAATAAATTTAAATAATATTCCAATTTATATACCTTTATCTTCAATCTTGAAGTGATATTGCGTGTACGCAAAATAAACAAGAAAAAAGTATTGACATTGCATCAAATCGCCATCGATGAAGTAACTTAGAAACGTAGTTTTAATGGCAAACCCGATACAACGATTGATATGTTCAAAACAAATTCGTGTTTACCTGAATAATAATTAAATATTTTGACAATGGTAAATCACTCTTGTGGCACAAAATTTCCGACATGCTGATGCACCTTTGAGGCGTGTAGTGAAACCCAGTAACGTAGTTAAATTTCAGACTACTCTGAATTTTTCTGCTAATCGTGTTCCTGTTTATGCTAGAATTCTAAAACTTTGTGCTTGTACCATTTTCGAAAACTTAATTATTGATTTCTAGGAAAACGGTATACGCGCGAGGATCTAAATATTTATTGCAATTAACCTGATTAGAGTTAAAAACTTTTGACAATGCGCCAATTTGTGTCACAATTCACGATAACGACATGTTGTCATTTTTCATGATACTGCGCGATTGGAGCAGTCGATAAAGGATATAGGTGTTAAAATGCGGCGGTATTTCGATAACTAACTGATGGTAGAGAAAAGTGGAACATGGAACTAAATGATAATAATAAAACAAAACAATTACTTCGAATACTTACCTTCGTAAATAGCGCAGCGAAACACATTTATTTTCTTGCGGCCGTGCAGAACGGAAAGTGAATATAACTCTTCTTTATTGCTAACGTCTAGTACGGGATCCAAAAGTAGACTCTTCTTTTCTTTACCATGGCAGGTGATAAAGATAGTCCTTGCACATGCGAAAACAACATAGTTTATCGATATCGCGGCACTTACAACACAAGCGCGGTGTTTGAAGTAATGACATAGTAATGCAATGACATTTGAATACCGGGCGGAGGTAAATAATTAACAAATCCTAAATGCTAAAAATAATACAAGCGGTTATTATATACATTCAAAACGAAACAATAGGCAAGGTTTTATTTCCAACTTTAATTTGATAAGTTGGTGCTCATGGTGGGCTAATTTGTGTTACATAGCAAAATTTTGTGCTTGTACCATCTTGAAAAGTCTATTCCTTCATTTCTAAAAAAAGTGTAAGCATTGTGAAGGTTAAACATTTAACTAAGTTTATTACACCGCATCGGCATAAAATCAGAAAATTTTGGTTGTAAGAATTTTGTGCTGATTTCTGCCACAATTCTTAAATACCATAGTGTGCACCTATATAGTAGATGGCGGTCGCTATAAAACTCACTACAATTTCTAATTTTAATGTAAGATTATTATGCTAATCATGCGCTACTAATTTGGACTACAACTCTAATATTATGCGCTTGTACCTTTTTCCAAATCCCACCTTATTTATAAAATAACTCCAGACATGACGTGGGATTTAATATTAGACGGGGATGGGGCCGCTTTTCGCGCACTCCTCACTCAATCCTCGCTCACAGCGTCACCATCTAACCTAGGTTTTTACATGTAAATTCCCATAATGAAAATCTGCTAAGTCTTATTTTTAAGGGATATCTTCCTTGTGGCGAGGGATTTCTTTCTTGTGTACGTGAAATTTCCTCCTTGTGAGGAGGGGGATTTTTCCTTGCTTTATTTTATCCCCACTATTCTACCCTAAAAATACGGTATCCTAACCCCTAAAATTTCCGAGCTACCTCTTGATGCCTATCGGCACTGCACTACCTTTGTATACCCACCTTTTTAATTTTTATTGTAACATCAACCCTTATTGAGACACAACCCCCAATTTTATAACTTTTTTTATTTATAAACAGTTTCCAATTGTGTAAAATATTTCAGGCCTTCTGCGTGCGTCGATAGACCTAAGGGTAGTAGAGGGAGTAAGTAAGGGGTTACTGTAGCTTGTTGTTCAGAGATACAGAAGAACGTAAGAAGCTCTCATGATGTGTAGTCGCTTAGCTTGATTTATATTTAAATAAACCTTTCTTTAAACTTGATGTTGTTTATTGCACTACAACAACTTTGGTGCCGAAACACGGGAAGATCTGGTAATAAATATAAACGAGCTTTAACGTAAATATTCGGAATAACGGAACGTGAACGCAAATATTTAAAAGACGGCTATACTATCGAGGCTTCGTAATGGAACAAGTAAAACGGACAATCTGTAGAACGCACTTAACTAAAACAGTTAATAATATAAATTCTATGTTAGAAAATAGTTTCAGTGTTGAAGACATTTATACAGCTATGTCAAAGTTAAAGCTTGCGAGTGACAATCTGAAAGAAATTGATAAGCAAATCTAGAGGACGAGTTAATGAAAATGTATGAATATGAAGAGGTTGCAGTAACTACGATGTCTAAGTTGGAATTTAGAATAAAACTCCCAGAAAGATCGCAGATAGAGGTTGACTCGAATTTAACGAATACGGTACCAGTAAGTAACGAAGCAAGTAGGCCGTCCTTTACGTCAGTGAAGCTTCAACGTGTACAGTTAGCAAAGTATGATGGTACTGCAAAGAGCTGGGCTTCCTTTCTGGGAACAATTCAGAAGTATGATCCACGACAATCAACAATTAACGAACGAAGATCGATTCAACTACCTGCGAATGTATGTCACCGGAAGGGCCGCTGAAGCAATTGAGGATTTCCTCCATCTGGAGCATTTTATGAAGAAGCTTTGAATATATTAAAAGATCAATTTGGAAATGGGGAACGGCTAATTGAACAATATATTGATAGCATTATGAAAATTGAACCTGTAAAATCCAAAAATGACGTAAGCACTTTAAGGAAGAATTACAATCTAATTACTTCAGCTATGCGTGCTCTGGAAATCTTAGAAGTATCTAGTTCTCAGTATAACATAATCGTAAAGTCGACTCTCATTAAGTCGTTGCCAACGGATTTGCGTTTAGGATTTTATCGACAAATGAAAATGAAATCATCCAATCATCTAGAAATTATTACGAATAGTTTAGAAAGTTCATCATCAAAGTCAGAGAAAGATGCAGATCGCCAGGTAAAGGATTTATTGCAGTTTCTTAAAAACGAAATCGAGTCGTTAGAACAAGCTTTAAAACCGGATGCAGATTGTAAAGAAAGGATGTTCCCAACAGAAAAGAGAACGCATTACAAAGGAACTGCGGCTAGTTTATTAATCACGCCGAACAAACGTCATGAATGCTGTGCTTTCTGCAAGAAAGACCATAAAACTGAAATGTGTGACGCAGATGTACCTTTGGCAAGGAAGAGAGAAATTCTAAAGGCAACAGGAAATTGTTACCGTTGTACGAGAAATAACCATAGTGCTAAATATTGTAAAAATAGATTTTTAAAATGTAAAGAATGCCAAGGTAGGCACGCAACAACAATATGCGACCCAAACTTTAAGCCAGGTAAAGATATACACAACGCTGAGACGACAGGTATTACAATGAAATTAACGAAAGGCGAGAGTTCAATGAACACTTCGGCGCCGTCGGTGTCCAGTTTGATGACAAACGTAAACAAAAATGTGCTATTGCAAACAGCTTGTGTTTATGCCTTTGGCGAAAATTCAAAGAAGTTAATCAGATTAGTAATGGACGGAGGCAGTCAACTTTCATTTATTGGAGAATCTATCAAGGTAATTAAATTTACCTGTTGTTGGACAACATAGGGTTCGTATTGCCGCGTTTGGAGATAGTGCATCAATACCGTCTAAACTTTACAACCGCGTTTTAATTACTTTGAAGGGACAATATACAGATGAAATTTTAACGATTGAAGCTGTGGAAGTTCCAGAAATTTGCATGGATAATTTACATATACCTAAAGAAAGCGTGGTAGAGTATCAAAACTTGCATCTGGCTGACAATATCCCGTTTAATATAGATCGAGCGTTAATTGTTGATGGAATTAGTATACTTATTGGGGCAGACAATTACTGGACAGTAGTGACAGGAAAGAATATTCGTCTTAACAAAGGTTTAGTAGCAGTGGACACGAAATTTGGTTATGCTCTGCATGGCCCCATACCAGTTGATGCTACAACCATAGGAGTAAATTTACAGACAGTGTTACATGCGACAGTTATAAAAACAGAAGCCGAGATCGAAAGTATGTGGGATTTGGAAACAATAGGTATAACCAAAGAAGCAGACAACGATAAGAAATATTTCGATAATTTTTTGAAAAATTTTGTTCATAAATGTGATGATGGATATTTAGTAGCGTTACCGTGGAAGAATGAGGATGCAGTGATTGAAGATGATAATTTAATTACTGCGCGAGTTCGTGCTCAGAGGCTAAAGTTTAAATTGACCAATATTAACAAAATATGTGAATATAACGCTGCTATCAAAGGAATGTTGGATAATAATTATGCCGAGTTAATTTCCCGCGGTGATGCTGAAAAAACAAATTGCGATCGTGTTTACTACTTGCCACACAGGCCTATTTTTAGAGAAGATAAACAAACAACGCGTTTGCGAGTGGTTTTCGATGCCTCTTCACATGCCCCGGGACAAAAATCATTGAATGACTTATTAGAAAAGGGGCCTAATTTAAGTCCAGATTTAATTAAGATTTTACTTAATTTTCGTGTAGGCGAGATCGGAATTACGGATGACATTGAGAAAGCATTTCTACAAATTTATTTACATTCCGACGATAAAGACGCACATCGATTCTTATGGTACAATAACGACAATGAACTGGAAACGTACCGTATGAATAGAGTAACATTCGGAGTTACATGTAGCCCGTTTCTTTTAAATTCGGTGATACGAACACATTTAATCAATAATCAAAAACAAAACCTTGAATTTATTGAAATCTTAGAAAGGGGATTTTATGTAGACGATCTAGTGGTCAGTGTAAACAATCGAAATGTTGCAGAACATTTAAAAGACTTTTCAAGTAAGCTTTTTCAAGGAGCCTCCATGAATTTACACAAATGGACGATTAACGATTTCGAAGTAAACAGCAAGGTTGAATCGCAAAATGCACAAATTCAAAAGGTGTTAGGAATTAACTGGTGCAATCAGAACGATAGAATTAGTGTCGATTTGAGTAGTGTGACGGAGTACATACATTCCGTTAAGATGGTGAAAAAAAGGCACGTGTTACAGACAATTGCTCGTGTGTATGATCCGCTTGGGCTTCTTGCACCATGTGTAATAAAGCTTAAAATTTTGTTTCAGATATGGGTTGAAAAAATTGGTTGGGACGATTTGCTACCGCAAGATGCAAAATGCAAAATGAATGGCAGGAATGTAGTCAACAATTGATGAAATTAGTGGATTTTTCTATACCGCGTTACGTAGGTGTGTCGAACCATCCGAACGAATCGCAATTACATGTTTTTTCGGACGCATCTTTACGAGCATACGGGGTGGCTGCATATCTAAGACAAAACGATCGTAACGGGAAAATTGGTGTGCAGTTACTGTATTCAAAAAATCGCGTTGCGCCCTTAAAGGCTTGTAGCGATAAAATGCTAACCTTGCCGCGCTTGGAACTAACTGCCGCGTTATTAGCAGCTAGGTTACAGGTATTTATAGAAACTAATGTATTAATTAACATCGATAAGGTAGTGTGTTGGACAGATTCTCTGATCGCGTTACATTGGGTTAAAGGCGATGCGTCAAAATGGAAACCATATGTGGCTAACCGTGTTAAAGAAATTCAGACCTTATCGAAAGATGTAACATGGAACCTTGTCCGGGTCGCAAGAACCCTGCGGACTTATTAACCCGCGGAATAAGTTCAAGTACTTTAATAAATTCCGAAACTTGGTTACACGGTCCTAGGTGGTTGCTAGAAAGTGTACAAACGTGGCCACATAATACGATAGAGAAATCTACGTCAACGATAGATAAAGTATCGAAAATGTCTTGACTAATTAACGACACTACAAAAGGTAGCAATCAATTTATAGATTCCTCCAGATACAGTGATTTTGATCGTTTAGTGCGGATAACGGCATATGTTTTACGATTTATAGCAAATTTAAAAACCAGAAATGATAAAGAAATGAAGAGCTTAACCGTAAACGAATTTGAAAGGGCCGAAATATGTTTACTGAGGCAAACTCAGCGGCAAGTTTATTATTCGGAGATTAACGGCTTACAAAGGCGTGAGGGCATTGAACGGAAATCGAGTATTGCAACTTTAAGCCCTTTTTTTGGATAAACATGAATTGCTGCGTTTGGGTGGGCGTCTTCATAATTTAAGAGAAGATTTCGACCTCAAGCATCCCGTTATTCTATCGAAAACTGCACAGTTAAGTAAACTACTAATAATGAAGTTTTATAAAACTCTTCATCATAGTGGTGTTAATGCAACACTTCATGAATTACGTAAACGATTTTGGATTGTACGAGGGCGACAATTAATAAAGTCCGTTTTGGCAAGATGTGTTATCTGTAAACGACTTCGTGGAAAGTCAGGGTCGCATCCTTTCGCGCCGTTACCTAGAGATCGAATACAGCAAACAAAGCCCTTTGAAGTGACAGGTTTAGACTTCGCCGGACCGTTGTATTTTAAAGATAGTTATCACTCAAAGCCATGTTATGTGCTTTTATTTACCTGCGCTGTTATACGAGCAGTTCATCTAGAGATTGTTTTGAAAATGGATGTTGCGTCTACAATCAGTGCATGTAAACGGTTCTTTGCCCGTAGAGGGATTCCTAAGGTCATTTACTCAGATAACGCTAAAACATTTAAAAGAATATCACGTGAAATATCGACTTTAAACGAAGTGATGGCGAGTACAGAATTTGTGGAGTTTGTAAACAGTCACCAAATTAAGTGGAAATTTATAGTAGAGCGAGCGGCTTGGCACGGAGGATTTTACGAGCGACTTGTAAAAAGTGTAAAGGACGCCGTTAGGGCTACGATAGGACGTTCTTTACTAAATTTAGATCAACTAAATACACTCATTACCGAGGTTGAAGCAACAATAAACGCCCGCCCGCTCACATACCTAGGTAGTGAACCTATGGATTTAATGCCGTTAACCCCTTCGCATTTTTTATTGGGACCCGCTTTGGCTACTATTCCTTTTGTTGACCGTGTTATTAATGGAGATGAGATTCGTAGGCTATGGAAGCAGAGAACAAACGTTATAGACTACTTTTGGAAAAGATGGAGCGCAGAGTATTTACAATTATTAAGAGGAGCTCATCACAACGTGAAGGCGCGTGAGTGTGCGATTAAGCAAGGGGATGTCGTATTAATACATGGAAATGATACGCGACGGTTATTGTGGAAATTAGGGTTGGTGAAAGAGGTGATAAACGGCCGTGATGGCAAAGTGCGTGCCTGTTACGTTAAGATTGCGAATGGCACCGTAATTAGGCGCCCAATACAATTATTGTATCCTTTAGAAATAAGAAGTGATAAGCTAAGTTGTACCGCCGCGCCGGAGGATGTGTAAAATATTTCAGGCCTTATGCGTGCGTCGATAGACCTAAGGGTAGTAGAGGGAGTAAGTAAGGGGTTACTGTAACTTGTTGTTCAGAGATACAGAAGAACGTAAGAAGCTTTCATGATGTGTAGTCGCTTAGCTTGAAATATATTTAAATAAACCTTTCTATAAACTTGATGTTGTTTATTGCATTACACCAATCATGTATGGTACTACCGATTTAATTTTTCTTGGAAGTCCGAATCTACCATTAATTTAACCTAAGGCCAACTCGATTTAAAAAATTCATATAGGTAAAATCACCACAACACCGTGCTCTCGGTTACCTAGTTTCGGCTACTTTTACAAGGTCGTGGTGACGCCAAAGCCTTTTATAAATAAAGCGCAATGTAATACTATTCTAAAATCTTTATTCTCACATTATACCTAACAAAATTTAAAAATATTTAATGCCAACCATGGAGCCACTTAAACTTAATTTTAATACAAAGTTATACACAGAAAACAGTCCTTTTTATGTTTGTTTGGAGTGGTTTCAATTTCATCTAATTTTATTCGCAGCTTAAAATTTAAATCAACACCCAAGTCCTTTATCTTTTTTTCTAGCCAATAGTTTGATATATAGAGACCGTATAGGTTTTTGAATTGCAAAATGTACCGAAGTTTGTCTCTATATATAAAGCCTTTGATTCCACCGACAACCAGATCCATTCCTTCGTGTAATTCTTGCGGCTTATGACAATCTTTTAATCGCGGCTCTCTCACTATATCCTGCATACGTATCTTGTTAGCTTGATCGACTTCTTCTTTTTGGTATTGAAGGGAATCCTTATTCTCCCACTCATTGCTGCATAGTTACATGTCCACCACTATTGGGAATATATGGTCCTAATAGGTTGTAAGACCCTCGGTTTTAAATAATAACAAAGGTTATATACTAGGCAAATATACAATGTTTAGCCGAACCCCTTTGCATGTGGTGTACACCAAGGTTACGAAACCCGTATTCCTTAGTTCGTCTATGTTATCTGCCATTTTGATAAATACGTTTTTAGAATAACCTTTTAAAAAGTATACGGATTTAGTACAATCCTTTTCCGCAGGGACACCAACATAACTAAAAGAGTCTTTCTTACTAACCACAAATACATACAGCTTGTGGAACCCGGATGTATCTAAGTCAGTCCATCGACACATAAAATAATCTTTTAATTCTTTCTCATTTTTTCTAATATGATGTTCTTTGTCTAACACATCTTTGTATTGTTCGCGTATTGTTGCAGTGTTTTCCATGTAGTCCAACTTTCGCCTTTTTGCACCCATTTCCTCTAATTCCAGCTATCTTTTTCTCCCACTTACAGCGTATGGCGTGCGTAAAGGGTCAATTTCCTATAGCGTAAACGGATAGAGTTTACTACCACTATTTACGCGTTGTCGTACAACCTCTGGGCAAATGTTAGGCGTATTTAATAACCCCAATTCTGTAATGATTATTTCTTTTGGAATTGTAGAATATGGTGTTGCAGATTGTGTAAAATATGTACTACCTGCTTTAATGTAGCACTTGTGTAAGATTTTTATTTTATTTTGGTTGTCTTCCTCCTCTACTATCTCCAAATAATTTACAGGTAAATAGTTAAAACTAAAAGCCAAAAGCATAAACTTTATCAATTTTTCCCTTTTCTCGGGTTTTTCGGACAACTTAATTTGCAAGTCAGTCAATTTCTTTGTATTGCTATCCCCCCCCCCCCAATACAGTGTACTGCAGTAGGTTATCATACACTAAACAGCAGCTATTTTGTAGCTTGTCCGATAGCTTGCTACACATTTTGGCAAGTGGTACCGAGTACATTAGCGCCTTTAGGAAGTATAACTTACTATTTTCCAATAAGGTTAAACACTTTTTTAAGGGATTATATACCTGTTCCGCACTGATATGGTTTCCAATTATACGGTTGTACGTGCTTTCGGCTTTTAGTTGTAACTATTTACCTGTAAATTATTTGGAGATAGTAGAAGAGCAAGAAGGACAAGATAAAATAAAAATCTTACACAAGTGCTACATTAAAGCAGGTAGTACATATTTTACACAATCTGCAACACCATATTCTACCATTCCAAAAGAAATAGTCATTTCGGAATTGGGGTTGATAAATACGCGTAACATTTGCCCAGAGGTTGTACGACAACGCGTAAATATTGGTAGTGAAATCTATCCGTTTACGCTATAGGAAATTGACCCATTACGCACGCCATACGCTGTAAGTGGGAGAAAAAGATAGCTGGAATTAGAGGAAATGGGTGCAAAAAGGCGAAAGTTGGACTACATGGAAAACACTGCAACAATACGCGAACAATACAAAGATGTGTTAGACAAAGGACATCTTATTAGAAAAAATGGGAAAGAATTAAAAGATTATTTTATGTGTCGATGGACTGACTTAGATACATCCGGGTTCTACAAGCTGTATGCATTTGTGGTTAGTAAGAAAGACTCCTTTAGTTAAGTAGGTGTCCCTGCGGAAAAGGATTGTACTAAATCCGTATCCTTTTTAAACGTTATTCTAAAAACGTATTTATCAAAATGGTAGATAACATAGACGAACTAAGGAATGCGGGTTTCGAAACCTTGGCGTACACCACATGGAAAGCGTTCCTCTAAACATTGTATATTTGCATAGTAAAGAAACTTTCGGATCATTTAAAATCGATGGTCTTACAACCTATAACGATCATATATTCCCAAAAGTGGTGAACATGTAACTATGCAGCAATGAGTGCGAGAGTAAGGATTCCATTCAATAGGAAATTAAAGAAATTAAAGTTTCCATCTACGTAGCACCAGCCATTGGAAAATGGTAAAAATGTTAAACCTATATAGGTGATTATTAATTGTGGTTTGGAAAATAGTACTTTCCTTGGACTAAATAAAATAGCTTAGACTGATTAATGTAAATGATCACATATTCCCGTATACATCCACACACACACACACACGCAGGGGTGCGCATGGACAGGTGTACGCATGGGCAGGGGTGCGCATGGGCAGGAGTGTGCCTGGGCGTACACGAGGGAAGCGGAAGTTAACAGTCGCCAAGCATCTAATTCTTTATTTGGAGACGACATCAGAACCTTTGAAAAACAAATACTACAAATCAAAGCTTATAATCCCTTAAAAAACTGTTTAACCTTATTGGAAGATAGTAAGTTATACTTCCTAAAGGCGCCAATTTACTCGGTACCACTTGCCAAACTGTGAGATAAGCCATCGGACAAGCTGCAAAATAGCTGCTGTTTAGTGTATAATAACCTACTACGGTACGTGTATTGCGGGAATAGCAATACAAAGAAATTGAGTGGCTTGCAAATTAAATTGACCGAAAACGAGAGGAAAGGAAAAAATTGATAAAGTATGTGCTTTCGGCTTTTAGTTTTAACTATTTAACTGTAAATTATTTGGAGATAGTAGAGGAGTAAGATAGCCAAGATAAAATAAAAATCTTACACAAGCGCTACATTAAAGCAGGTAGTACATATTTTACACAATCTGCAACACCATATTCTACAATTCCAAAAGAACTAGAATTAGAACCGCGCAATATTTTTACACAAATTTTAATAAGTTTGATAGTAGGTATAAGGGTACAATTCTCCCGAGGGTTTTTTCGATTTAAAATTTTTTTAAAAGATTTAGGTTCTCCAGAAAGATCTAGACCGATATTATGTGTCATAACCTAAGACGATTTTGGATAATTTCAAAAAATGAGGGATGTGGATGGATGTGGAGGAATGGGGAGGGATATGTAGGTGGGAGGAAAGTGGAGGGATGTGGAGGTGGGAGGGATTTCGAGGTGGGAGGGATGTCGTGGAATGTGGAGGAGGGAGATTTTTGGAGGGGTGTGGTGGATGTGGTGGGCTGTGGTGGACGGTGGTGGGACGTGGAGGTGATGAGATATGTGAAGGTGGGAGGTGTGTGGAGGTGGGAGGTTGGTGGTGTGTGGAGGTGGGTGGTGTGTGGAGGTGGGAGGTGGGAGGGTGTGGAGATGCGAGGTGGGAGGTGCGTGGAGGTGCGATGTGTGTGGAGGTAGGAGGTGGGAGGTGTGTGGAGGTAGGAGGTGGGAGGGTGGTGGAGGGTGGCGGTTGCACTGCGCCAATTTCCTCCAAAATGCCCTACTCTTTCTACTAGCAAAGGCATTATTACACGTATCCCCAAAAAAGACGCATGCTTTAGAGAACTACAAAATATTAGCTAAATGTATGTCTAATAGAATTACAACGTAATTCATAAACTTCTTTCCCCAGACCAATGTTTTTTCATTTCAAACAGAACCATGTACGATACTACACCTATATTTAGTATATAAGACATGTGATGATAGGAAGTTACTTATCATCAATTTTGTGGTTAGATATTGTTTCTAAGAGACAGTTGTTGTGGATGCATTATTTTGTATTTGAAAGATTGTTTGTAAGAGGATTATTTTGTCTTATTATAAATCTTATGTATGATAACAGTGGTTTATTAATTTAGAGGGCATCTTTATTTAATAGACATGCTGTTCTTGACCCGTCCGCCCCGGCTATCAATATTTTTGGCTATCTACAGTCTTTTCTTCTTTTCTGTTCATCTTCACCGCATTCAAAGTTTTAATTCGGACGCCACCGATTTCTTCGTTAAGCCTATGGTTCAGGCCCTAAATAGGGGATTCCTCCCCCCTGCTTAGAAAACCATTTAGCTTCTTCGTTTACCTGAATACCGGGGTGTTCTGGAACCCAGGAAAGCTGAACTTCTTTCTAACTGAATAATTCTTCCAGAACATCTAAGCCATTTTTATCTCATTCTGTCTAAATAAAAACTAAATTTTTTCGACAATATTTGAATTTGTGCCAGTTTGTGATTTAATTCATGAATGCCGCGTTGATTCCGTTCCGACATGATAGTTTACGTTTGTGATAGATCATCAGCATATTAAAATTTTTCATTGTGATGCGAAAATTTTGTACTAGTCGTTTCCTAAATGTGCTACAACTCCTAAATATTATCCTTGTTTCAATTTCGAGAGTCCACCGTTCATTTTTCAAAAACTGTACACTTTATGAATGTCTAAATATACGACCATTTGATGCACAATCTACCCTAATTAAAATTCAAGTTTTTCAATAATGTAAGGATTTGTGCCAGTTTGCGCCACGATTCTTCAATGCCTTGTTAACATTTTTCCGATATATTAGAGCGCTTTTGGGTTAGATCGTAAAAACTAGAAATATGTTGGAATTTTAAACTTTAATGCGAAACTTATATACTTATCATGTGTTAATGAGTGCTATGACTTCAATGTTTTGCGCCTGTGCTATTTTTAGAGTCCACCGTGGCATATATAAAAAAGTATACATTGTGAGGGTCTAAATGTGTAACAACTTCATCCTGAATGGTTTTTGATAATTTCATAATTTTATGGCAATTCGTGCTAAAATTCTTTGTATTCATGGAGACTAAAAATATGCTATAGTTTCGAACTTAGTACGATAATTTTTTGCTCAGTGTGTGCTTGTGCTATATATTCAAATATGTGTGCTTGCATCATTTTCGAGAGTTCATCCTTTGAATTTTAATTAAATTCTAGACATGGATGTTCTAAATATATAACGATTTTTATCATAGACTATCTGAATAAAAACTTACAATGTTTGACAATATTAGAATTTTGTGCCTATTTGTGCGAGGTGCTGTGTTGACCTTTTCGATGTATTACTGTTTTGGGGCCGATCACGGAGGCTAGAAGCAAACTGAAATTTTATATTTTATGCAAAAAATGTTGTGTTTGTCTTATGCTATTTGTGTTACAGCTTCTAAATATTCTCCTTGAATTATTTTCGACTGTCCACTATTTCATTACATGAAATTGTAGACGTTGTGGGGGTATTTAAATATACAATCTGTTTATTACAGTAATAAACAATTAAAATTTTTTGATAATATTAGATTTTTGTGTGAAATTGTGCCACTGTTTTAGATTGATGTATTTTACCCTTCTTACCTGTTAGTATGGCTTTTGGGGCAGATGACGAAGGTTAGAAGCACGTTTAAATTTTACAAATTTATATTTTGTACAATTTTAAAGAACAACTTTTAATTCCTAGAAAAGTTGTATTGTAAGAGTTTCTAAATATTTAACAAAATTTAGTGATATATATTTTAGGTATTTTATGCAGTAACTTTGCATGCGACTTAAAATTTTATAAATACATGTAATTAATTTTAGTATAATTTTATAAGGCCTCGTTAATGCTATTTTCTAATAAAAATTCTAAATTATGCACATTTTATCTTGTGGCAATAGTATAACTCGATCGTTAAGTATTTCTAGGCCAATCTTATATAATTTTGCATAGTAAATTAAAAATTAAATATTGAAATCATTTTGAATAATAAAGAACGCCACCAGTACAATAAATTTGTAGCCTACACGGTCATTGTGAAACCATAGATAACACAATATAATCACATAAGATAATTTCTAGCACTGTATTAGTACAGCTAGTTATAGTTCTAAAACACAAATATTTTTGTGTATAATTTTGGGGACGCGTTAGATTTCACTAGTAACATTTTTTCTGTGTAACAAAAATATCTTTACAATATTACAAATTTAAAAAAAATTTCATTAAAATTATTTGCTAATCTAAATAATCGTTCGAATTCGTAACAAACCTTTGGTCCCATATGGAAAATATAAAACGATTTGCTATTTCCTGGTTTAATTAAATCGCAAGACTAAATTCCACATTTTGTTACAATAATAATATTGAGAATACCTAGGGTGTTTTGAAACCTTGCTTAGAACGTTTTAAATAGCATTTTTACTATTAAACATCCGTTTAAATAACTTATTGTTCGAGGTTTTCAACTTGTTTAGTAAACACGACGCGTGACCGTTAAGCATTTGTTCTATTTAGTATAAAATTCCGGAGTGATAAGAATTCCCCAGGTTAAATTGTCTTCATGAATTGTCTTCCTAATCCGATCACTTCCACGTTATTCTTCGAGCAAAGCGAGATGGAATTTGTAACGTGCTAATTATCATACAATTCAGTTTCTCCTATTTTATAATTATTATGAAATTTGGTGGGACCTGTCACGCCATCTCTTGCCTTACCTTTACTTCGCGATTTACCTTGTAGCTGCGCTGCAGTCGTTTTACTTGTTGTTTATTGGTTGTTGGTATTTATTCAACGCTCGCAATTTTATTCTAATCTAAAGTTGAAGGCATTTGTTCTTGTTTCATTGCATGGTGAACTCGTTCTGCTAATTTTACATCTTGTTAGTGGGTTCTGTCGAGTTTACTTACTAATTAATTCTTTATTAATAAAATAAGAGGCAACTTCGTTATATTCGTATTACGCGCATTATTTGTTATTGTCGTTAGTATGTGTAGTATTGCTATAATTACTTAATCTTAAACGATATTGGTTTCGGCCTATAAGATCCTACTTTATGCCTTCTACCTTACATTTTACTTTTTATTTTGTTCTTCACATATTTCGAAATTTATAGTAGCCATTCCACCAACTGTTCGATTGATTATAGTGGATGTCAGATGTCTCACGTAAATATTGAAGATTAACCCCAAATTAACCAACGTGGTCTTCATTAAAATTTCTACGTGTTGGCTGCTTGTTTATTTCATGTAACTAACCTTCTATACCTTTTAGTCGTAAGGTGTACACGAAATTTAACTGGTACTTGACCTATGCTGTAAGAAATAATTATATTGGGTAAACCCACAATTAGCAGTCCTGTGAGGACACTTCTTGGAGAGTTGATGTAACAGTCAATTTTTTGTAGCAATAACTCGCACATCTGTAACGCCTGAATTTAACATTAGTAACACAAGAAATGTGCGTAAGAGGCCTCTACGATTAATGCTAATATATAGTGCGATTTTGAGGTTTAAGAATTGGTGCATTACGCCATTTTAGTTTATCTTGAGCACTTTAATCCTCAAGTTAAATTGATTAATTTTATATCAACTGTTTATTTACCAGTACCTTATTATATACAAAAGAATTTTGAATCCTGGTGTTTATTTAATTTAATTACTAATATTTTCTTTCAGCTAGCGTTGTTCTTCGGTGACCACTATTTTTCTATCTTCTGTACTTTCTTCCCCCGCAGTGGTGTGAAGTTTTTTGAATTCAATACCTGCAATTGAACAGCAGAAGATGAACTGAAAACTGATCATATTCAGCCCAAGGGTAGCAATCGGCGATCTGTGGATTAAATGAGTCTATTAGTTTTACTGAATCCTTTGCAGGATTTTTACAAGACAATCAGTGAGGTTAAACAACCCCCTCCTTCACGTATGGTTAGATTACTTGCTGTAAAAACCGCATCGTTTTAGTTCACGCGATATGTTTGTTGAAAGCCGTAATAGCACTTAACATTACTAATTTTTCGTAACCACATATATTTTGTGAAAGAAAAATCAATCGTAAAATTTTTGTAATATTTTAAAAATTTCTCACTTATGAGAAACAAACGAAATCATGTAACAAAATAAGATTTACATTAAGATTACTTAAAATTCCAGTTTTCCAAATTTGTAAATGACTGCTGAATCTGACATTCGTAAAAACAACAAATATGTAAAGAAATCTCGTTCAAATAGTCAAAACTAAAGTACCTGTAATATAATGTAATTGTTAAATATTATTGCTATTTGATTGGATTATTTGTTATGAAATAGACATGTTATCACGCAAGTAATTTTTTTGTAAAAAAACATCTGGTAAAAATGTTTCTATGTTGAAAACATATGATCTATTATACTCTAAGTTAATCCTAGAATTTAAATAGAAATATTTAGAATTAACAAATACGAAAGGGTTTTATTTGTCTACCCTTTTTAATTGAATAATAATTGCTAGATACAGTGGTGTCCAAATTCAAATTAAATTGTTTTCTGTTTAACTAAGAAAATTTCAGCCCCAACCCACCTCTAACTCTCTCTTGGGGTGATAGCCAAGTTAGCCGTCGGCAAACAGTTTTTAACCTTCCCATCTTCTAAGCTTAAGACTTTAATTTGTTTAAAGAATAATACTATAGCGAGTCGCGTGCAACGTAAAAACCTGTGCAGTAATTATAAAAATCGCAATTTGTTTCTTTAACACGCTTGATATTATTAAAACATGCTATATTTACGCTCACAACAAAAGGCGTAGTATCTCTAACGCACTTTATTTAACTCTTACATTAGCGCCGTATCGTAGGGTATTCTTAATCTTGGCAGGTTAATTATACAATTGAACACGCATAAATATTTCAAAACTATTACACATCTTGATAAAAAGTACACCTTGGAAATCTTTTGTTATTATATTATTTCCAAACATCATTACACTGTCACTACACATCGCTTTGAATCACCTATATATTGTATTCTGATTAATGATTTACTTATAAAGCACTCACTCGTATTACGATAATTCAGCGTGTTGCGAATTGTATTCTCTTAAACTTTATGAAAAATTACAAAAGATCTTAGGTAGCACTCAGTTAAGTAGAGGTCCGTCAAGTTGCCTCCCCCTTGATCGATTTGTTTCAAAACCTAGCACCTATTTGCTTATAGCTAGCACTAGCTAGCACCAAAGTTGTAGAGCTAGCACTACAGTTGTTTCAAAAATATGACCAATTATATTAGGGGGGGGACTTGACACTAACCCCCCAGTGCTCCGATTTGCTCGAAAACCTAGCACCATGTAGCTTGCTACGTACATTGACGTAACTTATTAAAAAAACCCAAAAAAAAGGAAGGAAAAAGTATGACCGGGCTCGATCGGAGAGTGGGCGGGGTTTTATACATACAACAAAAAAATTAAGGGAGACCTGAAATAAAAATGGAAAAATTATATACACTCACACATTCACACTCATTCGCGCTCAAAACAAAACATACAAAAAAAACAAACCTATAATTAAGCACAATATGTACACAGTATAGTGGTACCAAAAAAAACAAATAACAAAAAAATTACTTCTTAAACACTAAACCTAGCAAGAAAATAAAAAAACAAAATCTTTTTTTTAAATGGTGAGCTGCCGGTTTTAGGCTACTACCCTATCTTAATTTCCAACCAAAAAGACACAAAATTACCCCCTAAAACCAACAGCTCTAAATCCTCGTAAATATAAAACTTAACCTATACATGAGAACGGCCACAACATTTTTTTTTGTTTTAGATATTTAAAACCAAATAGCAATGCATCCACACAATGCTAATAAATACAAAAAGGGTTCAACAATGATCGTATTGACGAATTAAATTTAGAAATGCGGGATATTTTTTGTATAAAAACACTAAATGTGGAAATGCATGCGCCTAAACAATAAAATCCCCATCGATATGGTTGCAACGCGAGCAGTGACAGAAAGCACTCATCCTTGAAGTTGCTGACGGGGTCGAGTCGGTAGCTAGTCCACACCAACTGGTAGGGGGCCTACACCCATAAAGAATGCGTTGGGCCTCCCATTACTACAAGGGACGACCATTCGTTACAGCTTTAAGGC
This sequence comes from Platerodrilus igneus, assembly GCA_036346225.1. Taxonomy (NCBI): domain Eukaryota; kingdom Metazoa; phylum Arthropoda; class Insecta; order Coleoptera; family Lycidae; genus Platerodrilus; species Platerodrilus igneus. The sequence goes on from JARFIW010001124.1 coordinate 631,357, forward strand.
CGCCGGAAGAAAGCACGCTATAATGCGTGCTCGAAATTCGCATCAACCAAAACGGAAACAACCAAACATTCTACACGTATTTACCTGTGCAGATTGCAAGCAAAAATGAATATTAATTTTGTTTGACTAAGAATCAAAGCTCAACGTAATTTTGTAGTCAGGCTTAAAACGGGAAAAACACAGTTTATAATGGAGCAATACGCGACTTTAATTCGATGAATTCTTTCAACGCGAAAACACATAAGCACTCATTATCGTATACTTGGAACACGTTATTGACTATTTAGCGTAAACTTTACGTTAGGGAATTTTTAGAACTAGAATTTAGTATTAATTAGCGGAAGTAACAATCGAAATTGAATTTATGCAAAACAGATAAATGAATTAACACGCAAAAAGTTATATGAATTTACTGAATAAATTTTTACTTTTGAAGCCAAGTGGGTTTTGAATTGAGAATTATGGTAAATAATTTATGCGGAAAATAAACGTAACAAGCTTAGAGCTAGCACAAGTTATATGAATTTACTGAATAAATTTTTACTTTTGAAGCCAAGTGGGTTTTGAATTGAGAATTATGGTAAATAATTTATGCGGAAAATAAACGTAACAAGCTTAGAACTAGCACCAGCTAGCACCCAAGTAAGAAAGCTATTACCTTAAAAACAAGACGGCGGCGAATTTTTAAAAAACTTTTACCAGCCTCCGCCCAGTTGTCTGATATGCTCCAAAATCTAACACCTTTTTGCTTATAGCTAGCACCATCTAGCACCAAAGTTGTAGAGCTATCACCAAAGCCACTTCAGAAATATGGCTAATTATATTCGGGGGGTCAACACTACGCCCCCCGCTTCCATTTGCTCCAAAACCTATTATCATATAGCTTCGCGCTAGCACCAGCTAGCACCCAAGTAAGAAAGCTAGCATCTTAAAAACAAGATGGTGGCGATTTTTAAAAAAAAATTTGCCAGCTCCCAGTTGTCCGATTTGCTCCAAATCTAACAACTTTTTGCTTATAGCTAGCACTAGCGTCAAAGTTGTAAAGCTAGCACCAAAGCCATTGCAGAAATATGGCCAATTATATGCGGGGGAGTTCAACTTCATGCTACCCTCCCCTGTACTCCGATTTGCTCCAAAACCTAGCAACATGTAGCTTAGAGCTAGCACCAGCTAGCACCCAAGTAAGAAAGCTAGCACCAAAGCCGTATCAAAAATATGGCCAATTATACGGGGGAGGGGGCAACTTGACGCTAGTTTTCCTGTGCTCCGATTTGCTCCAAAACCTAGTACGATGTAGCATAGAGCTAGCACCAGCTTGCACACAAGTAAGAAAACTAGCGTCTTAAAACCAAGATAGCGGCGATTTTTTAAAAAAAATTTGCCAGCCCCACCATTTATTCGATTTGTTCCAAAATTTAGTACCTCTTTGCTTCTAACTAGCACGAGCTAGCACCAAAGTTGTAAAGCTAACACCAAAACCGTTTCAGAAATATTGCCAATTATATTCGGAGGGGTGGGGCTAGCACTCCCCCAAATATAATTGGCTATATTTCTGAAATGGTTTTGATGCTAGCTCTACAACTTTGCTGCTAGCTGGTACTAGCTATAAGCAAAGAGGTGCTAGATTTTGAAGCAAATCGAACAACGGGGGAGCTGGGCTGGCAAAATTTTTTTAAAAAATCGTCGCCATATTGTTTTTAAGGTGCTAGCTTTCTTACTTGGGTGTTAGCTGGCGCTAGCTCTTAGCGACATGGTACAAGGTCTTGGAGCAAATCGGAGCACGGGGGGCTAGCCTCAAGTTGGCCCCCTTGAATATAATTGGCCATATTTTTGAAACAGTTTTGGTGCTAGCTCTACAACTTTGGTGCTAGGTGCTGGCTATAAGCAAAGAGGTACTAGATTTTGCAGCAAATCGAACTGAGGGCTGGCAAAATTTCTTTAAAGAATCGCCGCCATCGTGTTTTTAAGGTGCTAGCTTTCTTACTTGGGTGCTAGCTGGTGCTAGCTCTAAGGTACATGTTGCTAGGGTTTTGAGCAAATCGGAGTATAGGGGAGGGTTGCATGAAGTTGACCTCCCTCGAATATAATTGGCCATATTTCTGAAATGGCTTTGGTGCTAGTTTTACAACTTTGGCGCTAGCTAGTGCTAGCCATAAGCAAAGAGTTGCTAGATTTGGTGCAAATCGGGCAACTGGGGGGCTGACAAAATTTTTTAAAAAATTGCCGCCATCTTTTTTTAAGGGGCTAGCTTTCTTACTTGAATGCTAGCTGGTGCTAGCGCGAAGGTATATGGTGCTAGGTTTTAGAGCTGATCGGAGTACGGGGGGATAGCGTCAAGCCCTCCTCCCCAATATAATAGGCCATATTTCCGAAACAGCTTTGGTACTAGTTCCACAACTTTGGTGCTAGCTAGTGCTAGCTATAAGCAAATGGGTACAAGGTTTGGAGGAAATCGGTCAACGAGGGGGACAACTTGGCTGGCTTGTTAAGTAGCCACGCATATTTTCTACACTTATACAAAAATTATTAAATCTTCAAATAGACACCTATTGTCTAATAACGACACCAACTTTTCGCGTTTTGCTATTGCTCTGTAGCTGCGAGTCTTTTTACATACCTCTAAACTCAAACTTACGGGAGCCATTTTGAATTATATTTCATTCATTGGGCGATAATACTTGTGGAGATACAAATTTGACCGCGTCTACTCCCGATGTAGTACAGTCAAGGTGGAGCATTGGATATATGACCGCAAATGTAGCGGCCCTTACATTATACTGTCATAACCTACGTTAGTTAGTTCGAATGGAGATGAAAGCAAGGGTGGTTGTAAAAACGATGGAACTAATCTTTCTGAATGTACGCATATTTATGCTACTTCTATCCACATGAACAGAAAAGGTGTTAGACAACACAAGCCTATAAATTAAAAAATTATTTTAATTCTTATAGTAACCGTAAGTTGCAGACTTTCAATATTTGTGTCTATAAAAAGATAATTTGGGCGGTTTCGAATACCAAACACGTTTATGGAGGTTATAGAGAAAGGTTAAGTATATTGAATTTCTACCGCTATGGAATGGAAGATGTTGAACATTTGGGATATTTTTATATGCTATTACAAGCAACTCTTACCGAGATCCAGAACCTTTTCTCTTGAGATCTTACCGCAATGCACCTGTATAATTTTATTATGTAGACGTGGATTGAGCCACTCTAAAAGGTTTTGTTCCCTGCATTTTACTTTCATTAAATCAATCTTGGACTCTTAAAGTGTGCTTTAAACGATTGGAACTAGGTTTGTAAGTCTAAAATCTCTTGGGATGAGATATAACTCAGCGAGTTGTAACAAACTTCAATGTCTAGCAGTACGAAATCGAGTTGTAATCGAATTTACTTTAAGCTGAGTTTGATGAAGAGCTTTATGGGTGATAAAAGACAATTTTGTTCGGCTGCTTTGTTAAAAAATATCCTGATATGTATTTATTCGCTCGTTTACCGGTACTAAATATGTAAATCGAATGAAAATGTGTTTATTCTTATCTTGCTTGCTATAAAAAAGAGCATTTAAGTTGCTTGTTATTTTTTAATAGTAGACTTTTTACATATCTTTTATTCTGTTTAGTTCTGTTTACCATATGTAGTATTTTTCATGTTTCCAAAAAGATTACTTGTAAAACGGTCTACATTGTGATAAAATCTACATACCTAGAATTGAAAGAGTTTAGTATTATTACTTTTTCGGATACACAGACCAACACGTTTTTTGTTTCCTGTAGTCTTTTATGCATTTTTGGTCGCTGAAATCAAATCTGCAATTCAAATTTTTCGTATGACCCTCAGGTATTAAGATATTCCTTAAAGACGATTTACATTGTACAACATATTGTAACGAACGTAATCCGGTGGACGACTCATCATTGGAGTATAATTCATAACGTCTGGCGAATGTTTCAGAAACCGCACCGCGAACAAAATGTGCACCAGTTGATACTCTAAACGCATCTATAAATAGATATAAAATTTAGATAAAATAATATTTTACTGAACAGTTTATGTTACTGATAAACTTTATAGAATGTCGCGAATACGTTTTGTTACGTATGTAAGGAGTTTACGATTAAATCTCACAAAAAGAAACTACGTCAATCAAAAAAAGCTTATGGACTTTATTTTGGATGCCAAGTAGGAGATCAGGATAAAGCTTAGGCGCCGCGCAACGTGCTCTCTTTGTTTAAGAGGCTGACACAACGGTACCCATGAATCAATGCCTTTTGCAATACTTATGGTGTAAAGAGAACCTAAAGATCGTATTACAGATTGCTAATTTTGCTTGACGAATCTACTTGGGATTTCACTGAAATAGAAGCATACTATACAATACCCAACCCTGCAATTATTTCTCAGCCCAGTTCTTCACAGCCAAAATATCTACCTGTCTTCAAACATCTAGAACCACATACACTTGACGACGATATGGGTACCGCTGAAGATAATATTGTTGAACCTATGGAAGAAGACACGTATCCTGATTTCCAACCATTTGCTGTAGATACTCCTTGTTTACTTTCACAAGATGAATTTAACGACTTGGTACGGAATTTAAATTTACCGAAAGGTTTGCAAGGTTGCAAGGTTAGAATTCTTGGTACGCATATTTTCACATATCGTAGACGTGAATAAGATTTTTTTCGTTTTGTTTTTGCATCGTGTGATCAGTTTGTGTACTGTGTAGATGTTCCTGGACTAATGGATGTATTAGGATGTAAGTACAAAGCTAGTGAGTAGAAACTTTATTGATTCATCTACTCTAAGCTTGAAGGGATTTCTTCTCTATAATAAAAACTCGTATCCTTCTGTTGCTATTGCCCACACAGTACGTATGAAGGTACATTATGACAATATGAAAATTTTACTTGAAAAAATTGATGGGTGAAGCATATGTGATGATTTAAAAGTCCCAGCACTATTGTCAGGAATGCATTTAGGTTACACCAGTCACGTATTCAACACCTCCGCGTTTCCAGTTCTTCGACCTCTGACTTTTCCTCGACAAAGTTCTGTTAATTTTTAACGACAGTTAATAGTCGAATATGGTGTCGTTGCGCTAAGTGCATAAACATTCGGTGTGCGCGGGTGTCATTACGTGTTTGGGAGTTTACGCGACTCACTTGACTTTACAATTGAGTAGGTTGTTAACTAGATCGCTAGGGATAAATATTGACAGTAATATACATTTATACAGTATCCTGTTATGTTTGCACCGCCAAATACAGAAATATGAAAACACGAAAACGCAGCACACCAAATACGAAAACACATTTACAAAGATTTACAAAAAGGCGAAAACAAAATTACGCAAACGTGAAGCTACGAGAAACTGAAAACTCGAAAACACGAAAGGTCAAAAACGTGCAAAGAAAAAAAGTGAAAATAGTTAAACTCAAAAGTATACAAACAAAAATAGAAAAATCCGAAAAATCGAATACACGTACACACAAAAACGGACTAACGCAAAAACGAGAACTCGTGAATTCCTAAACCGCGAAAACTCGAATATGTTAAATACGAAACAAGAAAACTATATAAATTCGAAAACAAGAAAACATGGAAGTACGGTAGCGCAAAATTTAAATCGCGAGAACTGGAAGACGCCAAAACTCTAAAATGCGCGAATGCAAAACCCTTCATCATAAAAATATGAAAATACGAATAACGAAAACCGGAGATAGCAATAAAATGCCGTTAAAGTTATAGCGCTAAAAATGAAAATGCGAAAGATTGCAGGATAAAAAGATGGTAAACACGAAACAAAAAAAAAGCGGAAACGGTAAAACGCGAAAACATATAAGCATGCAAAAACAGACAAACAAAAATGACTAGTGACGTCGGCTAACTGCAGTGGCGCAGGAGTGGGTTCCTAAAAATAAAATAGAAAACTAAGAAATAAAAATAATAAAATTGCTGAAATACAAATGAACTACGCTACACTATCACATACTAAAATGCGTTTTCTACTTGTCGTAATTGCGAGGTGCCAGACCGTCTGTCGCAGCAATTCCTTTGATACTATTCTTACACGAAATATAGTTACTCCGTAAAAGGCGTCTATGCTTCTGGTTTTCTAAAGTTTTTCACACTATACGTCACATTTCCTTCAAATATCTTAAAATACTTCTTTAAGTTATTGTCAAATTAAATAAAATTAAAATGTAAAATACCTCTTTCAAATAAGATTCCATCACTGGGGTAGCTGAATATCCTTTAGAAATGTGTCTATTGGCCTAGTTCTTAACAAAACTCCTATAAAATTCAACCTAAGCTTAAACTCCATTAACATTACAGAATTTCAACATACGAGGTTTGTTAGCAAAGTAAAGAGACTAACAACACTGCGAGCGATCTGGTAGCGTTATGTTATTATATTTGTCTAGACCTGTGCGTTGCATTCCAGATGCTCAGTCCGAGTTTTAGCTCTGTACAGGCAGGACGTAATTTTTGAGAGCGCTATTAGTGAAGTTGCGTTTTTGTTGTGTATTACGAAAAAGGAACAGCGTAATTTATAGCAACGTTATGCCATCTAGTTTCATGTTAAACTTGAAGCATTCTCGAGTCTGACACTTGATAAGTTAAAACAGGCATATGGGAGACATTCCTTATCAAGCGCACAAGTTTTTCATTGGCACAAATCATTTTTGGAAGGCCGAGAACACGTTGAAGATGAACCTCGTTCAGGGAGACCTTTAACGTCAAAACCGACGAAAACGTCGAACATGTGCGTGCTGTTGTGAAATCGGACCGACGTTTAACAATGGGTGACCTGCTAAACTTAAACACTTACTGTAAATCAAATTTTGGCCGAAGATTTGCAAATGCAAAGGATTTGTACCTAAGTAGTATCGAAAAACCTCACAACTGAGCAGAAGGACAATCGAAGAAACGTGTGCGTTGATCTTTTTGAGAGGATTGACAATGACCCCGAATGGTTTAGTCGTGTGATCACAGGTGACGAATTTGAATTTTCGAGTATAATCTTGAGAAAAACGGCAAAGTGTGGAGTGGAACACTGAAACATGTGCCCTATCTACACATGCTTTAACAAACGATCATGATATGAATTTCAAAGTTGCCAAAATATTGGAAACTGAATAGGTAACAACTAAACGAATTTTCAAAGAAATGTGTCATATATACAACTGTTCCAGTAGTATGAACAAAAGAACAGATATTTGCAACCTAAGTTCGATATACACGTATTTGTTAAACTTCAAGTAATACAAATTATAAAAAAAACACCGCTATAACCTTAGTCCGGGGGTGGCATCTATTTTTGCTCTTAGTGATTGGATTGTTCAAGAGTGAATTACATCAAGTGATGTGAATATTATACGGATTTTTGATTTTAGTGGTAAAATTAATTGATTGTCTACATCTAATAAGCGGAAGCTGAATTTTTTATTGTTTTCTAGGTATGCGTTTAGTTCTTTTTTAATGAAATCTGAGAATTCATATTTTCAATATCACTGATTTCCTAATGTTTTTACTGATATGATAGGCGAGTTAGTTTCATCAAATAGATATATTAGGGTTAATGATGGAATTGAGATAAATACTAACGTAATGGCTGGAATAATTGTTCGGATTGATTCAATTAGTTGACCATTTAATAATTTCTTATATTTATATTTTCTTAAGGCTATTGTTAATGTTATGGATGCTACTATAGAAATAATGGCGATTAGAATTGTTATTCTGTAATCGTAAAAGAAAATTAATTGTTCTATAGATGGTGAATTAGCATCTATTAATGATCAATTTGCTCAGGTAGCCATTCTAAAGAAATTATATTTTATAAGAAAATCTTAAGTTTACTGCACTAGTCTGCCACATTAGAATTTCACTAAAATTGATAATTCGTTATATGTGTGTTCTGAGGGCGGAAGTTTTTGTAATCATTCTATTGATGTTTTTATATGTGTCTTTATGATTGTTTATGGCATCAACATATATTTTTTTAACAAGCTACCACTTAAACCTGTTGATTTAATGGTTTCTAATATTATTTTGTACTTAAAGTTCTATATGAATATCAAAAGTTATTAATTTAGAAACTGTGAAGCGTTTTTTGTCACCTGAAACGTGCATTTTTTAACATACGATATTTTGCGTTAACATTGACGCTATGCTAAAAGGTCCTTTGAAATACTGATAAACATTTTCCTCCCCAAACAAATTCACTTCTAGAACGTTTATTGTTACAGATGCAAGCATATCAAGAATTTTGAAAGAACCGATAAACAATTTCTAATTAATAAAGTATTATTTCCTTTTGTATAGCAAAAATTTTAATCATGTATCAACCGTTGGGAAACTTAAAACTTTTACTGGAATTTTATAACGCACAGGAAAACTCTTAATCTTTTTAGCGAGCAGTGGGATATCATGACTAGAATAATTTAATACACATAAAGGTCTGAAATCTAATATTCTATAAATACGTTGCTGGGAGTTTGTTCACGTGACAATATTAGAAACGTGGGTATTATCTCAAAGAAACTGGAGTAATAGCTTAAAACTGAAAAATTCCATGTAGTATAGCTACAAGCGATAGAAGCTATGAGCTGCAAATGCGATATTTGTATTCACATCATATTAAATGCGTTTTCAAATCAATATTTCAGAAGCAAAATTGTTTCTACTACATACGGCAAATAACTTAACAATTTTCGTATTGATAGACAACCTTTGCCATTCTGAATGAATCTGCACCTTAAAGAAGTTTTAGATTACTAGAACGTGGCCTGCGTGTTTCAGTGAGCTAAAGGACCAAACTATAGGTTTAATCAAATTAGTGGGGTCTTTAGTGAAGAATCAGACTAAGACAGGTTCCCAAAAGAGGACAGCAGTTCTTTGGGTACTTAGAGTGGCAGAGACAATAGGGGTCGGTATGGGACTCTGACACTCTACTGCGATGTGGAAGGCAACGGAAAACCACCACATTATCTCCCAAGTACACAACGTATTTAAATTGTTATTTAAGAGGATTAGAAACAGTTTGAAAAGAACATGGTCAACGTGTATTAAATTAAAAATAGAGCGCTTTCGACTATAAACTAACTAGTCATCTTCAGTATTAATGTAAAGTTTAATATAAAAGCTTACTTTCAGGAAAGAAATCTACCATCAACAATTTTAAAATAGTTAAATCAAAACATGTCAAATGTTAAGTGTCATATCGACATGTAATATCGCAAGTTGTACCTCTAAAATGTATAAAACAACAAAATGTAATTAAGACTAGATCTATATTAAAAAGATGATGAGAAGATAACAAAACACAACAAGGAAATAGTTAACAAGTGTGATTTTAATGTAAGTAAGAAAATTGAGTAAAATGATAAAACCAAAAGGTACCAAATTTGCAGGTTATAAAGAAGAAACTAGTTTAATCTTTTATATATATATATATATATATATATATATATATATATATATATATATATATATATATAGGAAGGTAAGGTTTATATGAATTAGCTTTGGTGTTTGGACACAGGAGCTTGCTTAGTAATTCGTCTCTATTTCTAAGTCTTCAATAAAATCTAATCTAGTAAACGAGTGTGTTTGGCTTTGCTCAACCATAGCAGCGCGCGGCTGTCTGTGCGCAGTGAAAAAGGCTTATCTTGCAAGTACGGTCGGTACTTCTTAATGGCCCAGATTACTGCCAAACATTCCTGCTCATTCACGTGGTAGTTTTTTCGACTTGGTTGAATTTGGCGCTGGCGTAGCTGATGTTGTTTCGGGACCTTTCAATCTTTTGGTAGAGGACTGCTGCGATGCCTGTTCTACTGGCGTCGATTTGTAAAATAAAAGGTCGGTTAAAATCTGGTCGGTGAACCTTCAATGGTTGGCTGATGGCCTTTTGGATAGCTTGGAAGACTTGCTCAGTTTCTGTAGTTCATTGGAAGCGTTGATTGGTTTGGAGTAGGTTAGTTAGTGATGCTTGGAGGTCTGCACATCGCGGGATATAGTCTTGGAGCCAATTGGTAAGGTTGAGAAAGGACCTTTTCTGTCGTCGGTTCGTGGGCCTATTTGCCTTCTGGATGTGTTTCACGTGTTTTGGTATGGGTTGATTACTCTCGTCGGTTATGACGTGACCTGGGTATTCAATGTCTTGTACTCCAAAGCTGCATTTCTCTAACGCTAGGTGAAGCCTGTATTGTTCGAACCTCTCTAGAACGAGTCGAAAGTATTGTAGATGCTCTTCCCAGTTGTTAGAATAAATTATTAAGTCGTCCAGATATACGAGCACAAATTTGCGGAGTTAGCCCGCCAGTATCTCGTGTCATTAGTTTCTGAAAACTGGCTGGGGCATTTTCAGTCCAAATGGCATGACGCGAAATTGGTAACTGCCTCCATCGGGCGTGGTGAATGTTATGAGTGGTCTTCCATTTTTCTTCTCTACGATCACTTTAGGAGGGTTATAGGCCGGAGTGCTGGGCTCAATGATTCGGTTAGTCAGCATTTCTTCTACTCCGGCAGCGATGATGGGTTTCTTTTGTGGGGAGTACCGATATGACGGCAATCGGAAAGGTGCGTGTGGGTTGGTCCGTATCGTATGACTGGTGCTGGCAGTGGTGATTGGCTGTGTTGGTCCGTTGACAACGGTTTGAAACTCCTCTAGGAGACCGTTGAATTTGGGTTGGTATTTGGCTGGGAACTGGTGGATTGTGGTTTGCGTGGATGGCCTGATGGCGGAGGCGGGTGTCATTCTTCGTTTTCAAAGTATGTTCCAAAGTGTACAGATCCTCGCTTGTGATCCATGATTGCTTGTTGGCATTGGAGCCTGAATTGCCCCAGGATGACATCCTGTGCTAAATTGGCCACTATCAGGTAAGTTTCGTGGTCCGTTAAGTTTTCGGGGTGAATGGTGTCTGGAACTTTCCTTTGATTGCCATTTCGGTCCCTGCTTCGGCTAGATAGGTGTAGGCATGATAGGGCTCTACCCGTGAACCTGTGGGTATTTGATCTTCCCTAATCCTGCACGTCGATCCTCCTGTATCTAGTAGTGCGTTGAAGGTTATCTTCTGTATTGTGACGGGGATCCTTGGTAGTAGGTCATCGTGGGCAATGTTTAGTTGCGCCAGTTCATTTCGCCCGGCCGGGCGGTGTGCTGGCGCAGCTCGGCCGGAGTGTCGTTTTCCGAGTATCTGGTTAGAAAGGGAAGGGTTTATATCAAAAGTTGACAATTCAGAATTACAATCAACCCATTTTTAGAGGATATTAAGTATCCGTTGCCTTAAATAGAGGAATTATTTGCAACATTAGGGTTGTGAAATTTTCAAAAACTAGACTTATTGCAGACATAACAAATCAGAACCATGCGAAGACTCAAAAAGTGTATTAACTTGGAGCATGCATGAAGGTATATACATTCCAAACAGATTATCTTTTTAAACAAATCAACTCCTGCGCTATTTCAACAATGCATAGAAAAGATTCTGCAAGAAGCAGAGGGAGTAAACATCTTATGGATGATATAGTTGTCACTGGCCGTTCTCAATGGGCCTGCATCTTGAAGAAGTTTTAGATTACTAGAACGAGTAGAATGGCTAGCGTTTAATCAAATTAGTGGCGTGTTTAGTGAGGAACCTGTAGGGGCCGGTATGCCATTCTAAGACACAGTACTGCGATGTGGAAGGCAACGGGAAACCACTACATTACCTCTCAAATACACAGCGTACTTAAATTGTTATTTAAGACAATGGCATGCTCTGGGGTAAAAAATTCCGGAGTTAAAGTATATCTCTGGGAGGGAACTATTTCGGAGAATGTGATGGGAAAGTTTTGGAGCACAGACAGGAAACGGAAGAAGTCGTTGGAATGTTATGCTTCAGATGTATGATGATGATAGCAGGACTAACAAAGTTAATAACAAAGAGATTCTAGAAATAGTAGAGGAATAAAGATATTTGGCGCACAAGTACGCACACGCACACACGCACACGCACAACACAGCACAAACACAGACAGGAAATATTTACAAATTTTTGTTATTAAATTGAAAATGTCTTTAGCACTAGAACTGAAAGTAGTTTAGTTTGTAAAGTTGCGAAACGGGTTTTTATGTTGGAATTTTGCGGCTTCATGACGAACACCTAGGTCTGGTGTCGTGTAGGTGATGATGTCCATGATTGGAAGTAATCCTGGCTGGGGTTACACTGAATACAATATAGCTCGAGGATGGAATATTGTCGCTTTTTCCCTTATTATCACGGTAATCACGGATAGGGCATCAGTGGCGGTCGTCCTGTAAGCACCGTCAGTCGAATTAGTGTGCCCCTTGCGTTCTGTTAACTGTTTGCCTTAGTTTCAGTATTGTCATTCGGTGTGCCATTTCATCGTCGCGCTGTGCCAAACTGGCAATGACTTGCATTGCATGTGTCGCGTTGTTACATGTTGTGGTGATGTGGTGATTGTAATTGAGTTTTTCTTTCAGTGTTATTCTCAAGTATTTGCAAGTTAATGCTCGTGCGATTGGTTTGTTGTCTATTAAAATACCTGGGTGCTTTTGAAGGTTCTTTTTATCACTGTGTATGTGGTTTTTGTCTGCGCAACTTTTAATTTATTATTAGCAGTTCAGTTCTGTAGTTTGAGTAGTGCGATTGTCGCTTTGTCTTCGAGAGTCCTCCATAGATACTAGTATGAGATGCCATGTGTTTCAAGAGATATCGAGAACAAAAAGTTGTTGTGTCCCAACAATGAATTAGCACAACTTACAAGATCACGCCATGATAGAGTTAAAGTTGGAACATGATGGCAACATGTAAAACTTGCTGGTTTTTTCTCTTCATCGTTTGATGACTTCCATCAGTGAAATAAATTGGATCTGGATTTCCTCGCTCAAGTTTTTCAGATTATTTATCGTGCACCAGGAGATTGTACGGGGTTCGAAACAGAACTTATTTCGCTTCAATCGTCGGAAATGTTACTGAGACAGCTGTTATTGGTTGAGTATTTATTAGATAATAGATCGACATTGAATGCCTTATAAATTTGTTTATATAAACTTTTTTAAGAATGATCTTACTGTTTAGGTGCTGTATTAGTACATCATTCTCTGACGCCTGCAGCGAAATGCATTTCGGGCTGTAGATTAGCATTTTTTTTTATTTCTGTTGCCTACTATGTAAGTATAAACTTTTGCAAAAAAATATTTTAGATATATAAAGATTTAAAATTCGTGGTGACCACAGGACTGAAAACTCCACTATATATTTTTTGTTTAGTTTTTGCTGTATGCACATGCCAGTAGAGGGATATATTCCTCCTAGGACAACGCCACCTTATGAACGCCACCCTTAGACGCCACAACGCCCAACGCCACTACCGCTCGGTTTGACGTAATAGTTGCTTTATAAAAGTTTTCTTTAACTATGCGGATAAACACCTTCACATGTCCCCTTAAATCGGGGAAAACCTACCCTAGAATTTTTTCGATGTGTTGGGGTTCAGATTAAAGCTCTTTTAATCGTGATTCCATTCCCCGCTAAATACCTAAGAGACAACCCTAAACCAAATTTTAGCTAATGTATTATAGACATTTTCTAACGGTTTAAATTGTACTAATAAACAGTTAAATATTAAATACGCTTAAATAAATGAATAGCGAAAGTGCATTTGTTCCTTAGATCCTTTTTGGTTACCCAAGATGCATAATTTAATCAACCACTTCCCGGGTGGTCTAATACTGTAGGAGTTTTATAAAATCTAATCATCTCTTACCGAGTTAAACCGCTTAAAGCCCTAAACCTTCAAAATTTTTGCTCACCTATATTTAACTCCATCTTTAAAACCTCCTTCGGACATTTACTTTATCTAGAGAATATAAAACTTAGGAATGTTACCACCTTAAGCCTAGCAATAAAAAAAAACAAGATAGTTTAATACATTTCTTAATAATTTTTACTGATTTTGACGATACAAATAAGTAAAACAAACTTTATCAAGAAATATTATATTTTATTCAAAATATATACATGTATTGATAACATCTATAAACCGCTGTGATAACCAGAGTCTGATGAATCTAAAATAGCCAAATCTCTAAACATTTGCGCAAGCGATCGCCTCGCAGTCGCATCTTCTAAGTATTGGATGGAGTAGCATCAATAATTTCTAATACTGTCATGTAATTTAAATTGCTGCAATCACTAAACAAAGAAATACTCGTCCGGCTCTTCCGCTAATAACGTTTGAACCCTTTCTTCGTCCATCGTATTTCCACTCACACCTACAAATTTTTCGTAAAATTAAAGCTTCTACACCTCAACTCCTCCGTTTTATAACAAATTAATTCTCGAAAATTTAATAGACTGATGCACTCGTACTCAGGTAGCACAATAACATTCCGATCTCTCGTAATTTCGATATTATATAAATTTTCTTCTTGAAATTTATTCGCTACCTATGCACTTCTATTAGATGTTTCGGCAATCACTTTCATTTTGAATTCACGATCCATTTGTAATTCTCAAACATCACCACCAGAAAAACCATTCAATCTTACGTTTGCAGCTTCTTGGGTAAATTGTATGATTGTAAATTCTAATTGAAAATTACAAAAGTCTCTCGATTTAAAGTAGTCCATTTTTATAGCATAATTTTGGTACACTTTACTATTGCAAATAATTCGTACGGCTGGTTGCAGACCACTGTATGAATCAGAACCAACTTCCACGTTATGGTGGTGAAAATTTGATGTAAATTCCCCTAGCGCATAGCTGGTCTTACCTACTAGTTTGTCGATACCTAATGACACTCTTATATCATTTGTAACGTCAACACCAGAAAAATCCATCTTCAACTTGTAATTTAGTCAACTCGACGATACTTTGACGACTAATGGTCTAGAACATGACTCCTTATTATGCAATAAGTGTTATATGCAAATCTTGACGGCAAAGCGACGCCTATAATTGTTTTATAGTGGATTTTTCCTGTTTGTATTTAACCACCAACGCCATTTTAGAATTTTTATAAAAATTACTCTTAGCGATATTTTTAATATAACTCCGTATGTAAGATATTAATTATTATTGTATTTTCCTCAGCTTCTCAAATCTTTTGGAATTTTTCAAATCGAACTACCCATTAGTGATTTACAGATTAATCTTTTACAAACTATACGGTGTTTATGTTTAATCTATTTCTAAACAGTATTGCTTTGTCTTTTTAAATAAACCTATCGTGTAATCTATCAAATTATAGTATAGAAATTCTTGGGGAATCGAAATCAATTATCACGTCTTTTAAAATTAGCTCCAACAAAGACCCGCATAATTTTTTAGTATTCAAAAACATAGCAGCAAAACACCTCGGCATTTTATATTTAGATTTCACTCAATAATAGAGAAAAACTCAAAAAATATTTATTAATATTCAGAATTGTTGAAATTTTCAATTAGTACATCCACATTCACATAATTACACCGAAAGGTTAAATATATATTAATTCTGTACGGTGGGTTAGAAAGTAGTTCGATAATCTATTTTAAATTTAGTTCAAAATAGAACGTATTTTCTAAATAAATTTAGTGAAATGTATGATTTCTAGCTTTGCATTGTTTTGCTAATGGAGTCTGACTGTTAATTGTAAAAGGTGCTTTCCAATAATTTTAGTTAATCTATGGAAATACGCATTCTAATAATTTAATTTAAATTGGATGAGTTTAAGAACAAATTATAATTATACTTTCTCTATGTACATAAATACGGGGAAAATGATACTAAAAGTTCATTTTGAATTTACTATTGAAGAACGTAAAGTCGTTCAAAGTGTAATAGTGTTGCAGAATTTTCCTCATTTGAAAATTTCTGAGCAAGACAACATTTTTAAACTGTGATTTTCTATAGTTATTCAACAACTTTACCTGCAACACACCTTTAATATTATCCGCTTAAGGTTAACGCTACAACATTATTGCTCACGTTTTCATTAAGTCAACGTTTTAATCATATTTTTTTCGAAATATTCACTGTGTGAGAACTATCAACAAACAAAAGTAAGTGTTAGCTTGAATTTTAATCTGTAAACGTGGAAGAAATTAATATTTACATGTATAATTCAAAAACTGTTAATCATTAATTTTTTTAGAATGAACATCTTAAGTATCTCATGCAGTGTACGTGAAAGCGTTTTTACTGGAGGTGATGCCGTAAACAAACCGAACGATAAGCACATCGAGATGGTTTATTTCCAGGAGGAACTAAAAATTACAGAAGATGAGTGGGAACAAATTAAGGATTTAGAAAAGCAGTCGACCGCAGCGCATGAAGAATGTATAAACGCAGCAATTCAGCTAGAGCGAACCAAGTTGCTATTTGATAAATCATACGCCATAACAAAATCTTCCAAAATCATACTTGTAAGCCTGAACCCGTTTGATGATTATAAAATAACTTTCAGATTTGTTGACATCATTTCGTAGACCGTACTTTATGTATTCCTCAATGTATTTAGGAAGTTTATATCAAATCTTCCATAATTATACGCACTATGCAAGTTGGTGTGCGAAATCAGATATGCAAATTTGACAAATTGCGTTTTTATTTAAATAAGAATTGTTTAGTGAAGATTGTGACATTTGATGAGAATTATATGTTATTTACTAAAGGAACTTTAGAACATTTTTTAGGAATATCTCAGGTCGTTCTCAACTATGCTAATACTTTAAGAGACCTAACAGAAAACGGTGCTCCTAATATTGTTTCTGTTAGATGTAGCAATGAAAAGGTATAATAGGAATGATGTTTTACAGAATCTCGCACATGATATAATTAAAAGCAAATACAGTAATAGCGATATTGGGGCAATGTTATACGAATTTATAAGAACCTATCCAAGATTGTTTGAAAACAGTATTTGTAGACAAGTTGAATAGATGGAAAAGTACAACAGGTTTTCATTCCACGCATTTACGAGCGATGTTTATATTTTAAACTAGAGATTTTATGAAAATTTATGTCACTATAGTCCTGCACATTACGGTTTATTCTTTTATACCTTTTTAAATTGTTGTACTTCAACTGCAGATATTAATAGCGGTAAATAAAATTGTATTATACTTTTAAATAAAACGATTCTGATTAATAATTTTGTAAAACGTTTATAACACCTTTTTAAAAAATACACATCTTTGTTATAATTCTTTTCATAAGAACTTAGATACCCATTTCAGTTAAATGGACGTTTGAACAATTAAACAATACCAATGCATGCTTTATACTTTATAACATAAACAAGCTAATATGTACAAAAATAATTTCTAAATTTACATCTTTCATTCCTTATAATAGTAGTTGAGGTGGTTCTGGTCGTTTTCGATATACTTCTTTACTATAAACCGAAGTGTAAAATTACAGACTTCGCGTCATTGTCTTTGCAGTTAAACTCATTATCATAACAATAGAAGTATACACGCTGATTGTTTGCGTTTAAGAAATGTTGACACAATACCTGATACGAATAGTATTCAACAAACGGTGAACATTGGAATATGTTAAGAAAAACAAGCTTTTCATTGGTTTGGCGTTCTCGAAGGTGGTCACTATCATAGCCGAATCTCACAAACAGGTATTGATACAACATCCATAGTATAAAAATTTTTACATTAATGCTTACAAGTTAGTATATACTCGTGTTCCATCTGAATATCTGCCAACAATTTTATAAACCCCATGTCCTCGATTATTTCTATAAAATCATCCAAATTCTATAGAAAACCATTGCCCGCATTCTGCTTTTTTTTTACTCGTAGAGCGTTGCGAAATCTTCAAATAACCTCCCCAAAGTCTTTATACATATTTGTTTAATCGTCTCTTTAAACTGTACAATCGACAAATAATAACTTCTGCGCGAGCAGTCCTTTTATATTAGCTACTCTTATTCGGATATGTTCCGATTGTGCCCGACTTGTATGCACGCACGAAACAACAGGTAGGGAATGTATCCTCTGAACTAATTCGTACATTCCTTAGGAAAATGCAATGTCTTGTGAGTATATTTTAGACTTTCTTCGAGGATCTTGGGAATGAATTCTACAGAAACGTGGCGAGTCGTACACCGGGTCGAGATGGGGCCGCACACCAGGCCGAGACGGGACACGCACTGGGCCGAGGCGAGCCGCGCACCTGGTCGTGGTGGTACCTCACACCAGATCGAGGCGGGCCGCGCATTGGACCACGCACTTGACAAATTGTTAGTGTCGAATTGGTTGCAAATTTAGTGTATTTTGGCATTGCCCCACATCATCATAATTTCCAAACTCATAGTATCCAATATCTTCATTTAAAGGTTCAAATACACTTCTAAACAGTTTATACTTTGGCCGTTAGAAAACTTATAGACGTTTTGGAATCTAAGTACATTTTCGTGTAGGATTATAGATATTAAAGCGTTGATTTTTGCACAGTTTGATATTAGACGGGAACAAAGGTCCATATTTACGCACAATATTGGTTGAAGATACCAAAAATTCGTCAAAGTTCTGTATTGGTATTACTAGATCTTGCTTATCGCTTACATTCTCTTGTTTAAGAACAGTTTTGCTAATATATTATTTCTTCTCGTTCTGTGATATTTTAACGTGATTGTATAGCGTAGTTCTAGGTATATTATATTTTTTACTAGCAGCGTAGAAACTTGACGCACCATGTAAAATTTCATTTACAGCTTTTATCATAGATTCTTTAGTGTAGCGTTCACTTGGTGCCTGCATTTTTTTTTAAGAATTCTGTATCACAACTGCTTCCACATACAAAATATGTCCCCTTATATACTTTACTATGACGAACATATGTCAGCGTCGCTGACTTAACCTTACAATTTTTCCTGCTATCTAACCTAAGTTCACACAAGTCCAACTAACCCAACCTAACTCCAGACAACACTAGCTAACCTATCTTCTAACAAGTCCAGCTAATTATGTGAATGTGGATGTACTAATCGAAAATTTCAACAATCCTGGATATTAATAAATATTTTGTGAGTTTTA
Source organism: Platerodrilus igneus (assembly GCA_036346225.1). NCBI lineage: Eukaryota > Metazoa > Arthropoda > Insecta > Coleoptera > Lycidae > Platerodrilus > Platerodrilus igneus. Next base: position 650,412 of record JARFIW010001124.1, read on the forward strand.
CTCTATTATTGAGTGAAATCTAAATAAAAAATGCCTAGGCGTTTTGCTGATATGTTTTTAAATATTAAAACATTATGCGGGTCTTTGTTGGAACTAATTTTAAAAGACGTGATTATTGATTTCGATCCCCCGGGAAATTCTATACTAATTTGATAGGTTACACGATGGGTTTATCTCAAAAGACATAGCAAAACTGTTTACAAATAGAATAAAGATGAACACCGTATGGTTTGTAAAAAGTTGATCTGTAAATCAGTAACGGGTAGTTCGATTTGAAAAATTTCAAAAGATTTGAAAAGCTAAGGAAAACACAATAATAATTAATATCTTACATACGGAGTTATATTAAAAATATCGCTAAGCGTAATTTTTTATAAAAATTCTAAAAATAGCTGTGGTGTTTAAATACAAACAGGTAAAACTTACTATAAAACAATTATAAGCGTCACTTTTTCCATCAAGACTTGCATATAACACCAATTAACATAATAAGTAACTGCGCGCGCTTGGCCATCAGCATATAAGATGTTCAAGAGTATTAGCTTTCAAAGTATCGTCGAGTTGATCAAAATTACAAGTTAAAGATGGATTTTTCATGTACTGACGTTACAAGTAATGTAAGAGTACCATTAGGTATCTACAAACTAGTAGGTAAGACCACCTATGCGCTAGGAGAATTTACATCAAATTTTCACCACCATAACGTGGAAGTTGGTGGTCTACAACCAGTTTGTACAGATTATTTGCAATGGTAGAATGTGCCAAAATTATGCTATAAAAATGGACTATTTTAAATGGAGAGAGTTTTGCAATTTTTAATTGGAATTTAGAAGCATACAATTTACCCAAAAAGCTGCAAACGTAAGATTGAATGGTTTTTTGGTGGTGATGTTTGAGAATTATAACTGGATCGTGAATTCAAATTGAAACTAATTGCCGAAACATCTAATAGAAGGGCATAGGTGGCGAATATATTTCAACATGAAAATTTTTATAATATGGAAATTGCGAAAAACAGGAATGTTATTGTGTTAGCTGAGTACGAGAGCATCAAGCTATAATATTTGCGAGAATTAATCTGTTATAAAATGAAGGAGTTTGTTACGTTTGTTTTACGATGGTCAGTTAAAACCTACCCCTTTTCGGTAGTTCATTATTCATTTACATAGATTCCGCTTCAATCCTCCAACAACACTCGGTGTATTAGACCTTTCTATAATAAGCCCGCTTTCTAATAATTTTCAACATAAATCAATTTACTTGAAAACGAAAAGTTTGCTCTATAATTTATATAGTCGGTACCTTGTTTTCGGTGTCCGTTGGCTTGCTACACATAACTATAGCATACAATTAAATTCTTATATTGCTACGACCGAAAGATTCGTCAAAATAATGGATCATACTATTATTTGACAAGCGTGTTTTGAGTTTCTAATCACATTTGATAACGCGAGGATTGAAGTTCGAATTTTTGTTATTTGAACAAAGTTTTTTAATTTGATTCTTTCTGAACACGACACAAATTACTGGTCGTTACATTTATTTTTCGTTATCTACGAAATGTGCGTGCACACATGGTGTGATTTCTCCTGGGGACATGATCGTCCGTTGCATTGGCCTCGGATTGACGTGTCAGTTCTAAAGGTGGAGTACATCTGTACCAACTGAATGCTAAAGATGGTATAGCGAATAACCGCTAAAACCACAAAACTAATTTTCCTATCGTATAACGTGAGGCGGAACATCATCCCCAGCTGATAGCTACATTACGACCGTCGATGACTTCACCAGTAATAGATTGGAGTTAGATTGGGGTTTTTTTGTCTTGTCCTTTGTCAAGTTTTGGGGTATTGGAAAAGGATTTCACATCTCTCCCGATCGTCGGGATACACTATAGCTTATAGCGATTAAGTTTCACCCTGCTTCCTAGTTATCTGCTATTTGTTTATATGGTTTGTTTTACAGAGAGCATACGGTTTAGGTACGATGTCGTGACCTACCACAGCTGGACGAATGCATTGAGACAGCAACAAATTATCTGTAATGTGGATCAATATGTAAGCAACTTTTCGTTTTTTTTTGTATTTATTAAAAGTTCAACTCTTTTGGCAATAAAAATTGAATACTTATAATATAGTAGGACTGAAAATAGCGCATCCTAGTTTTGTGTTAAATTACTTTACAGGGTACTTGGGTGGGTAGTAATTATTTTTATTTTCATTTTTTGGTACTACTGCTATTAATTATTTTTAATTTTCTTTTTTTTTTGGTACTAATGCTCATGTACCACATAGTTTCTAATTAGAGGTTTTTTATCTTGTGAGTTATAAATGCGTGTGTTTATTTTTATTTTCAGGTCTTTCCATTATTTTGTATTGATAAAACCCCGCCTACTCGCCAACTGAGCTCGGGCATTCCTTTCTTTGTGCTGCCAGCTACGTCAATGTACGTAGCAAGTTGAGATGTAGAAACTTTTCAAAATTTTACGAAAAATTTGTAAATGTTATAAAAAATGTAAGTGGAAATACGATGGACAAAGGAAGGGTTCAAACGTTATTAGAGGAAGAGAGCCGGGCGAGTATTTCTTTGTTTAATGATTGCAGTGGTTTAATCTACTTAACAGTGTTGGAAATTATTAAATTCCATCCCATCCAGTACTTAAAAGACGTGAATACGAGGCGTCCGCTTACGTAAATGTTTAGAGATTTGACTATCCCAGATTCACCAGACTCTGATTATTACAGCGGTTTATAGATGTTATCATTACATGTATATATTTTTAATAACATATAATATTTCTTGATAAAGTTTGTTTTACTTATTTGTATAATCAACATCAGTAAAAATTATTAATAAATGTATTAAACTCTCTTGTTTTTTTATTCTTAGGTTTAAGGCGGTAGTACTTCTAAGTTTTTTATTATCTAGATTAAAGTAAATGTCAGAAGGAGATTTTAAAATTGAAATTAAATATAGATGAGCAGAAATTTTGAAGGTTTGGGGCTTTAAGAGATTTAATCCGGTAAGGGATGATTCGATTTTTAAAATTTCTACAGTATTAGACCTCCCAGGAAGTGGTTGATTAAATTATGCATTTCGGGTAACCAAAAAAGGATCTAAGGATCGAATGTACTTTCGCTATTCATTTATCTAATTGGAAAGTAGCCCATCTTAGTTTTGTGTTAAATTACATAAAGGGTACCTGAGAAGGTAGTAATTATTTTTATTTCCATTTTTTGGTACTTCTGCTATTAATTATTTTTAATTTTCTTTTTTTTTGGTACTGTTGCTATAATTATTTTTAATTTTAATTTTTTTTTGTACTACTGCTTATGTGTAACATAGTTTCTAATTAGAGGTTTTTTTTCTTGTGAGTTATAAATGCGTGTGTTTATTTTTATTTTCAGATCTTTCCGTTAATTTGTATTGATAAAACTTTTATAAAGCAACTGTGACGTCAAACCTAGCGGTAGTGGCGTTGGACGGCGTTGTGGGTGGCGTTGGGTGGTGTTGTGGCGTCCATAAGATGGTGTTGTTCTAGAAGGAACATATCTATCTACTCATATCAAAATTGAAGTAGAATTAAAAAAGGGTATTCATTATTTATGCGTTCGATTTTTGTAGTGTGTAAGTCCTCTGGAATGTTCTGGATAAATGGTTTTTTTTTAGTTGGTTTCCCTTTTATAATATATTCTTGAGATTTTGTAAATAAACGTTCTGTTTCTATCTTTGCAACCCACATCACTCTACGCTTTTTAGCTAGCACGGCTTTGTTTGGATTTCACCTGTTTTTGTTGCGGTATTCGGTGCGGTTGATTTTCTTTGCTTACTTTACTTTTCTTTTTTGTCTGTACGGAATCATGTAACAAATTTATATAGGCATATAGCCACGAAGTATAGGAATAACATTTATTTGGTCAGTAGCATTTACACATAGGTAATAGACCCCTGAATGAATGAACACATTAGTGGTAATAGTAATGTATGGCAGCTGCGATACCTGACACACACATGAAAAGGATTATGTATTTTTATACGTAGATCATTACTATTGTTAATTAGCTTGGTCATTTTTAAATAAAAATGGTTTGTACTCACCTTACTTACTAACATTTGCGTTAAGAATATGTAACATTATTTTGTAATGTTAACTAATAAACAGATCAATGAATTAATTAAAATTCATTAACTTGCATAACTTATAGACAAAAATTCCAATAATAAATTATTTTCAAATTTTAGTTAGCATCCCTCATAAAAGACCAGGTTTACAAATAGCTTAAGGCTAAACTATCAGAAATTCCAGCGGCAGGTCATCATAATTTAAAGCTCTACCCTTGCAATTCAAATACAATAACCCTCTTAAAGCTTAGGTCGGTTACAGATTGACGAATCTGATAAAATTAAAATGGAATAGTACCTTTTAACGTAAATAAAGAAAAGCAATTTTCTGTTGAGAAGTTTAATTTTCTTAGTAATTTCTTTGATTGACAGCGGGTTATAGAAAACGAAACATTATAAATAGCGAAAACTATTTCCAATTTGATTTGTTCAAAGATTGCAAGTAATTTTAAGTAGTCTGGAGACATTCATTGTATTTAAAATCCATTTCGGCTCAAGTGGTTTAACCGGTCTTTTGTTAATGGCAGACTACTGTCGCCAAGGGGTGTGGTCCACATTGCAGTAAATAAGAAATTCTTAGAAGATACAACATATTTAAACCCTTAGAAAAATAATTGCTTCCGTGACCCTCATCTTAAAAGGGGTTGGATTTGGTTTCTAAAATCTTGTTTTTTGGGGAGGTTCTGTTCAGTCATTGGATAACAGAAATATGACGTAAATAATGGTTAGAGTAGGAATTAATCTATATAACTTAAAGCTTTAGCAAAAAGAGAGAGATTCCAATGGGGCTGTCCGTAAACAAAAGGTAGAAACGTAGCCACAGTAGTTTGCGGGTAGCGTTCTCCGGCAACACAGATATGAAATTGCACTTAGTATCACGATAGTGAAATTGTAAAGGAGTGATTAACTCTTCCAGTTCGCGAGGGTTACGCCCGTATGTTCGCGGATTTATAGTGGTATAAAATAATAATAAAAAGCTTGTAGGCGTGTGACGCACAAGTTAAGTGATATTGTCAATAGGATTCTGCCGGGTTCGCGTGCCATTCAATTATATAAAAATTACAAACAACAAGAGCAACAAGCGAGATTCTCTCCCCCAGTTTAAGAGCTGTTCTACGTTGGAAGGCAAGCCATCAAACAATGGACAATTTTTAGTTAGTAAGTTTTTATAGTTAAGTAGCATGACCAATTTTTAGTTTATTTATTTGTTAGGACGTTTTGGCCATAAACCGTAGGCTTAATTTAGTGTAAAATTTATAGTATACGTTTTCTTTCACCGATTCAATTAAATTTCTAAATTAAAATCAATGAATGTAAGAGGTTCACGTTTATTGCTCTGTTAATTAAATAGTTTTGTTTGCCGTTGATTAAGTCAATAGTTTTTTTATTATTTTTTATCATGGAAGTTGCATAAGTAGTAAAAAAGTTAGGAATTGATTAAAAGGAACAATTGTCCTCCTTGGGATGACAAGTCTTTCAAAGTTTTGCACGAACATTTGGACATTCTCGACTTGTCTGGCGCCCTTGATAATTGTCATTAAGCCACAATATTTATGAAAGGTAAGTGCCAAATTTTTGTGTAGTATATTATAAATTAATTTAACCCTTTCTGCAAAATTTTAATCCTCTATATGATCCACGACCTTCCGCTAGCTAGTGCCGGTGACCTCCCTTTAATTTTTGTTTTACAGGCCGCCCCCATTTCATAATTTTACTGGAAAATGTATACTTAGTAGCTTTTTCGCCTGTAACAAATAGTCAAACTGAGAGTTTTAGCACAACTTTAATGCAATAACTTTACTAATTAATCAAGTCGTAACCGATCTGTAATGTTCGATATTTTGAACTGCAACAGCAACTTGCATTATTTGCACAATATTTTTCCTAGATTATTTTTAACAGCAATATTAAAAAATGTTGTCCGTTGTCAAGCCATATGTGAGCGCCATTTTTGTTAGTGTTGATGTTCCTGAGTTAATATTTAACGTTTCTGGTAGTATCTAACGTGATAATTTTTCTCTCCGAATTTTAAATATATCTTTTGTATTAAATTAAAATTGTGGATTAGTTTCAAGCGTTTTAAAAACCAAATATACAAGGAATTAAATATGACTTAATAATTTGCAAGATTTCGGAATGTTTTTGCTGTTTTATCTCTTAGATTATTTTCTTCTCTAAATTGTTTACTAATATTTTTTTTCTACTACTGGAAGCTTGCTGCTCATTTTACACAGGCAAAGTAAACGCATCTTTACGTTCTATTTGCAATTACTTTATTACAAGACAACTTTTAATGTAATTATATGTGTAATTTCGTACGTTTAAAAGTGGAACTCAGACCAAACGTCGAATTAATAAATTCATTGACCAGAGTTTGTTCGGTTAAACAATTTGTTTGTTTCAAAGTTTAGGCAAACTTAGCGTAATACTCTGGCTCCAGTTTAGCAAAAAGATATATAACTACAAGTCATGTTTACTAACCGTTAGGAAGTTACAGGTTAACTGAAAGTTTGTGAAAACATAAATATTACACCGGCCTCTTCATGGCTGCTATTGGTGAATAGCCCACTGTATATGAAGTTGGTTATTGAGTTTGAGGTAGTTTTATCCTGAATTTTTAAAAGTCCGACGTAATATAGCTTTTTCACTTTGATAGAGCACAATAAAATCGTGGTCATTCGATTTTCCGTTAAACATATTGTTTTGTTTTTCAGTTTTCGCATCAGGTACATGAAAACCCTCTTAGTAAGTTAGGATAGGATGACAGGTACACTATCTGACGTTCACACGAAGGTATTACTCATATTTCAAAGGTAAATAACGACCCTAATAGACTTTCGGGAAATTTTATGAAATTAGAAACTACCTGGAAAATCATGACAAAATTTCGATTGCTCTTTAGAAAGCATTACGTAATCCGAGTGCAGCTTTGAACTGTTTCTAAGTTTTGAAGGTGTAATTTTTATAGTATTTGATACATTTATAACTAACGAACGAATTATTGTAAGTGTTTTGGCGTTTCGTTCCATCTTATTTGTTACTGTGCTAGTCAAGAAGCGGTTGTCCTTTGATTTATTTGAGTGCACTAGTTATGTAAAGATGGCCACAATGATGAATCACCGTCGTGCCACTAACATGGCTTTAACGGTTAATCTCTTATCGTCCCATATTCAGAATATAATAATTTACTAATGCTTTCGATTAAATGAAACCAACAGAAACCTTGCATTTCTATAAGTTGTTAGGCCAATAGAGAGAGCAAAGTAGATGAAGTCACATGCCGTTCATTACTATTTAAGAGGAGTGTTGTTATTGTTCGAGTGGGTGGCGTCTGGAAGCACGTAGGCTTGGCTTGATTATTTGTTTAATAAATGTAAACAAAAATAATTATAAGTTTCATAAATACATAAAAATAAAAGTTAAATAGTTAAAATTGAATGATTTTAACAGTTTAAAGTAGTTCGGAAGTCCTTGGTAATCTTCGGAACTTTTCGGAAGGCTTCGTGGTTGCTTATGGAACCACAATAAACATAAATACTTATTTAATGAATGTATATACAATTTAAAGGCGGCGTAAAAGGCTTCGGTAGTCTTCGGATCTTTTCGGAAGGCTTCGGAATTTGTTTGTGAGGCCGAGTAGGAATTTGAACAGCGATAGTTAGAAAATATTTACAGTTTGAAGAGGTCCTGACATCTTCGGCGGTCTTCGCAACTCTTCGGAGGGTTTCGTGTTTAATTTGTGGGACAACGTTAGGTTACAAAGAATTATGATATGAAAATAAAAACTATTAATTGAACATATATACAAGCATAGAGGGGTTCAGAAGTCTTCGATTGTCTTGGGAAGGCTTCGAAATTTATTTGTCAGGCCCAGTAAGAACTTGGACAGCGATAATTAGAAAATATTTACAGTTTTAAGAGGCCCAGACGTCTTCGGTGATCTTCGGTACCTTTCGGCAGATGTCGTGGAAGTGGTGCCCTACACCTCGTCGAGTGCGTCGCCGTTAAACACTACAGGGGTGTTGTCCCGGAGGTAGACTTGACAGATGCAATCGGTGACATCACATTAAACAACTTCTAAGGATGAAAGTACTTGTGGGAGCGGTTTGAATACGTTCCTGCCACAGATGGTTCGGAGTTGGTGCCAGAGGCGGCAGAAGTTTTGGGTGCGGTAGAATTGAACGAAGCGCACGTCGGAGAGCGTTCTGTGCCTGCTTCCGATTGGCCTGGTGTATGAAACGGAGCTTAACACCCATACGTAGTTTATTTGACTATTAACGATGAATTATATTGGCGTGCCTCAGGTACGGTGGCGGACAGCGTCACTGTCGGAGAATAAAGCTATGGGGAGCACTGGGTGTTATAGTATTAGCAGGCTATGGAGAGCGCTGCTCGCTGGAGGTTTTGCAGGCTATGGGGACCACTGCAAAAGGATTTCTTAGGCTATGGTGAGCACTAACGAATGTCTTTCGGAGAATTTGGAATTATATTTATACACTTCCATTTCCTATTCTTCCTGCGTTGAAAAACGTCAATGATGTCATTAACCAATGGAATTGTGTATTTCGATTTTCGAGTGTAAAAGAATCTCCAAATTTAGTTTGACCAATGAGCGTGCCGATTTTTGGGTACCACAAAAAATAAGTTGGAGATTCTTGCGATTCTTAGTTTGTTCTGTGGTCAGCTTTGATATAGTGTGACGAATTTTTTTTTTATTTATGTATTTATTGCATGGTTACATGACTATCCTCGCGCCTGGGCAAGTGTAACGAAGTCTTCCGACATAACTAGGGGTCTATTCCTTGGGTAGAGCTATGAGAAATGGGGGAGGGGGAGGGGGGGTAAGTCGAATTCTGATTGTAAGTTGAACTTAATCCAAAACAAATAAGGCGCCACCAAGTCCTGACTTAATTAGGATAATTGCGTAGTGTATTTCTAGGGGCGGACGTGGAAACCCAAAGAAAAAAATCGCCTTCGCTGACAGAAACCCGTCTTAACTGAATAAGACGCTGCTCCTGTAAGAAATAGTAATAATTAGCTTAATAGAAGGGTGGAACACTATTTGTGTACCACAAACATACCTAAAGAAATATAAAAAAAATATCTCCTATATAAGTTGACATTAAAATTCCACTCATACGGATATTAGTTTCTTGTAGTTAGTTTTGACCATATTTGATCAAAATAAAAAAGCTTTAATCTTGAACTAATAATTTACTCAAAAGATTCTCTTTTAAAACAAAATTCAATGCTACAAAGTTTCATAAATAATTAAATGAGTTCAAGGATTTTAAATAAAGTTTCATCAAAATAGTTACTAAGCAAACATTTTAAAATTTAGTGTAAACTTGTTACAAAGAAAAGCCGACTCGGGCAGATCTGTTCGAGAGGGTTACAAATTAAAACATAGTAAATCAAGTTTCCTTATCTAAATTAATTGTGTTAGTTTCAGTTTCTAATAAAGAAAGATCATAAAAATATTCTTATAAACTCAACTTAAGCAAACATTGTTCAAAGCATATGTTATTGGAACACAGGTGTCAGCAGTAAACTGCAAGCAAACAAGTGACGTAACAAAACATCTGTCGCTGTTACCAACAGGACAAAATGAACCACGTGTATGGTTTCTTAAACCATTAAAAATGCTGAATTATAATTTTAACACTGAAAAATTCAGCTCAACAAATAATCTATATTTTATAACATTCGTGCTTTTATGCACTAAAAAAAAAATGGCGTGTTTCTAATTTAAAACACAACAAAATCTCTTAAAGTTATCTACGAACCAAAAGTGAAGAGGTGTTGTGAAATCAAAAGTAATCACCATACTTCCATCAGGTTTGTAGTAATAAGTTCTTCTATTAATTATTCAAATTCTCCATTATCAAAGCCGCTTCCTATGGACTGCAATACAAAGTGGTTTTACATCTGTGGTTGGGATAGTTGTTTCTACTGATGATTTTATGGTGGTTAATTCCGCGCTAAACAAAATACCTCAATTAAACAAATTAAATACTGTTCATAGGATACCAACCGCTATTTAAAGATGGATCTCGACTCTTCAAAATGTAACCGCAAATTGGCGGCCTGCTTCCAATCATACATTTTGATTTTTCAAGCTTACAGGACCGACTGGTTATCCTCGCACGAGCTACGGCGTGTTCCCGGCCGAGCCTTCAACCACAACGCGCCTGCGAACCGTTATTGAAAGCACAGACACCTGACTATTTATAGAAAACTATCTATAGATACAATTTTAGCGTATTACTAAACTTGTTGCATGTATTTTACTAATAATTTGAATAAAAGCGTTTTATACTTTGCACTTTTATGGTTGGATTTAGTAACTAAGAAATAAAATTGTTACAATAGTGAAGAGCGATTCTTTAGTCTGTTCTGTGTTCAGCTCGGGCGTGGTGATATAGTCAACAGTGTTTCGTATTTCACTATTTTAATTGATTTATATTCTTTCAAAGAGGGATACGTTGGCACCGTTTTTAACAAATTGATATTTTCCAGGTTAACAGAGTGGCTGGTTTGAAAAATATCACTGGTGATTTGAGATCTTTTGCATTTACTATACTTCAATACATTAATGTAACATTTTTTTAGTCTAACTAATATATTTATGAATACATTCTAATCCCAAATAATTGATCTCGCAAATTCCCGACTTTTGTAATTTTCACTTTAACAAATCTTTAGTTTTGTTTGTATTATTAAATGTGATTTTCCAATTAACTTCTTTAAGTATCTTTTCGGGACCTTTATTAGTTTTATGAAATGGATATTAACGTGTTTAATACTATTATCATTAGCGGCTTGTTGTGAGGTTATTTACATACAAATTTTACTTATAGTTTCATATTTTCTTAGAATATTATCTAGAATAATAGTAAAACGTCATTGTAATCTGTTAAATGTTCGATAAGTGCAAGTTCTTTATTGTCTCTTTATTTAAAGAAAAATTAACTAATCTATCAAGTATAAAGAATAAGAAGTGCCAGTTTATACTGTCATTCGAAGAAGATAAAGTGCACCGATTTCTAGTTGTTTCTATTCTATAACTATCAAATGCTAGTTTTTACCATTTCTAATTTTTAGGGTATCTAAAAATGACAATTGTTCATTACTCCTTAGTGCGTATGTGAATTTAATACTTTTAACTTATAAATTTAGTTCTTTAAGAAAATTATCAACACTACGCTTGCAAGTGTCAAAAACCGCTTTATCATATCCTTGGGAATTCAAATTTGAAGGTATTTTGTGTACCTTTCAAACTGGTAGTAAGCTGTTTGATATTGCATTTTCTTCAGGTCTTTTGTTCAACTTGTTAAACTGACAAACTTTTGGGGCATGTAGTGTGAAACAAACTTTATATTCATTGATTTTATCGTCATCAACGTCACCATCTACTATAACGTTCTTTAAATGTGTTAACGTTTATATTTATTAGATCATATCAGATGTTGCATGTTCCATAACTTTCACTGTGTTTTGTGTGCGCAATGTCATGGGGAGCATAGAGAGTTTTTGAGCGTTTGATTACCTCTCAGGGCTAGCTTTTGTGTTAGTCAGCTTTCTCAGCGAAAAATTTCGTATTGGTAAAGGTGCTTTTGTTATATGACTTTTGTCGGCCGCACACGAGAGGACGAAGTTTTTTATAACTGACAATTTTTTTCAAAGACAACGTTATTTATTTACTTGCTTTTGGCATACTTTATATTTTAATCGTGATGTACAGTAACCTTTAGTTTAACTTAATGTCTCCAAATTTTTGGAAAATAATTAATATGTGCACTTTTGTTTCAGGTAAGTGTATACTGTTTCAAATCAAGGAACCAAGGAATTTCTAGGTCTTGTAAGTAATTTTAAAGATAAAATTTGCAAGATATCTGCATTTAGTAAATGTGCATCAACTGTTTCCCCAATTTAGTAGAAATAATTATCAATTGATCCCTAGATATATTTTAATGTTATAGAATGTTTTGCTATGTTCATCAACGTAGCTGGACGGACAATACAAGAATGACCGGGCTCAATCGGCGAGTAGGCGAGGTTTTCCAATTACCTAAGATAAAGGAGAGGCCTGAAATAAAAATACACACATTCATTTATAACTCACAACAAAAAATTAAAAAACCTCTAATTAACAAAACATGTTACAAAAGAAGTAGGAGGAATACAGGCTTTCTGTGACCACATTTCCTCCCAAATTCCACATTTCCTCCTTCATTTGCTCCCTCATTTGCTCCCAAAACCCTCATTTGCTCCCACATTTACATGTAAATCCCCATAAGGAGGAAATGTGGTGGAGGGACTCCTAGGAGAAAATGTGGAGATGTAAATCCCCATAAGGAGGAAATGTGGTGGAGGGACTCCTAGGAGGAAATGCGGAGATGAATCCACATAAGGTTCCAAATCTGAACCAAATAGTTTTCTTCGTCTAATCAATGCATCTTTCGAGATAAACCTATCTTGTTTGGTATCAATTAATATTAGATTTTTCTCAGCTACCCGAATCTCTAAGAATTTATTATATAGCATCACCCCCCAGGGAGCTACCCCATTTTTAAGATTTTTTGCATGCAGCGATTTTATGACCATCCATATAAATTTTTTAACCATGTGACACATCTTGTTAGTCTAGAATTTTACGTAGAATCCGAATCTGCAAACAGATTTAAAATCGGACCATCCCTTACAAAGTTACTCCTTTAAAGTCTCAATCCTCTTTAAATTGTTTTGCTTATCTATAACATATGCTTTAAACAACTATTTTCCTAGAAATCTAAAACCGCAAAGATTTTAGAAATGAGCTCTTTATAAGCCATAAGTGCTTAATATTTAAAATCATTTTTTTAAACAGTAATGTGCTGTTTTCAGAATATCGCAAAAACCCATGACTTTTAAAATTTTTCTGGTTTAACATTTTCCTAAATAAGTACGTCACAAATTATGCTCAATGCTAAATAGTCAGAAAATACGTAGACGAGGACAAACTAATTGCTTTACAATTATGTGACGTAAAGTGAAAGTAGCCTTTTTTTTTTATTAATTAGCAGCTATATGATTTGAGAAATACAATAGATATGCTCAATGCCATCTATTTGGAAATTCACCTATAATTGCTGGTGATTTACACAATGTACTTTCTATTACGAGCTCGACTAGGAAAATGCAAACTTCATCTTGTAATATAATTAACGGTTTTCAAACCTTATATAACGCGGTCTAATTATTAAAAACCTATTCGTTCCGTATGCTTTGTGTAAGTTCGTTGAAATTTTCGTTTCGTATAGTGACTTTTTGTTAAAAGTTTTTGAAGAATTAAGGTAAGTTTACATTTTTTTTATTAAAATAGAACTGAATTTATTTGCAAACACCAATTATTGTTTCTGGATGTATTTTAAAACATCTAAGACTCGTATAGATTTACATTAACCGGTATTAATTCTCCAAAGTAATGCACTGTTTTACATATATATATTTTTTTCTTCAAATTTTAAAGATAGGCTTGATGCTGCGAATACAGTTAGTAGAAACACCGGAAAACGTCTTCCATGTTATACCGATCAATCATCGCATCGCGTGCATATTAAAAATCTAAAAGGGTGGTAGCACACGCACACAAATTGCGTGCAAGTCGTGCTGTAGAAGATGCAGTGCTACTATAAACAAAAACTTAATCAAACATTTTAAACCTTTACTAAGGGGATACCAAATTTGTTGCCTACAGAATACTTACTAATAAAATAATTTAATTTTAAAAAACTTCTACGTTATATTTTCGGAAATGCCAGGCTTGAATATTTTCTTTGGAAACAATCGAAGATTGCCGAAGACACTCGAAGAGTGCACAAACGCGGTCGCTAAACCAATTAGCATTAATACCAAGTATTCCGTAATTTCGTAGGTTGTTTATTTCCTAGAACCAAATCTTCCGCATAGCGGTCGGTATCACGTAATTATTTCTAGAACCGGTAAGTACTCAATATCGCCCAAATAGAGAATTAGATGCTCGATGTCCGTCAACCTCCGATTCCCTCGTAAAAGGTAGAAAAAACTCGGTCAATCATCCATTATACTTCGGCTCACCCCCGTTCTGATAATTTACAAACATTTTGCAAACGACAATGGTCTAAGAATTTTTAACCCTCCGAGGGATCTTTAAGTCGTGATCAATTACACATCCGAGCTACACGTAAACTAACATATTTTGTAGCAACTGTGCACTGTATTATACATGCATACCCCTCCTCTGCGCTACTGCTATTCTTGTAGTTGCTTGAAAGAATCAGTCGCCCTTTTTTACTGCTAGGGCCGCTAAAAACCACAATTCCATACTTTCTTTATAAGTGTAGCACATCGAGCACTTTTTTGTCGGATAATTAAATTTTGTTTATGCAGGCCTTTGCACTTTCGCTTATTTAAACATCTAATACGATCGATTAACCACTTTTGATTATTCTAACGGAGTCCACCATACATCCCGCCGCACCGTTCTTTTTGAATCCAACGGTCCGATGAGCTTCCACACACTAACACCTAACGTATCATTCCTACTATTTGTTAAACAAAAACTACCGGCATCGCCATTGTGGACGTAAACAGATGTTTGTGGATGTGTACGAGAATATGTAACCATATACATTAATCAGTCTAAGCTATTTTATTTAGTCCACGAAAACTACTATTTTTCTAAACCACAATTAATAATCGCCTTTATAGGTTTAACATTTCTACCATTACCCAATGACTTTAATTTCTTATTAGAGAGAATCCTTATTCTCCCACGCACTGCTACGTAGTTGCATGCCTACCCCTTTTGGGGATATATGCTCGTTATAGGTTGTAAGACCCTCGGTTTTACTTAACTACACTTCGTGAGACCCATTTAATCTTTTTAATCGTATCTTTCTCGCTTACAGTACAGTAGGACTTAGCCCTACTACCAACAAATTCTAATACTAGACCCCCATTAAATTCGTCTTTGAATTTTCCTACAACTTTTTTGTCGACAAGCGGTATATTGTGTTTATTATTCGCGGGGTAGTCACTCTTTTAAGATAAATATATCTTTTTTTGGTATCAACTAATATTATATTTTTCTAGGGACCCCAAATCTATAAATAGATTTTAAATAGAAACACCCTTTACAAAGTCACGCCTTTTAAAGACTTATTTTTACTCATCTTTATTTAGCTACATTTTTAGAACCTTTTTTCGCTACCCAAGACATATGCTTTAACCAACCATTTCCCTAGAAATCTAAAACCGATGTGTCCCACGAACACAACGTGGAGGTAACACGTATACTCAGTCAACCGAGATAGAAGCAGGAAAGATTTGGGAGGTGGGCGAAGAACTTAAAAATTATGGAATTTAAAAACTAATATACACAATAGATTTACAAAATCTATACAAATATAAACAACTATCTTATATCTTTACGCCCCATGCGTAGATTGTTGTACTATTAGGAATGATGTAGCTTTTGTCATCTTCGCTCGATAAACTAATTTTATTAATTATCTGCGTGTACAAATCGTGTTTTTACTCCGGATACATACACCGGCAAGTACTCCACACCAAATAAAGAATTGGATGCTTGGTGACTGTTAACATCCGCTTCCCTCGTGTACGCCCAGACACATCCCAGCCCATGAGCACCCCTGCGCATGCACACCCCTGCCCATGCGCAACCCTGCTCGTGCGCATCCCTGCCCATGCGCACTGCCCATGCGCACCACTCTCTGTGCGACTGCTATTTCGGGGTAACGTCACAGCCTTTTATAAATAAAGAACAATGTTATATACTATTATAAAATGTTTATTCTGACATTATACATAACAAATTTAAAAATATTTAATACCAAGCATGGAGTCATTTAAACTTAATTTTAATACAAAGTTATACACAGAAGACAGTCCTTTCTTTATGTTTGTTTGGAGTGGGTTTAATTTTATCTAATTTTATTCGCAGCTTAAAATTTAAATCGACACCCAAGTCTTCTATCTCCTTTTCTAGCCAATAGTTTGATACATAGAGACCGTTTAGGTTTTCGAATTGTAAAATGTATCGAAGTTTGCCTCTATATTTAAAGTCTTTGATTCCACCGAGAACCAGATCCATTCCTTCGTATAATTCTTGCAACTTGTGACAATCTTTTAATCGCAGCTTTCCCACTTTATCCTGCATGCGTATCTTGTTAGCTTGATCGACTTCTTCTTGTCGATATTGGAGGAAATCCTTATTCTCCCACACACTGTTGCGTAGTTGCATGTCCACCACTTTTGGGAATATATGGTTGTTATAGGTTATAAGACCCTCGGTTTTAAATGATCCGAAAGGTTCTTTACTAGGCAAATATACAATGTTTAGCGGAACCCCTTTACGTGTGGTGTACGCCAAGGTTACGAAACCAGCATTCCTTAGTTCGTCTTTGTTATCTGCCATTTTGATAAATACGTTTTTAGAATAACCTTTTAAAAAGTATACGGATTTAGTACCATCCTTTTCCGCAAGAACGCCTACATAACTAAAAGAGTCTTTCTTACTAACCGCAAATGCATCAGCTTGTAGAACCCGGATGTATTTAAGTCACTCCATCGACACATAAAATAATCTTTTAATTCTTCCTCATTTTCTCTAATAAGATGTTCTTTGTCTAACACATCTTTGTATTGTTCGCGTATTGTCGCAGTGTTTTCCATGTAGTTCAATTTTCGCTTTTTTGCATCCATTTCTTCTAATTCCAGTTGTCTTTTTCTTCCACTTACAGCGTATGGTATGCATAATGGGGCAATTTCCTTTAGCGTAAACGGATAGAGTTTACTGCCAATATTTACGCGTTGTCGTACAACCTCTGGACGAATGTTAGGCGTATCTATCAACCCCAATTCCGAAATGACCATTTCTTTTGGAATTGTAGAATATGGTATTGCAGATTGCGTAAAATATGTACTACCTGCTTTAATGTAGCACTTGTGTAAGATCTTTATTTTATCTTGGCTATCTTCCTCCTCTACTATTTCCAATTAATTTACAGATAAATAGTTAAAACTAAAAGCTGAAAGCACATACTTTATCAATTTTTCCCTTTCCTCTGGTTTTTCGGACAACTTAATTTGCAGGCCTGTCAATTTCTTTGTATTGCCATTACTCCAATACACGTGCTGTAGCAGGTTATTATACACTAAACAGCAGCTATTTTGTAGCTTGTCCGATAGCTTGCTACACATTTTGGCAAGTGGTACCGAGTACATTGGCGCCTTTAGGAAGTATAACTTACTATCTTCCAATAACGTTAAACAGTCTTTTAAGGGATTATAAACCCGTTCCGCACTGATATAGCTTCCAATTGCACAGTTGTATATTGTCGCTTCCAATCGCGTAATACCATGTTCTTTGACCAAAGTAGACGCAAAAGTTGCCCTTAAACGTACATCTGGGCAACGTAAAAAATCTAGTATATGATTGCCAAGTTGTTTATTAACACCAGGACTTGTTATCTGACACACAAATTTGTTGTATATCTTAATTCTTGCATTGGTTGTTAGCCATGTTAAACAATCAATTCCCGCAGTTTTATCGTTGTCAACTACAATATTACACTTTTCTTCGTATTCTCCCTTATAGCAAAAGTTATGCTTTGTAGTTAAATAATTACACATCTCCATCTTGCTAAATATGCCAGCAAAATCTTGGGTTACAGCCATGCCCAAAAGATAGGAATAATCTTTTTCGAGATCGTCTAATATATCTGGTAGTTCCTCCAATATAGTTTCCAACTTAACATCTGCTAGTTCCACTTTGTATGGAACACATAAGATTTTGGAATTTTTTATTAATGCATTCGAGATCTTCTTTTCCCATAATTTCTTTTACTCTCTGGCCCATCTTGTTAGTGCTTTCCAGAGAAAACGGAAGCTTAGCTTTAACACCATGCCTAGCGGAAACAAATCGGTTGAACTTTCTTCGTAGATGACTGTTAAATGCACCACAAATTTCTTTTTTTAGGATAAACATTCTTTTGTTCGCAGATGTTTGCTCGGCGTCAGAATGGTCGCAAATTTAACCAACATTATATTGTCACAAAATGGTTCTGTAGTTGGTGTGTGTAGTCCACCAGTCAGCATCTGTTCGCCTTCGACATAACAAATATTACCAATATCTGTCAGCAGATTATTGTTGCACATATTTTCTGCCAAAAGCCACAATCCAAATCACTCATTTGTTGGTTTCACTTTATTACCAAGAAGTTGAGGAACGTTAATCACCTTGGAGACGCTCATGTTTACTGTTCTAGCTACTATCGAATACTAAATTGGATACGAAAAATTGCCCCTTATGTATCCTACACAGTGGGGGCGCATATTGCCGAAGATAGCCGAATATATCGGACACAACCATATCGCCTACATTCTCTTGATTAGGAACAGTTTTTAAAATTCGGTCTAGGTCGGATTAAATCCGACCTAGGTCGGACAGGGTAGGAATGCACATCGACATATATCCGGATATATATCGAATATATGTAGGATGTTAGATTAGGGTGAAATTGCCCCATAGGGTGAAATTGCCCGATAGGGCGAAATTGCCTCCGACGTAAAATTCTAGACTAACAAGATGTGTCACATGGTTAAAAAATTTATACGGATGGTCATAAAATCGCTGCATGCAGAAAATTTTAAAAATGGGGTAGCTCCCTGGGGGATGATGCTATATAAAAAATTCTTAGAGATTCGGGTAGCTGAGAAAAATCTAATATTAATTGATACCAAACAAGATAGGGTTATCTCGAAAGATGCATTGGTTAGACGAAGAAAACTATTTGGTTCAGATTTGGGACCTTATGTGGATTCATCTCCGCATTTCCTCCTAGGAGTTCCTCCACCACATTTCCTCCTTATGGGATTTACATCTCCACATTTCCTCCTAGGAGTCCCTCCACCGCATTTCCTCCTTATCGGGATTTACATGTAAATGTGGGAGCAAATGAGGGTTTTGGGAGCAAATGAGGGTTTTGGGAGCAAATGAAAGAGCAAATGAGGGAGGAAATGTGGGATTTGGGAGGAAATGTGGTCACAGAAAGCCTGTATTCCTCCTACTAAAAGAACAGTAGTACTAAAAAAATTGAACATAAACATAATTAATACTTATAACTATTTGCTACGTGCATTGACGTAGCCTAGAAAAAAAAACAAAAAAGAAATGGACCGGGCTCAATCGGTGAGTGGGCGGGGTATTATACCCCACAACAAAGATTAAGGGAGGCCTGAAATAAAGAAGAAAAGAAATTGCACACACTCATTCATACTCAAAACACAACATATCAACAAAAGAAACCTATAATTAAACACAATATGTACACGCAATAAATAATTACACCCTACATCTAAAAAAAAAAATTAACCAAAAGAACAAATCATTTTTTTTAAATGGTGGAAAATGAAACCAGATCAAAGACATTAGGGTTTTGCCGACCTATATCCTCAGGTACGGAAGCAGCATAGAATAAAGTCTGCCTCTTGTGGGAAGTTTTCTGCCAAATAGGAATAGCAGGGGGTGTAGTAGTTATAACATTAGGTTTAGAAGGTGGCAAGAATAGTTTAGAAAGCTCGAAACGCGTCATAAAAGGACGTTGTTTATTGTTAGGATGGGTGGTATGAAGGTCAACGGCAGAAAAGGAAACATTATGGGTTGTCAGAATATCAACGGCGGAAAAAGAAAAAGTATTGACTGTACGAGAACCAACCTGACGAAAACAAACACAAGCGGAACACACTTCAGTTACGTTAGAGAAAGGGACAGAAGCAGATAAAATTTGATTGACGTTATGTGCAGGACTAGAAGTATCACAGTTAGGAAAGAAAACAGCATTGGCTGTGGAAGTATCCACCTTAGGAAAAGGAACAGAATCAGGTAGAAGTTCGTCAGCATTAGATAACAGTACATCAGCTAGGATGTCACCAACCTTAGTTAAAAGAACAGCAGTAAGTAGCATTTTGTCAGCATGCGAAAAATGAGTAAGAGTAGGTAACGAAACAGGATCAGGTAAAACCTTAACGACAACAGCAACAGGCATCATAGTTACGGGTTCCCTAACTTTAACAGGACTTTCTCTATCCGTATTAGAAATTATCTTCACTTCAGCTACGGCTGTGATTGCCGGCACAACAGGAATTTCTTGAGTCGATGCATTTAAAAAAGTAGGAATAGGTAAAATTTTGACAAAAACAGGAAGAGGCATTAAAGATACAGGTTTGTGGACTTCAACAGGACCTTCGCAGACGGAATTAGAAGTTATCGTCACTTCCGCGACCTTTGTGCTTGCAGATACGACAAAAATTTCTTGGGTAGAATCGTTTAAGAAAGCGGGAACAAACTCTTGAGAAGCTAGCTGCACGGGTTGTAAGGGTTGTGGAGGCACAGTTTGTGGTGAGAGTGAATAAGTAGGGCGAGCAGAAGGAGGAGTAGAATAGGATGTAGAGCTAGAGATGGAAGAAATTTTGTTCGAAGTTATATTGGTTGAAGAAGGGTATGTTTTGATAGTGGTAGCGGGGGTACCTGGATGAAGTATCGAAGAGAACGTAGAAGAAGAAGTAAAGAAGTTAGACAACTAGAGCTGAGGGCAGAATTTGAAGGATTATTCGAAGACCTATTAGTAGTAGGATAACAGTTGGGACAGTTGTGGCGAGAAACTCCCTTAAATCCGCAACCATAACAGTGGAGTACTTTAGGACGTGTACAACGTGGCGAAACATGACCAAGTTTGTCGCAATTAAAGCATACGACCTGACGAGTAGAAGTAGAAGTAGGAGGAAGAACAGTAGAACATACGAAAGAAGTATCGGATCTACTCGTAGGCGTCGGAAAAATCTTAACAGCTCGGTCATGTGAAGAAAAAGTATTTTTCTCAGTAGTAGCAAACTTATACGCAAAATCCAGGGGTTCAAAATGTTGAATCAGTAAATTAGACAATGCCTTCCAGTCCAAAAACCTATGCCGAAAACCACAATACCAAAGTAACGCTTTAGACTCGAACAAGTCCACTGCAAACTCAAATAACTGCAATTCGGACACATGGTGAGTTCGTCAGAGTTTTTTGATCCGTCTCAAAAAATCATGTACGGTAAGAGTTTTCGGGGCAGCAGAAAATTTAAAATTCCACACCCACACTGGAAGACCTTGATGAGAAGCCCAAAAAGAAATCATTTTGAATACGGACAAGAAAGAAATTGGTAGAAAGTAACTAAATAAAGGTTAACCGTAACTCGATAGAAGCTCAAAAGCAAATTATTGCGAATACAGGACAATTTAAAACATATCCGACGGATAAACTTCGGGCACGCCAATAGGAGCGAAACAACAAAACAGAAATTAGAATAGAGATGTAGAATAAAGGAAAAATCGGAGGAATAAAGCCAACTCTAGACTTGACGGGGAGAACAAAATGTACAGATAGGGAAGGAAGGAAAAGAAAAATCTTGGGCGCCAGTGTTTTCAATGGACTAGGATTATTGGCAAAAACACAAGTCCAATAATCTGAAATTAACCCACGAATAATATTAAACGTAAGGGACGAAACTTAAGTAATATCAGGCCGAGAAAATGCGGGTCATGTAGGAACTTAGGAACTAATAACAATAAACAAAAAACCGGAGCAAAAATTAACTAAAACGAACTCGGATCCAAAACTAACTAAAATAAAATCGGAGCCATAGTTATATGAAACAAAATAGGAGCACAAGAAAATTAACGAAAACCAAATCGCAGAATAAATTAACTAAACAAAATCGCAACCCCACGTCATAGCGTCAGAAATTTATGCTACGTGCGTTGACGTAGCCTAGAAAAAACAAAAAAAAAGAAATGGACCGGGCTCAAGCGGCAAGTGGGCAGGGTATTATACTTACAATAAAAATTATGGGAGGCCTCAAATAAAGAAAAAAAAATTGCACACACTCATTCATACTCAAAACACAACAAATCAACAAAAGAAACTTATAATTGAACACAATATGTACACGCAATAAATAATTACACCTTAAATCTAAAAAAAAATATCAACGAAAAGAACAAATCATTTTTTTAAATGGTGAGCTGCCGGTTTTAGGTTACTCCCTAGATTAAGTTTCAACAAAAAAGAAATTAAGCGAAATTACCCCTCTAAAACCAACAGATCTAAATCAGCATGGTAAATCTAAAACTAAGTATACATATACATCTAATGGCAACAACATTTTCAAACGTGCCAGCAAGCCTTTAAATCATTTTCACTTTATTAAGTTGTACATTCTTAGTTATTTAAAGCAAATAGTAATGCATTCATATGGTGTCAATAAATCTCAAACTAATCCACTAATTGTCATCTAAACGGATTAAATTTAGGAATGCATGAGCTTAAACCGAAAATCCCAACCGATATGGTCGCAATCGTAAATGATAGAGAAAGAAAACACTTACCCTTGAAGTTGCTAACGTCGGGATTGAGTCACTAGCTGGCCCACGGCAACGAGTAGGTAGGTAGGTAAGTAGGTAGGGAACGCACTTGATCTCCCATTACAGCAAGGGACGACAATTTATCGGGCTTTAAGGTCACCGGAAGAAGGTAGAGCAATTACCAGTAAAAAATAATTTAATTTCGACGAAAAATACAATTTTCTAAAAACCCTAAATACTAACCACACCGTATTGCGTGCGCGAAATTTTCATAACGAAAAATGGAAACCATCAAACATTCCTACACGTATCTCCGTTGTGTAGATTGGAAAGCAAATAAAATCAATTTCGCTCGGCAAGTGAGCAGAGTTCAAAAGTAGTGTTTCTATTAAGAATTAACCTGGAAAAACACAGTTTATATTAGGGTAATAAGCAGCTGTAATTCTATGAATTCTTCCGACGGAAAACACATAAGGAGCAATTATCGGATACTTGGAACATTATCGACTATCTGAGTATAGCGTAAACTTTACGTTAGGGAATTTTAAGTAGTAAAATTTATTCTTAATTAGCGGAAGTATTTACCAAGTAAAATATACATGATATTTAATTTACCGAATAAAGTTTCGTTTTAGAAGCACAGTGGATTTTAGTTGAAAATTGTTAGCCAGCGTATTTCTTTTTAATTATGCAAGGACTACATTCAATGCCGGCGTTATCAAATATACCAAAAGGTGATTAAAAACTCGAACTACGCTTTATCAAATAGAGTATGACCCATTATTTCAACGAATCTCTAAATTGAAGTAGTATACGAAGTAAATATACGTTATAAAAATGTGGGCCAAACCAACAGACACCTAAAACAAGGTACCGACTATTCGATTGTAAAAGAGCTTTTCGTTTAAAAATTTAAATGCAAATTATTAGGAAGCGTATTTATTGTAAGATGGTCTAATATACCGGGTGTTGTTGGAGGATTGAAGCAGAATCTACGTAAACGAATAATAAAAGACAAAAAAGATACGTTTTAATTTTACCGTTGGGAAGTGAACGTAACAATTTGATTATGTTACTTAGCGAATTTTTGATAATGCACTAGAGAGCTAATAAGCCAAGTTTTGACTTTTTAAATAACCTATATGAATTTGTTGTCAAATCGGTATTTTAAGCTTAACCATTTAAAGAGGTTGGACGAAGTATTCTGTAAATTGTATACTTTCCACAAATGTTACCTATATGAACCAACTGGTTGTGAGTTAGGCAAATAGGAGGCTCAAAAACTTTTAAAAATGCTATTTTACTTATCTTTTATATAATAAAAATAGCGATATCTAAGGATTGAACTGAAACTATACAGGGTGTTCACTTTTTAATTGCACACTATTGGGATATTCTGAATCATTATAGATACAGTGGTGGTTAAATTAGACAAAAGTTACCTACTTGTGAGAGTATTCCACAGCCAACCTTGAAATGTAAATATTATCCGTAGATTGCTAGATATCGTCCAAAATAGAGATTTTGCGATTTTCAAGTATCTTTAATAACTTCGTTGGTTTTTCAGTTAAAATGATGAAATTTGGTATGGTATGATAAGGCATAATTCTGCATTTATTTGCGGTGTACAAATTCCTCAAAGATGTAGGTTGTGGAAATTTCAGGGAAATGTGTGGGCTAGCTCTGAATAGAAATAAATGGAGGTACGCATCTAACCATTCCCAAGACGGAAATCTAATGACGAAAAGTAATTGTACTTGAAACTGATCATTATGTTGATTTTCAACTAATGTTGATTGTGCAAAAGGTTGCTTGGATTTGTAAAGCTGGACCTGTACATAGTTATCTTATACGTCACTATTACACACGTAGCAGTCTATTAATTACTGATGTCGTTAACTTCTGGTACGGTGGTTCGATAAGTGCATTCAAGTACAAATTAGAAGATTACAGGTGTAAATCCTGTCCCGTGATCTTTTATTTTGTTCCTTTCAATTACTTGTAGGATTTAGGTTTTGTACAAAAGTCTAAATTATAATTTCATCTTGTTAATTAATATCGTAGTAATCTAAAAAAAAGTATAAAATGGTTACTTGCTAGAGCCCTCTATTGACATACCTATAGTGATACCTTCGTAGAAAATCTAACCTGTTATGTACGAAATTAGTTTCCCTTCGGTAAATTAACAAAAAATACCAGTTGTTGCAGTTCATTATACAGGATGTCCACTTTTTAATTGCACACTATAAGGATTTCCTGAACCATAAGAGATACAGTGGTGATTAAATTAGAAAAAAGTTACCTACTTATGAGGGTATCCCGTAGCCAACCTTGAATTGCAAATGTTATTCGTAGATTGCTAGATATCGCCCAAAATAGAAACTTTGCAATTTTCAATTTTCCGTAATAACTTGGTTGTTTTTGCAGTTGGAATGATGAAATTTGGTAAGGTATGATAAGGCATAATTCTGCATTTAATGGCGGTGTACAAATTTTTTCAAATTCATCAATTTTCTCTGTGCGATAGTCAACTTTTTTTCTTATGGCCACTATATTGAATTTTTACAACTACATATAGAAAGAATTATTACAATTTCAACCATATGAACCAAACTGACCCCTCATTTCAAAATACCTTAACCACCCTCCTAGACATAGTCATCCCCTCCACCATCTCAGACGTATCTACACAAGACCAACAAAGAATAATAAACTACGCGAATACATCACCAGATAACACACCTGACTATGACTTAAACATAGACTCAATAGACCTAATAGTTAAAAACCTCGATCCTAAAAAAACTCCTGGACCAGAACAAATTTCCAATATTATTATCTAAAAATCTTGACGTATCATAAAAGACTCCATGATCCAACTAATCCATAAATGCCTCAAATCAGGTACATTCCCAAACGTGCTTAAAAAAGCATCCATCAGTCTCATATTAAAACCCGGTAAACTCCCAGAAGATCCTAAGTCATACCGTCCAATAGCACTGCTCCCGACAATTAGTAAAATCCTACAACGCATCCTTATTCAAAAGACTAGCTCCCATATAAACAAAAATTATCTCCTTTTTGAAAATCAACATGGCTTCCGCCCCGGACACAGTGCCGAAAGATACCATTCGATCTCTTATCACCACTGTTCAAACATCCCCCAAATATGTAATAGCCATTTTCCTTGACTTCGAAGCTGCCTTAGATCTCCTCTGGTGACCGAATATTCTATCACAAATTAAAAATCCAACTTTCCTCATAATATATACCAAACCCTAAAATCCTGTTTACGTTCACGAACTGCAACCCTCAGCTCCAATTACTTCTCCGTCACAAAGTCCCTATCCCAGGGCTATCCGCAAGGATCGGTCCTTTCACCTACATTATGGAACCTCTCCATAAATCCCTCCTAGACCTAGACGTCCCTAATATCTCAACATTTGCCTATGCCGACGACCTTACCTACTTTATACACGGAAACTCCCGAAGATCCTTAGAAAGCACCGCCCGCATTCTAATCCAACATATTGAATCCTGGTCCCTACTGAACAAACAACCCTTATCACCAGCCAAATCAAAAATTCTCATATTAAAAGGCCACCTCCAACGAGCTCCTACAATCCACTTATTTAATACACCCCTAACCCTCTCCGAATCAACCAAGTACTTTGTTTGGCATCCAAATAGAATCCCGACTCAAAATACACGCTCACCTATTATATCTTCGATCCAAAACAAAATCAATCCTAAACAATATATATCAATCCATACCAAAATCCACAGAACTGACTCGTCCCACTCGTAAATTAATCCTTTAGCAAATAATTATACCTATCCTAAGCTATGCAATTGATTCTTGGTACCCGTTAACAACACCCCATTCCTGCAGAAATATATATCCAATCATAAGACCTTTCCTATTATTTCCTACAAAAGCATTCAGAACCTTCCTTACCTCTGCATTATACACTATCCTGAAACAACCACTTCTAAACATCCTGCTCCAATCAAAAGTCCAAATCCGCAATCCTAAGAAAAAAAGACCAATACAATTACTTGACCGCACCCTTCTACCTGCAGAATACGAAACTATGACAAGGACAAACATAATAAACTTATTAATGATTCACTAACATACACGTGACAAAACCAATGGGACAACGACACCACCGGCAGACACACATACGACATTTTCGAGAAAATCACGGATATTCCCGACCATATCTCCTACTCCAACCGATCCACGATTTAATTCCTGATAGGCCACGGCAAATTCCGACAGAAATTACATTCCTTCCAATTAATCTCTTCTCTTTACTGCCTCTGCTCTAATCAAAATATTTCTGAAACCCCCACCATCTAATATACTTATGCCCCAACTCCGTCCCCCACCAAACCCACTTAAAACACGCGATCCCACTAGATCTTTTTACCCCACTACCCGGTATAAATTTCCTAGTAACAAACTATCCTCTTCAATTTGACCATTTCCTTAAGGAAATCCTAATCACTAAACCTCCCGTACAATAACATAGCTCAAAGCTCCTCCAAAATCCATCTCTAAAACTATTACCCTCTACACCATCATCCCCACACCTATAACATTACACTACACTACAGATTCTTCACCACCAGCTACACCTCAGATCAAACCGGCGATAAGAGCAAAATTTCCATCAGCAAGACCGACCTACATCGGAAAATTGTATATATTGTAAACTTGTTTATGATTTTTTAAATAAGAATTTATGCATCGATTTACTAGGATAGGCTTTTGGCCTAGGTATAGTGTCAAACAATAAACGAACAAACAAACAAACAAACGTGATGAATGAACTCGAAGATAATTAACGATGTTGCTTGACTAGAAGGTGCATGCGAATTAGTAGGTGTTTTTTTGATTCTACAGCATATTGTGAGTTTTACATATTATTGTTGACCCTACAGGGTTTTATTGTTGACCCTATTTGGTTTTAGCGCTGTAACAAAAATAGATCAAGGCACTTAAATTTTTCACCATAAAATCTCACCATCAACGACTTCCCCAAACTGCTTGAAAGATGATGTGAAAGTGAGCGGATTCAGAAAATTACTCGCAAGGACCGTTCAACCCAGGGAAATCGTATCAGAAGAAAGGTTCAATGCCCACGCGATGTGTGTATGAGACAAGTTGGACACCATGGGGTATTTTTTGAAAGATTAAATTGCTATTTACGACTATACAAACCAGGTTTCAAAACAGATGAATTGCTTTCTACATGATTGTGAGTATAAAATGTTCAATTTATCCTTATAACCTTAACCTAACTAAAAAAATAACAAATCGCATATTGTTTTCTATATGCGACCAAAGACTTATTAAAAATTCGAAAATCTATCAAATTTTCCAAATAAATGTTCTTGGCGAATTTTTCATTTTTCTTTCTATTGCCTTAATACTTCTAAGTTGTTTCGGAAAGTAATTTATTTACATTGTGAAAAAATTGTTACAACCGATGCAGGAGTATTATTTCAAATATTTTAAATATAATTATGCTTTTGATATTTTTCTCATGTCATGTTTTAAATTTTATTTAAATTCAAAGTTTTCATATTTCATACAAATTAATTTTTCTAAAAAATTTTTATGTATAATTTGTCCTAATATGTACATCATTGGAAAGAGAAAACCTGCTCTCCTTCCTGAACTATCACCAGTCCCTTTTAAATAAAAAAAAAACTTAACCTCAGTTATGTACTCGAAGATGACCAATGCCGTTTAAAAACGAAAACATCATCTTATTCTCCTTTTGAAATAGCGTAAAGAGGTCAACAACGTTTTGCTCCATCTTTCACAATAAATAAACCACAATGCAAAACAAATTAGAAATTTCGTTATTTTGGGATAAAACTTTTGCTATACCATGCATGTTTATTATTTCTGCATACCTAAACTCGGCATTAAAAGCTGCACTATTTTCCTTATCTAACATAGTCTCTAATGTTACAAATAACCGAGTTAATATATGCACTATCACAAGTACTTATATTACTGGGTACACAATTGTGCTCGATAATCCTTTGTTTTTCTAGTTGAAAATGAGAACATGAAAAGCCTTTTAATAAACTATAGGCTGATATTATATTTATACGTATGTACTTCAATTAATGTATCCATCAACCGACGCAGGGCTTATTAAAAAGTTAATGGTAAATATTAATGATGCCGAGATCCCTGGAATGTTTTTAATTTGTACAAAAATTATTATCAGATGTCAATCAGCTAATGGAAAATGGCGTAAGAGAGCTAAGCTCTTTA
This sequence comes from Platerodrilus igneus, assembly GCA_036346225.1. Taxonomy (NCBI): domain Eukaryota; kingdom Metazoa; phylum Arthropoda; class Insecta; order Coleoptera; family Lycidae; genus Platerodrilus; species Platerodrilus igneus. The sequence continues at coordinate 679,283 of JARFIW010001124.1, forward strand.
CAAAACTTTGATTGCTTATTTACAGCTGCTGCTTTTCTTCTTTTGCCGTCTTTCTTAACATGCTGGGGCATTTATAGATGGATGAGGTATTCATCAAATTTTAAATTTGAATGTTGTGCCTAAAGCGTGAATTCCCTTTATCGGTTTTTTCGCAGAGTAAATATTGAAAATCAAATCCCTCAAGGAAATTAGCTTTAGTTTGCAATGGATTAAGGATATTAATGTTTGGTAATTCCTATTGGCATCGTTTTTTTATAGGTTTGGCTAGATGGAATTCTTTTATTAAAGGATGCCATTTTTGGAAGGAAAATGTTTTTTTTTTAAATTTGTAGATACTAAACACATTGGTATCTTTAAGAGTAGTCTTCATCTATTTCTAGTTTCTAAAGATTTAAAAGTAGCTAGTGCAGAATAGAAATTTGGACGATTTTTAATTAGATCCATAGCTAGCTCTGCAACAAGTTCAGATGCAGTTATTTAATATTATAATTTTTAGCCAAGGGATGAGCGACTCAATTGTTGGACACGACTCTTAGTTCGACGCTTTCAGGTTCAGTTCCTAGGCACTGCATTCCTGGAAAATGTAAACAAGCATTTTTCTATGCAATAGAAATAAAAATAGACCATCTTCCAAATAAGAGTGTTATGTACAGCTGCGGCCCAGAAATTTATATAAGTACTTTGAAGAAGGGTTTGGTGAAGTGCTCAGACAGGCTGCTTAACCCCCTACACATGCCACTGAATTCAGGTGATATAGGGTATATAAATAGGATACAACAGAAGGGAAACCGAGCTGTATCTAGGCTGTAGAAATTTCAGGGAACGGTGTAGGCTAGCTCAGAGTATAAATAAGTGAAGATACGCGTCCAACCGGTTTCAAGACAGAAAACCTAATGACAAAAAATAATTGCACTTAAATCTGATGATTATTATAAACAGCTACAGGTGTTGGTTTTGAAATATTTTCAACTAATGTTGGTTGTGGGAAAGGATATATTGGAAAAACTATTGATTCGGCAAATGTTCAAGTGTTTGGGATCTTGGTAGCCGCAGGCTGCTTAACCCCCTTCATATGTGACTTTACAATGCTCCACCCGAAGGTACTACATTGGCCAGGAAGCGAGTTTTTTCTTTTTACCTGAAAAATTTGGAATTTTGCCGAACCCTTGCTGTTCCAAGCATGGTACGGATCTTTAACATGCGTGACAATACTCACACACGGGACCTCCATTTTACCTCTCATCCGAACGAGAGTGTATTATTGTGAAAAATACTCGCCTAACATTTTTCAAGTGGACCGTGTCTGGATTCGAACCCGGGACCTTGGGCGTAGTAGTCACACACACGCCACGGAGCCGCCTACCCTTCACATACTACTGAATATCAGGGAAATAGGGTATATATTTATAAACAATAGAAGAGGAACCGAACTGCATCTATCAAAAGAGCGCAGCGGCTATGTTCGAAGACAACAAACATATAAAGAAGGAGAAATTTGTTGAAAGCATATGTGTGCAGCACCGCTCAGTACGTCTATGAAATAGGGGTAGTAGGAGAAGCAGACAGAAAAACGGTAGAAGCCTTTTGGAATGTTGTGCTTCATATGTATGAGGATGATAGCATGGACAGACAAAGTTAATAACAAAGAGGTTATAGAAATAGTAGGGGAGTAAAGATATCTGTGGAAAAAAATAGGAGAAATAGATGGACAGGATACGTTGTAAGGCATTTTTGGGGAATGGTGTGAGATATATTACAAGCAGAGATAGGAAAATAGAGGTAGAGGTAGACCTTGATCAGACTATTACACACAGATAGTGAAAGATGCTGACCGTGCAAATTTCAGGGAAATGTGTAGGTTAGCACATAATAGGAAACAATGAGGGTCCGCGTCTAACCAGTTCCAGGACTGAAGGCTTGATGAAGTTGAAGGTAGGTATTATTTGTTTTATAATTTAAGCTATTTCTATTAATTTGTAATTACATCTATTATTTTTGTAATACTACCTGTGTAAAAGTTGTTCGTCGACGGTTACTTGTATGATAAAAATAAACAGATGGAAAGTAAAATTTATTGGAAGGCAAGAAGTATAGCAAATTTAATTGCGGTGCATACATCACAATACTAGGTGACGTTCGTAAAAACTATGGTACTCATAACCATTTCGCTAACGCAGTTGAAATAGAAAGTATGAAACGACGACACTATACGTACATAGAATGCACCACGTCATATCATATCCACGACATGAATTGGAGTTAGCGAAGCAGCAACAACCACCTTTGCCAAAGTGAGCAGCATTAAAAGATCGATAAGATTTGTATGAAATATGCACGATAATGTCCCAGCAGTACATGTTCGTCATAGTGATCTTGTGCTCCTGAATAATTACAAACTAACTAAAAATGGCAAAGAATTTTCGCTTTTAGATTCTGGACCTACCGAAGATCCTTTTCTAATTCTCGCCACTAGAAGGAATTTTCAACTTTTGGTTCAGACTGACCACTGGTATGTAGACGGTACCTTCAAAACGGCACCACATCTTTTATATCAACTGTACACCATTCATGAACTACAGCAAATATTGCCCTTTTAGTACTAAGACATTTTGACTACTAACCTAAGTTCAAACCTCAACCCTATTTTTACCTCAATGTTATTTTTGCCTCAACACTATTCTAATAATGGAAAAATTATAAATTTATAATGGAATAGTTTTCAGTCATTACATTAAACTTTACATATCTTTTTAGGAGAACGTCTTTGTGCATAATGATGCACAAATTTTGACTCAGGAGACAATTTCCATTCGAAATATGTAAACAACCATTAAAAATTTAAGTCTTCATAAAACCAACTTGAGCCGTAAAATCCTATCCCTTCTCAAAAGGGGAATTTTGTTTGTGGATTCAAAAAATAAATGAAAGCACCTACCTTTAAACAAAATAAATAAAACGTTAAAGAATTAGATAGCCTATTATATTGTGTTAAAAAATTTATATATTTATATAATTTCTTTTTGTTAAACTGTTTTTTGGTAAAGTTTTATTTCGGTTAAATTTTCATTATTTCTTTTTGTCAGTTTTCTTTTCGGTCAACTTTCCGTCGGTAAACTTTTTGTCGGTAAAGTGTTTTCGGTAGTACATTGGCCAGGAAGCGAGTTTTTTACCTGGAAATTTTGAATTGTACCGAACCCTTGCTGTTCCAAGCAAGGTATGAATCTTTAACATGCGTGACAACACACACAAAACCTCTCATCCGAACAGGAGCGTATTTTTGAGAAAATTCCTCGTCTAGCATTTTTCAGACGGGCTGTGTCGGTATTCGAACCGAGACCTTGAGCATAGTACTCTTTTTAACTATTAATTAATTTTGAAGTCAGACTTATATGAAGCACAGTTATTTACGTTTAAACCCAATGTAGTAACTTTGGGCGAAGCATTGGGGAATGGCCACAAGTGGAGCAGTTTTTACTTAAATTATACGGGCATAGCAGGCACACGCATACCAACTACGCCACAGAGCCTCTTACAAAGTCTGTACACTTGATATTTTCCAATGCTCCACAAGAAGGTACCACAATGACCAGGAAGCGAGTTTTAACCTAAATATTTTTGAATTTTGTCGAACTGTTCCAAGCAAGGTATGGATCTTTAAAGTGCCTGACAAGACTCACACACAGGGCCTCCATTTTACCTCTTATCCGAACAAAGGCATATTTTTGTGAAAATTTCCCGTTTATCATTTTTTAAGCGGACTGTGCCAGGATTCGAACCCGAGACTTTGGGCATGGTAGTCATACGCATACCAACTACGCCGTGCAGCCACCGGCAAAGTCTGACGCTACATTTGATTTTCTAATGCTCCTTCCGAATATACTACATTGGTTGGGAAGTGAGTTTTTGTACCTGCAAATTTTGAATTTTGCCGAACCCTTACTATTCCAAGTAAGGTAGACATTTTTAACGTGCGTAATAACACACACACACTCACACACGCACACGCACACGCACACGCATCGCACGCGCACAGCACACGTACACGCGCATGCGCACGCGCACGCGCACGTGCACGCGCACACGCAAGCGCGCGCGCACACACACACGAGACCTACATTTTACCTCTCATCCAAATGAAGGACTAATTTAATGAAAAATGTTCGCTTAACATACTTCTAGCGGACCGTGTCGGGATTTGAACTGGGACTATGGGTATAGTAGTCACACGCATACCAACTGAGCCACGAAGCTGCCAAGTAAAGTTTGACACTACGTTTGATTTCCCAATGCTCCATTCGAAGATACTACATTGGCCAGGAAGGGAATTTTTTTACCTGGAAAATTTTGAATTTTGCCGAATTTCTTCAACGTGCCTGACAACACTCATACACGTGACTTCCGCTTTACCTTTCATCAGAACGAGGTCGTATTTTTGTGAAAAATGCTCGCCTAACATTTTTCAAACGGATCGTGTTGGGATTCAAATCCGAACTTTGGGCATCGGCAAAGTCCGACTCTATATTTGATATTTTCAATGTTCCTCCCGACGATACGACATTAGCCAGAAAGTGAGTTCTTTTTAACCCGAAATTTGGAATTTTACCAAACGCTTGCTGTTACAAACCTGGTAGGGATCTTAAAAGTGCGTGACAACATTCGCTCACAAGACATAGTAGTCACACGCATACCAACTACGCCACGGAGCTGACTGGAAAAGTTCCGCAGCAGACTCTGTATTTTTAAAGATAAGCCAAATATGGTTCTCATTCTCAGTCTAAAAATGCTGTAGAATACGTAGGGCACAAACGTAGATAGAAATCAAATATTTTTTGGAAAAATGTAAATTCTAGAAGTTCTGTTAACTAAAAGATTGTCTGTCCCTTTTGGTTAACGGGTTCTGTTTGATAGTAAATAATAATGCTCTATTCATCATATACCATTCCGAACGGACCGGCACCTTGTAGAAGTTCTCAATTAGCAGAACGGGTAGAATGGCTTGTTTGTTTCAGTGAGCTAAAGAGCCAAACCATAGGTTTAACCAAACTAGTGAGGTCTTTAGTGAGGAACCAGACTAAGACAAGTTTCCGAAAGAGGGCAGCGGCTCTCTCGATACTTGGATTGGCAGAGACCAGAAGGGTCAGTATGGAATTCTAAGACACACTACCGCGATGTACAAGGCAACGGAAACCACCATATTATCTCAAAAGTACACAGCGTACATAAATTGTTATTAATGATGATGGCATCCTCTGAGGTAAAAAATTTCGGAATTAGAATAATTTCCCATTCGGATCTCTGGGAGGAGACTACTTCGGGGGATGTGATTCGAAAATATAAAAAAGGAGTCGTGAACATTCTGCGAGTCGGAGCGTGGAATGTCAGAAGTATGAAGCAAGTAGGTAAGCTAGAGAACTTGAAAATTGAAATGGATAGGTTAGCACTAGACGTAATAGGGGAATAAGGGAAGTTAGCTGGCCAGAGGCGGGGGATTTTTGGAGTGAAGACTAGGGTAATGCATACAGGATCAGAGGAAGGAAATTTGGGTGTGGGGATAGTTATGCGAAAAAAGATAGGACAACGTGTAGAAAACTACTTATAAAAGAACGAAAGAGTACTCATGGTTAGATTAGAATTTAAACCTGTAAATACAGTAATAATACAAGTATACAGGACCACCTCTAGCTACAATGAAGAAGAGGTAGAGGCGATTAACAAAGATATCGAAGATACGTAAAAGGACATGAAAATTCAATAATTACGGGGGATTTTAATGCCGTGGTAGGTGAGGGTAGGGAAGGAGCGATAGTAGGTTTATTTGGTTTAGGCACGAGAAACGACAGGGGAAATAGGCTGGTAGAATTTTGCGACAAAAACAATTTAACCATCACAAACACATTACTACACATCATGCTAGAAGGCGATACACGTGAGAGATGCCAGAAGATATAGGATAATATCAAATAGATTACACTCTTGTTAGACAACGGTTTAGGAATCAAGTCAAAGATTGTAGAAGCTACCCAGAAGCTGATATAGGCACTCACCACAACATCGTAATTATGAAGGCCGCTCTTAAATTTAAAAATCTAAAAAAGAGGAACGAAAAAGGGCATTTTCACTTAGAGAAACTAAAAGATAAAGATATCCACGAAAGATGTGATAAAAGGTCAAATGAATTACTGAAAGATATCGGGAAAATTTCTTATTCTAAGGAAGTAAAAACAGAATGGAATAATACTAAATCCAGCTTGGCACGGCGACCAGAGATATTCTAAGGCATACACAAAAGAAAAATAAGAAACCATGGACAACACAGGATATCCTGAATTAATAGAAAAAAGAAAATTTAAAAATAGGTCAGATGAAACAGGAAAACAGGGACACAGAACCATAAAATGGGAAATTATTCGCAAATGCTAGAAAGCTAAAGAATAGTGGATTGATGATAAGTGCAGATAGGTTAGAAACTAAGATAGAAATAGGAAAGACAGACGAAGCATACAAACTAATTCGAATGAATTTTAGGAATATAAAACCCTATAGCAAAAATATAAGGGACGCGGGAGGAAACGTTAGTATAGAAATGTAGAGAAAGTGGATAGATGGCAAGAATATATAGGGAATTTATATGCAGGAGAGGAACTAACAGCATTAGAACAAGATTCAGACTTTGAACTAGATAACTTGGGATATCCTATACTTAGAGATGAGTTTGAATTATTATTAAAAGGTCTGAAAAATGATAAGGCACCTGGTAGAGATAAGGTGCAAGCACAAACTCTAAAAGACACTGGACATGCAGTAACAGAACGTCTTTTCCAACTTGTAAGCTATATGTACGAGACAGGCGAGATACCCAAAGATTTCAAGCGTAACATCCTAGTCACTATACCAAAAAAGAGAGGCTCGGGTAGATGTGAAAATTTTCGAGCAATAAGTTTGACAGTATATGTGTCAAAAATATTAACTAGAATTATACAAAGACCAATAGGAAAACGAGCTGCAGAAGTACTAGGAAAAGATCAATTTGGGTTTAGGCGAAACAGGGGAACACTGGAGGCTATTTTAGTTCTGAGGGTTATCATTGAGAAAACAGTAAAACGAGGGTGTATATAGGCTTTGTAGATCTAGAAAAGGCAATCGACAATGTAAAATTGAAAAAAATGTTCGAAATACTCAAAAAGATTGGAATGAGTTTTACGGATAGACGGATAGTACATAGCTTATACAAAGGGCAAACAGCGGTAATCGAATTAGAGCAGGAACGTAGAGAGGTAAATATTAGGAAAAGGGCGAGACAGGGATGTGCCCTATCCCCATTAATTTTTAACTTGTACATCGAAGAAGCTATGAATACTGTTAAATGCAAGAAGATATTTGAAATTATTATGCAACGACAAAAACTTGATATACTTAGATTTACAGATGATATAGCAGTATTAGCAAGGAAGAGTTAGAAGCTGCTTTTAATCAAATGGAAACAGTTTTAATAGAGAGACACGGTATGAAAATTAACAAAAATAAAACTAAAGTACTATATGCGGCTATGTTTGAAGACAACAAACATAGAAACCATGAGAAGCTTGTTGACAACATATGTGTGGAGCACAGACAGAGAAACAGCAGAAGCTTTTTGGAATGTTGTGCTTCAGATGTATGAGGATGATAGCATGAACAAACAAAGTTAATAACAAAGAGGTTATAGAAATAGTAGGGGAATAGAGATAGCTGTGGAAAAGAGGAGAAATAGAGGCAGGATGCGTTCTAAGGCATTTTTGGAGATTAGTGTGGGATATATTACAAGCAGAAATAGGAAATAGGAGGTAGATTTAGATCAGAGTATTGCACACAGATAGTGAAAAATGCAGACTGTTGAAATTTCAAGAAAATGTGTAGGTTAGCACAGAATAGAAAACAATGAGGGTACGCGTCTAACCAGTTCCACGACTGAAGATCTAATGATGATGAGGCATCAAATGAGTCTAGAAAAAAGAATGAAATGTTACAGGAATTCTTGTTTTTCTTTCAATGAAAGTTGACAGCGTGTGCACTATCGATTGAAAAACAGAAAATAGACACATTTACCTTTTTTGCAGATTTTGTAACAAAACCGTGAAAAGAAAATTTACAAAAATTGTAGCTTAGTAAATTAAATAACCTGAAAAAGCTGGCAAAGCTAGTTGGTTACTTTTAATTTTAGGAACAAACGGGTTTCCAACCTCGTGTTTGACAAAAGCACGTTAATTCCGAACATGTAGTTTTGTTTTTGAAGTCCCAGTAGGATCTGGTTAAAACAAATTGAGTCCAGCAGATTATGGCTTTTATTTGTTTCCGAGTCATCTGTAGTCACAAATCACTCATCAGATATTTACAGTAAGCCTTATGAAACTATAACCTCCAGTAACTGTAAATAAATGAATATTTTTTTCTATTTCACAGTATAAATCTATAAGCGTTTCTATAATATGTTCCTGTTATTAGTTTAAAGATTTAGAAATTAATTTTGTTGCTCGAAAACGTTTTTTATTAAACTAAGTAATTTTTGATATATTTGATACTTTTAGGGTTTCGTGCCTTATATGATATAACGGAACCTTTATAAGGTCACTCTCGTGTCCGTCCGTCCGTCTGTCACAGAGGTTTTTCTCGAAAACTATGTAACGTAGGAATTTGAAATTTGGCAAAATGCTAGGTCTTTATGGCGCACACATATACCGAGAGTCAGAAAATGGAAAAACAATATTTTAAGATTCAAATGGCGGGGGTTAATTCGGTCAAAAGAAGAAAGTTTTGATAAATATATCCTGTAAGGTATCATTTGAAAGAGGATTCTAAAAGGCTTCTAAAAATATTTTTTTTATAATTTTCGGTCCAGTAGTCTTGATGATATAGCTCAAAATATGCCAAAAATGATCGCCCCCCTGTTCTCTTACATTTCCAAAGGTAAAATTTTGATTTTAATAGGGATTGGGGTGAGACAGGGATGTTCCCTATCCCCGTTAATTTCTAACTTATACATCGAAGAAGCATGAATACTGTCAAATGCAAGAAGACATTTGGAATTATTATGTAAGGACAAAAGATTGATATGCTTAGATCTGCAGATGATATAGCGGTATTAGCATCTAACAAGGAAGAGTTGGAAGCTGCTTTTAATGAAATGGAAACGGTTCTAACAGATAAATACGGTATGAAAATTAACAAAACTAAAACTAAAGTACTGATATGCAAAGGAGGTAAAAAGAAATTGAAAACAAGAATACAAATAGATAACAAGAACTTACAAAAGGTTAAGGATTTCTGCTACCTAGGAAGCCAAATAACGCAAGATGGGAAAAGCGCAAAAGATATAAAACGAAGGTTAACACAAGGTCGTTCTATATTTAACAAGAAAATGCAACTACTGTGTTCAAAGATAACAAACATAGAAACAAGGAAAAGATTGCTTAAAACATATGTGTAGAGCACAACACTGTACGGCTGTGAAGCCTGGATAGTAGGAGAAGCGGACAAGAAAAAGGACAGTCAAAGTTAAGAACAAAGAAGTACTAAAATGGTTGGAGAAGAAAGAAATACGTGGAAAACGGTAAAAATAGGAGAGATAGGATGATAGGCTACATACTACGACATGAGGGAATAGTGCGGAATATATTAGAAGTAGAGATATGAAAAAGGTAGACCTAGATTAGACTGCACACAGATAGTGAAAGATGTAGGCTGTAGGAATTTCAGGGAAATATGTAGGCTAGCTCAGAATAGAAATCAATGGAGATATGCACCCAACCAGTCCCAAGATGGATAAACTAATGACGAAAAAAATAACTATACTTAAACATGATGATTATTATAAACAGCTACAGGTATTGTTTGTGCAATATTCTCGAATAATGTTAATTGTGTGAAAGGATTTACTGGAAAACTATTAATTCGGCAAATGTCTAAGCGTTGGGGAATCTTGGCAGCCACAGGCTGCTTAGCCCTCTTCACATACCAATGTATCTCGGCGAAGTAGGGCATATAATTAGAAAACAATAGAAGGGGAACCGAGCTGTATATAGGCTGGGTGGAAATTTCAGGGAACTGTGTAGGCTAGCTCAGAATATTAATAAGTGGAGGTACGGGTCCAACCAGTTATGAGACGGAAAACCTAATGACGAAAAAATAAGGGCAGAAAAATCTGGTGATTATTATAAACAACTACAGATGTTGGTTGTGAAATATTTGCAACTAACGTTGACTGTGCGAAAAGATATATTGGAAAAAATATTAAATCGGCAAATGTTCTAGTGCTAGGTAACTTGGCAGCCACTGACTGCTGACCCCCTTTCACAACCACTGAATGTCGGAGAAATAGGGTATATATGTGTAGAACAATAGAAGAGAATTGAACTGCATCTAACAAGAAAAACATCGCCTCTGATCTAAGACAACAAACATAGAAACAAGAAGAAAATTGTTGAAAGCATACGTGTGGAGCACAACACAGTATGTCTATGAAATACAGGCAGTAGGAAAAGCAGACAGAAAAATGGCAGCAGCCTTGGAATGTTGTGCTTCAGATGTATGAAGATGATAGCATGGACAGACAAAGTTAATAACAAATAGGTTATAGAAATAGTAGGGGAATAAAGATATCTGTGGAAAACAATAGGAGAAATAGAAGGGCAGAATACGTTCTACGTCATTTTAGGAAATAGTACGGAATATACTACAAACACAAATAGGAAAAAGGAGGTAGATGTAGACCTAGATCAGATCTATCTAGTGATAGATGCAGACTGTGCAAATTTCAGGGAAATGTGTAGGTTAGTTCAGAATAGGAAACAATGAGGGTACGCGTCTAACCAGGTCCAGGACTGAAAACCTAATGATGATGATGAGGGATAGTAGCTATTGAGTCATAGATTATCGGAAAACTGCAGGTTTTTTTGACAATGCAATTAGTTGCTGAGAAAAATTTTTTTAAACACAGTAATAGACAACGTATTTACTAATGTACCAGTACAATGTGGGACAATATATTCATTTTTCAGTTATCACAATCAAATTTGGATAAGATTTAAATATACATAAAAAATAAAAACAGCTTGATTTGGTTTATTGATTGCTCACTGTAGTATTGGTAGGGCACCTTAATAGTTCGAGTTCGACTCGTTCTTGGTTAACTTTTTTTGTATTGCTTAGGAATGTTTACATGCATTTGTAATGAAAACATGATTGTGTAATAATCCTATATTGGCGTTTTTCACAACAGATATAAAAGTAATAGTTCCCCAGCCTTGTTCTAATTAAATATATTGCAATTATCTATAGGCGTGACTAATATTCAGGTAATTTAACATTTCATTTAGGAAACTTCCTTTTCAACTAACAATTTGTAAATGGATATATTATTTTTTTATCATTACGTTTATTTTTGGTTGGTTTTAGAAATAGTGTACTCGATTATTTCTCGAGTGAATTCTAGGCAAAAATCACTTTCCTGATCTCAGGTTTTGGCATCCTCTTAGTTCTTCCGGTGATTTTCCCTAGAAATCATCGAATTTTGAGATTAGGTGACGTTCAAGATAGTTCTCAATTAAAACATACTTCACCCAGGATAGCATTCCGAGAGCCTCTTCAAAAATGCACGCCATCTTCCCACCGAATTAGTCCAAAACCACTCTTGTTAATACAGTCGATTTTTTTAGTACTTCAACGCAATACAGAATTTTAGCGGGGTACTTCACCGACGGCTCTATGGATTAGACAGGTTCACGTACGCTCATTCCAAGGTCTCAGGTTGATTCTCGACACGGACCGCTTGAAAAATGTTAGACGAGCAGTTTGCACAAAAAAGAGCCCTTACTCGGAGGAGAAGTAGGACGTAGGTCCCGTGTGTGCGTTGTCACGCACGTTGAAAATCCCTACTTTGCTTGGAATAGCAAGGATTCGACAAAATTCAAAAGTTCCATATAAAAAAACTCATTTCTTGGGCAATGTAGTATCTTCGGGTGGAGCTTTGGAAAGTCAAATTTAAAAGGTACTTTACCTAGTTTTTAGGTGAATTGCCGGGTAAATTTTCTGGAACCAAAATTGAACGTAACTGACCGGTTGTTAAACATTAGTGGTGTAATTTCTTTACTTGTAGCTATAATTCGTTCATACTTCACACATTTTTTTAACAATATAACCAGTACAGTTTTGTTTTTACATAATCTGATATAAACGATTATTACACATTTTATGGATACGCTTTGCAGATATTACCGCTTATAGTATCTCAAATGCTTCACTGAAAAATATTTTCCGTATCAAGTTTAACATCATACTTTGAATATTGCATAAACTGTATGGAATGTTTTATGAAACGCATTTTTCAACGTCTCAGAAGATGAATTCACCACCACTCATCTCTTTCCTTAGTGGAGCTTAATCCTGACAAAACATCCTACGTTTGAAGAGTGCCTCTAAATCCTTTGAAAATTCAGTTTTTCCTAGCTTTTGAAAAGGCTATCAAAGCTGAAAGTGTTTGCTTGTTGAATTTTTTAACACGGTTGCATGTTTAAAAACTTTCTAACACACACGAAGAGTGTGAAACAGCCCATATAATGCATATTTATACACGAATATAGGGCATAATCTCATATTCTTGGTGTTGGATGAACAGGAAACGTACCTCGTGAAATATTTATAGTCTGTCTATTTGCATAATACAGACTAATGCAGAGAATTGTTTTGATTTATTCACTTTTTCCTACTGTTTTTGCTTAATCATATTCAGTTTTATGTTTTACATCTACGGGGGTTTTGCAGTAAAGCTACCCTAATCGACAATCGCATGGAAATTACTTGAAGTGAATTGTTGTTTGAGCTATTTTCGTGTATACATTGTTATAGTTGACACCAAAATAAACTTAGGTATGATTCATGCTTAAAAACCTTATGAACTAAATTATTAAAAACATGTTTCATAACTTGGTGTATGGCAATTGAAATTTTAAGGTTAAGAAAGTTAGCAAAAGATGGTTTTCTATATTTATTTTAAATGTGTTTTTATAATAATACAATATCACAAGTACGTATATTGAATGCATTATTAAATTCAATCCTAAATAAACTTATGCCTGAAATACCTTTACTTTCAGACGCTTCTGAGGCAAGGGAATCGCTAACGTATTACCACTTTCCAGAAGGAATTTCTGATGAGGTTTATGTGGATATTAAGCCAACAATAGAAAAATGGCTGTTTTAGACTTTTTAATATAACACAATACTTGTATAATTAATAGATAATACTATTACAATATTTAATGGTTTTGATATAACTCTAAGAACAAATCTGGCTTCTTGTCACTTTACTTTTTATCAACAACGAAACCAAGGAAGCTAAAGCTCTACTCTCAGTACAAATCTAGGGAGTGTATACGATCCGTCAAGTTCCCCACCCGTTGACCGATTTGCTCCAAAACCTAGCACCCATTTGCTTATAGCTAGCACTAGCTAGCACCAAAGTTGTAGAGCTAGCACCAAAGCCGTTTCAGAAATATGGCCAATTATATTCGGGGGGGGGACTTAACGCTAGATTCCCCCCCTGCTCCGATTTGCTCCAAATCTTAGCACCATGTAGCTTAGAGCCAGCACCAGCTAAAATCCAAGTAACAAAGCTAGCACCTTAAAAACAAGATGGTGGCGATTTTTTAAAAAAATTTTGCCAGCTTCCCCCAGTTGTCCGATTTGCTCCAAAATCTATAGCACCTCTTGGCTAATAACTAGCACCAGTTAGCACCAAAGTTGTAGAGCTAGCACCAAAGCCATTTCGGAAATATGGCCAATTATATTTGGGGTACTGTAACAATACCTCTATGCGCCCTTTTTGTGAATTAAAAAAGGTAAAAATTTTTAATCTTTCAATTTTTAATTTTTAATGTATAATTTTAATTGCGTCGGCTAGCTCAGTTTTTGAATTACACACGGAGCTTGCGACAATATGACAAACAAAGAATTTAAATCTACCTCTCCTTCCTGCTTTAATCCTTAAACCAAAACACCATTAAGCACAAATTATTATAATGTTCTCAAAAATATTTACAACGTATGAAAAGGTTAAAATTCTTTAACTAGAATTTTCATTGAAGAAATTGAATAAAAATTTTAATAATTATCATTCCCAAAGATGATCAAAAAAGCCAGCAAAATCACTATTATCATTAATTATTAACTGAAGCCTGATGAACGTTCATTTAACCTCTTTTACTATTTACGTAATTTACAACGTATACTCAAAAAATAAATCTTGCCGACCCCTCACATAAATTATCATGAGAGCAATTTTTAAAGCATTTAACTTAATAATATTCAATTAAATGTTAAATTTTAAATGATTCAGTTTAGCAATGTACAATGAAATATCCACAAATAAAATAATAAACATTCAGATTAGCTAACCTGTTGTTTTTCAGCTTGAATCAGTCTCTGGTCCAATCGTTTTCGGTATTGTGTGCATCTCTCATAGCATCGCCTTAAACACACTATCGTTTTCCGTTAAACTCCTTGACCATTTATCATTGAAGTAAATGCTTGTTGCATTTCCTCCTTTATTCAGTAATAATCATTTATAATCGCTTCAACATTTATTAAACTTGTTACCGTATTTATGTAGACTTGACTCCAGTAATTATTTAAACTTGTCTCCAGTGATTATTTAGAGTCGTTTTTTATTTAAGGATAAAACGACAAACCCATCAATTTTCCATTTTCAGTGGTATTATTTTACACTTCACAATTAATCTCTTTACGTGGATATTTTTGCTTTCAGAGACGTGAACTATGCTTTACTTCATGACGAAAAAATCTTCAAAATATTTTTCATTATCTGAATTAATTATGATTATTATTTATATACAGGGTGTTGTGATTTACTTTTCAGTCTAATCATCGTATTTCTTGTTTTCTTCAGAAAACTGTGTCGTTTTCTGAGCCCTTATTTATTTTATGTGGAGTGCGCTATACTATTGGTCCTAACTACCCCTAAATGATCTTTATATATATATATATATATCTGTGTGTGTGTGTGTGTGTGGTGTGTGTATTCCCTTAATCGAAAGCATTATTTCCCATATAAAAAATCTTTTCAAACAAGATTCAATGCATTTATTTTATCTTCCAATATGTATTCCAACTTTATTATTGCAAAAAAATAAAGAATACATTAATTCCGCCATCGAAATTTTAATTAGCAAATATGGTAAATAAAGAAATATTAAGCGCAACATTTTCATTTGAATTACATTTATGGCACATGAAATGGAAACAACATTGTAATAAAGTGGAAGTACCAAGTGATACTAACTGCTCTTGAACAATGCGACAAAAATATATATCCAACGGTATACGAATTTCTAAAAATTTTGTGTACTCTTTTAGTTAGTGTAGCATCAGCTGAAAGCAGTTTTTCTGGACTCAGGCAACTTAAAACTTGTTTGAGGTCTACTATGGATAAAGAACGGCTAACTGGACTTGCACTTAATGAGTATTCATTGAGACATTGTAATATTTGGACCGTTTTACAAATACCGGAGTGAGATGGAACTTGGGGTCTGTTATCTAATTTTTTACTGTTTTCCATATTTTCTTAATTAATGTATTTTAATAATTTTCCTTTTTTGTCTAGGTATATTAAATGTGCATTTTGTACTAAAATAATTTTCTGAAGTGACCTGCCCTCCCCTTCGAATCAGATATATGGCCACCTATGTTTGAAAATGATCGCTCGGCTGTGCTAGTCGATACTGGAATAGTTAAAATTATTTTTAAATATTTGATGACTTCGGGTATCATGTCTTTGATAGATTCGCAATGAGATATTATAAAGAAACAATACCTTCTACATTAGTAAGTCTGACATATTGTGTTCGAGCAATATGAAAAAGCACATCACGGCGAAGGATCAAAGGATCCACATCTAAGTCATCTCCATAAAACCCTTTCGAAATAACTGTTACTTGTGTTTTTTTGTCCAGTAAAAAATGAACAAGAAAGGATATCCTGAATTTAATATAAGAAAGACGAAAGTACAAAAACAGACCGAACGAAGTCAAGTATATTAAAACATTTTTATTAAAGCGCTGTTCCAAACACCGTACGATTCCGTCTAAAACTTCAAAATACATTTTTCGATAGAAGTCGACTGGTGAGGAAAATTGGTGCGGTTTGCTTGAAATTGAATCGTCTAATTTTTTAGATTTTCTCCCTATTTATGGAGTTTCAGGTTCATTCAACTCTAAAGTATGAGCCAAATCTAGAGTAGATTTCCAAATTCTTTGAAAATTTTCATCACTTCTTTGTGACGAAATAATTTCTTTGATTGTACAAATGTTATCGACAACTTTTTGCAGATGTAAAGAAATCTTTTGCAAAGTAGCATTAAGAGTTTCGATGTGATCAAAAATTTCTATCAGAAATTTTATAACAAAAAGAGATTCGGAAGACAGAATACTTTTTAAAACTCCTTTTGCCTTTGCGCCAGCATCATTTTCTTCTCGTTCTGTTTCGTTCAAAGAACACAACAGTGCACTATAATTTTTTAGAATGGTTTTTAAGGAAGACATACGACAACATCATCTTGTTGGGCAAAATGGCCGCAGTGTATTGTTTTTAGTATCATTAGCTGCTTTTAGTGATTCACAACAAGCTTGGCGTTTGGGTTACTCACGTTCGAAGTCAATAAGCTATTTTATTAGTACTAAGAAATCTCTTATATCAGATACTTCTTTCATTGTATCTTGAACAACTGAATTTATAGAATTGCCACGCAATGCACAGGTATTGCTCCACTAATTTTAGCAGCACTGTAACAGTTCGCTTTCTCTCTGCTAAATTAACGCATAAAAGTTATGTGCTGTGTTATAAAATTTTTAAATTTATTTTTATAATTCAATATAAATCGTATTTCTAAAATTAATACAAAATCAAAACAAAGTATCATAATTTTGAAACACCCCTATTATTGTCCTTCTTTATTTTTAATCATATAGTAAATAAAGCGCATAGTTATATATGTCCAGTTGGTATTGTAAAATATCTACTACGTATCTTCAAGGTGATATCGTATAGCGTGCTTTCGCGCACCTGCTTGCTAAGGCTGTTGTCGACAAGTTGAATCAGTCGTCTTTTGATCGTTACAACGTCAATATGGTTCAATTCATATCTCAAGCTGACTTGCAAGTCGCAAATTAGTTTCAATAAACCCATCGATCTGTTTGCTTAGAAACTCATCATGGTTTGTAATTTCTACTTTTAAGTAATTCAAACTAATTTTTATTTGGTTTTCCTTAGCGCAACACTAAAGTACAACAGAACTAACGAAGTAGAAAAATAAAGCAACACTAACGTACGGAAGAAATAACATTTTATAACTGAAGCAAAATGGTCGTGGGAGACTGTTGAATTTTTACTGCGTATAAGATATATACGTTCCTTATATTTCAACATGGAAATTTTGTTTTAATTCAGAAGCAATACTTAGAGCTGACTAATGGTTGTAAGGAGTTAATTGCGTATAAAACGATTACGCATTGGAAACTTACAATGTGGTTCTAGTTTGCGAGGCGTTGTTACAACGATGTAGACAACTGCTTTTTCATGTGTTTGTTTAATGTTGGAAGTCCACATGTGGGTTGAACTTGTTTGTTAAATGGTGCAAGCTGCCATGCCCTGAGGTCAAGGTGGTAAGTGATTTCCATTTGTTGAGGCAATCATCTGTTTGACGTTTAACGTCATGTATAAATCTAACCTTGGTAGTTTGAACCCATGGAAACTAACATGTTTGTAATAACATTTAATTATGAATTTAAATTTTCAACGTTGCTTCATATCAAAATTATGCTTTATAAAATTGTCTATGTAACAAAAGCTTTATGAATTTGCATTACGGGTAGTATAATCATGTACTTGCTTATACACGATAACTATTTAACGAAGTTTAATTTTACTAATTTGAAAGATCTTATTACAAACTTATTTTGTATGTATGTGAGTCATTTAGTCAGAACTGAAAAGATGACAAAAATCTCATAATTATGTTAATGACATTTATAGTGCCTATTTGCTTTAGAAGCTTTTTTTATTTAAATTGTCCAAGATAAACAAAATAAATATAAAAATTAATTGAATAGTCAGAAACTTATAATAATTGTCCGTCAGAATAAATCAGAAAATAATTTCAGTTAATATATGTGTTTATACTTAACAGTCTTAATTTCTTTGTATATTTAAACAAGGTTAATTACATTCATGGAAGCACTTAAGCAATAGTATTTATTTTGTCCATACTTATCACTGGATCCTATGAATTACATATAAACCAGATGTGCATAAATTTAATAAGTAGAGTGTCCATGTACTATTACACAAAAGAAAGAAATCATAGATGTACAAAACCTGTCTGATTTATTGATTTTATTTTGAGGCGCAAATTGCTGTCTCTACTATTATTTTATGTATTTTATTTTATTTCAGGATAAACGTAGTACCATCTAAGAATACAAAATCTTGTACTTTTATAACAGAATATACTCGTTGAGGTTCCTGTATTTTTCTTAGCGATATTTCTTGTTTTTACACACTATCCAAGTACAGTGGCGCCCTATCCATCCGTATTTAATTAACGACCCCTTTGATAGTCTCTCTAAACCGCTGAAGATAGAGTTCAGAGCTAGTGCGGAAGTCTTCAAAAGTCAATTGTGTTAATACGGATAAAGCAACATCTTCTGCACGATTTTTGTAAGAAAAAATTAACATCTTTTTAGAAAGTTTCACTATCACCCAGTACGTGAGGCTGTAATGTTTTAGCACCATCTGAACATAGGTTTCTGCACTTATTAATATTTAAGTCGGATTTTCTTAGTACGTCATTGAAAGTTTCAAACAATGATTCAAATGTTGCTGAAGTTGTTTTATAGAGACTCTACGTTACGAAAGCAGAATGCGGCCTGTTCATGATTGGTAATATCACTAGTTTTACCAACCATAACTTAGTAATAGCCAGCATTTTGTATTAGTTTAATTATTTTACTTAGTACTTCATGACTCAAAATTGTACACAGTTAGTTACTAATATCGTTTGATAGCAACCTATACTTACTTCGTTGCAGTCACGTGATTTCAACCTTAACAACCAAGTGTAATTTGAATATTGGTCCTCGTGGCCCCTTATAGCAAGACCTCCAGTTATCAAAAAACGAAGGAAATCATTTTTAAAAGAGCTGTTCTTGCTGTTTTTATATGTTCAAGTTTGCTTTTCGATAACATAAAACGTTCATTTAAGCTACGGTCTAAATTAGCTTTATGCAATACACATAAACGGTAAATTTCAGACATTTCATGTTTTAAACTTATCTAGAGCTTTACTCCATGGTGAAAAACCATTTTGAGTAAATGTCTTAGTAGACTCTAGTTAATTTTTTTTGCGCAGACACGCCACTCGACGTATCTTCTTTACAGACTTGCCAAAACACTTTATCAAAATCTCTGTGGTATAACAGTCACGGAAATATTACCTGCCACACTTTGAAAATGGCGTCCTTTCTTGTTCAAAATTGAGGGAATTGCCGTATTGGTAAAAATAGCATTTTCTGAAAGAACTATAGTTGTCCTATACTTATCTGAGAAATATTGCGTTAGGTTGGTCGAATTTTGTCATTTTATAATTAGGAACTACGAATTTATCCATGAAAATTGATAATTTTTTGAAAAACACAAATACAATACGAGCAAAACAATAGAGAGAGCTCTAAAAACGTCACACCACACGCGCTTTAGAAGCCAGACCACAAAACACGTATAAATAGAAAGGAAACTTTAATGAGATGATCTTGAACCAGCCATATTTAGACAGTGTAGCCAACGGGGCTACACTATACATTTCAGCGTTCCTATCTACATTTAATTTTTGTCTATTGTCATCTGTCAATTCGGTGTTGATTTCACTTGTCTTGGTTACCATTTTGTTTGTTTGTATATTTATTGAATTTACTCTTGTTCAAAAAATAAGCTACCATATAAATTTGAATTTCCCACCTTTACCGAATAGTTACCGTGGCATCCACATTAGCGCTGTAATACAATTTTATCCTTCTCTGTTGTAGTTTCTTTTCTATTTATGGGTGTTTTGTTAGTTACACTAAATGATTAGTGCAAGCAGGACATCTGGCATTCAGGGAGACAGCGGATAATAAGCGCATAGGCGGTTGAAGTAGAGGCACAGTAGGTAAAAGTAAGCCTGTGATGTATATGGACGGGCTCGTCTCTTTATCTACATACGCATCTTTCGTATATAAAATTTGTAAAAATAGTAAGTGGATGACCGGTTCGGTACCTACTTTTATTTAATGTTAAAGATAATTTATAAATATGTATTGTTTGTGCTCACATTTTGTGTTCAGTTTCAGACTCATATTTCTGATGTCATTTTTGTCCGGGGGTACTCCGCACCCTCTATTTATTTTTGGTGGGTGCTTAACACCCCGAGCACTCATGGAATCGACGCTCCTAACGCCAATTTCATGTGTCTAAGTCATTTCAAACTCCATAAATATTGTGTGATTAAAGCGAGAAAAGAGGGCATTAGATACGCAATATTTTAGAGTAGGCTTATAGTCGAGAGTTGATTGTTTCCTTGTCGAATCTGTATTTTATACACTGAATGCATTAGTTAATGGTTTAACGAGTTTAACAACGGAATGAGTGGTTATTGGAATGCCATAAAACTCATACAAATTTTATTAATTTTTTAAAATTATGTAAGCCTGTTTGAAAGTTGGGAACTTTAACTTAATATTTAATTTAAGTTTTGTAGTTACTTCTATGGGATTGCAAATCCTTTGAATACTCACCTGTTGCTTATGTAACAGCATTTCATTCCATACAAGAATCTTTTACATTTTAAATAAAATACAGTATTGATTCTATTTTCAGATTCCAGGTGCAAATTCACACGAGACTTGCATAATATAGTTGTCGATCGTCCCAATGCTTCCATTTGTTTCAAATAGAACGCTTTTTATTTTATTACTAGAACGTTTTAAATGTTGCTATTAAATGGATGTATATACAGTTTAACGGGGTGTAAAAGTCTTTGGTAGTCTTCGACACTCTTCGGAAGGCTTTGGAATTTGCTTGTGAGGCCAAGTAGCAACTTGAATAACGGTAGTTAGAAAATATTTACAGTTTGAAGAGGTTCAGACGTCTTCGGAATTTTTCGGAAGTCTTTGTGTTTTACTTGTGGGACAACGTTAAGTTACAAAGAATTGTGATATGAAATTAAAAACTACTAATTGAACATATATACAAGCATAGAAAGGTTCAGAAGTCTTCGGTTGTCTTTGGAACTCTTCAAAAGGCTTCGGAATTTATTTGTGAGGTACAGTAAGAACTTGAACAGCGATAGTTAGAAAATATTTACAGTTTGAAGAGGTCCAGACGTCTTCGGCGGTCTTCGGAACTTTTCGTAAGGCTTCATGTTTTACTAGTGAGACAACGTGAAGTTACAAAGAATTATGATATGAAATTTAAAACTATTAATTGAACATATGTACAAGCATAGAGGGGTTCATAAGTCTTCGGTTGTCTTCGGAACTCTTCGGACGGCTTTGTGGTAGTGGTGCCTTAAGCCTCGTCGAGTGCGTCGCCGTTGAACTCTACGGGGTTTCGTTTCGGGGGTAGAGTTGACAGAGGCAATACAATACGACTTGTCGGTGATTGATGGAACGGAACTTAACGTCCATACGTAGTTTGTTAACTATTGATTGATGAATTGCAGTGACGTGCCCTAGGTACGGCGGCGGACAGCGTCACCGTCGGAGAAAACGCAGGCTATGGAGAGTACTGCGCGCTGAAGTATAGCAGGCTATGGAGAGCACTGCTCGCTGGAGGTTTTGCAGGTTATAGGGAGCACTGCAACATGATTCCTTAGGCTGTGGTGAGCCCTAACGGAGGTCATTTGAAGAATTTGTAATTATATTTATACACTTCTATTTGTTATGCTTCCTCTGTTGAAATACGTTAATGATGTCTTTAACCAATGAAATTGTGTGCATCAATTTTCTAATGTCATAGAATGTCCAAATTTTGTTTGTCCAATGAGTGTACAGATTTTTGGGTATTATAATTTGAATAAGGGCCGCTATACTTGCGGCCACGTCCTCAATGCTTCACCCGAAGGTACTACATTGGAGATTTTTGGGTAGCACAAAAAATGAGTTGGAAATTTTTGCAATTCTTTAGATTGTTCTGTGTTCAGCTCGGGCATGGTGATACAGTCAACATTACGTGAGCGTTGCTGATCAGGACGCCGTTGGCTTT
This sequence comes from Platerodrilus igneus, assembly GCA_036346225.1. Lineage (NCBI taxonomy): Eukaryota > Metazoa > Arthropoda > Insecta > Coleoptera > Lycidae > Platerodrilus > Platerodrilus igneus. The sequence goes on from JARFIW010001124.1 coordinate 701,624, forward strand.
TGGGAGGTGCTGATTGCTAACACTCGCACGCTCTAATATCGCGTTGCGTTCCATTTCGTACTTTTAAATTTTCTTGCATCCTGGATTTAAAAGACCATTTTAGTTTATACTTATTTAAATATACGGATTTGCTATTGCTTCAAGTTTGTAATAGCTTAGTTAGGTAACCAACTTTGTTACTACTTTTTTTAAATTTAATTTACGAGTACGCATTTGATATATTTTCTTTCTGGTTCTACATCAAGGCATGCGTCTGATAATCAAGAATTCCCTGAATGTTGCTATTTAAATAAGATTTAAAATCGCTTTTTGGATCTTTTATTACTATTATCTGGTAGAACGTTTTCTTTATCATTTAGCCACTTGTAATATAACCAACCTTACCGTGGGCTTACATTCATCTACCCGAAATCTCCCCATTCTTTTGTAGTCGCTACACCGTATAGTGAGAATATAAATTTTCGTTACAAGGTAACTAACTTAAAGTAAATTTTTAATTAGTGGTTATTTGGTTATTTTCATCTAGTTGTGAAAGTTCTAATTAAAACTTAATTGCTAAACTTTTGATTGCATCGTAAATTTATATCGTAATGTTTGCAGGATATGGAGTTTAATTTTCTGTTTTAACAGTTTTAGAAGGTGCTAAATAGAAAACAACTTCGACTTGAACATTGTGGACGAAATAAAGTTTTTCAATTTTACTTTATTAATCATTACAATGTTTTGATGATTTAAATGAAGTCAATTGAAAACTTGGTTGAAAATAGTTGTTTACACAAAATTTGGAAGAAATAAAAATATGCTTTATAAAATGTTTCAAATTTTAATCATTAAGAGATTAGATTAACCAATACTTCTCTGATGAAAAACGGTATTTTATCTCTGACCTCTTCGTAACGTTAAAAAGCTAGTATGACAAATTCCATTGCTTCTAGTAGAGGACTATTATGTGTTAACCCTTTGAGGACCAAGAACTTTTTGTGTTAATAATATGATATTTTTTTGAGGTTTTACAACAAAACTAAAATAAAAACACAAATTTATGTTGTTGAGAAATTTTTTTTATATGTAGTTTTTTCAAAAATTGGTGGTTCCACTGAAGGACCACTGGGAAATAAAAATTGTTTTTATCCCTTATGAAACTTTTTAAAATAATTTTGTTTGTCCGTGAGGCATAATCCCACATGCCAAAAACTACAATACCAACTTGTTCTCGATGTTTAGCCTTTGTGCTACAATTAGTACATCGCACTTTTGTGCCATGTTCCGGCATATCTGCAGCCTTATCAGTTCTTTTCTCTAACGGAACCTGGACTTTGAATCTACTGACAGCATTTGGAATACTCGCACTTCTCCTTTTCTCTGGAATACCAGTTTGGGCTCCTATTAGTCCAGAAACCACGGCCAGTTTGAAATTTTTCAATGACAGTGTTGGTGTCCCAAGCGATCGTGTTTTGAAGAGAATAAAAGAATTGGCAATAGTCAAATCAAAAAATGCTATAAAATTCTATGCCTCCATTTTTTAGACTTTCTGTCAATTTCATAACATGCTTTTAGCATATCTGACTTATCCACATACCCCATGTGCCAATTTAATCCTTTACTAATTTTAAACATTTTACTGCTTCCTTACTTCCGTCTTTTTGTGTTCTTTGAACATCTTCTTATAGCTTGGACTGTGAAAATTACTTAAAAACAAAGTTAGGCTTCTTATCCATCCATTTCAATGCTAAGACATCATCATGACTTATCCTCCAATTAAAATCTCGTTTTTTCACATTCTTCTCATTTTCGAAATCAGTAGGAATGTCTCTTCTTCCTGTTCTAGCCGTTCCACATGTTTATATGCCTTCTTTCAATAAATCCCGTTGTAATTCAATGGAATTAAAATAATTATCAAAATACACTTGATAATATTTCCCTGCTAAATCAATTGTTTACTCCTTTATAACCCTTACTCCTAAATTTCTTTCGGTGATATTTTCAATTTTTCCTGTGTATATTTGGAATTGAGAAACATATCCTGCTTCGTCCGCTCTCATCCAAATCTTGTAGTCTCTTTTGATGGACTTCGTCGGCATATATTTGATCATCGATTCATCTACGGAGATATATTTCGAGGGATAATAATACATTTTGTATGTATTTGATAAGTCATCTAGCATTGACCTAATTTTGTACAACTTATCGTAATTGATCGCTCCTCTTGTTGGCTCTAGTATATTATTGTTTAGATGTAAGTGCATTAGAAGATATCCACATCGGTTGTGAGTCATAACCGAAGATATAAAATTGTCTCACAATTCCATTTTTGATGACCAATGGTCCCTGTAACTAGGAATTTTTTTGATGCCTATAAGCAAATTGATTCCCAAAAAATATTTAATTTCTTCGACAGTCGTTGAACTTTTATGGTTTTCCACACGCTTTTGTGTTATATCTAAATTAGTTTGAAAAACTATACTTTCTGAATGGTTTTCAGGAAATAATGTTTGGAACACATCAACTGGATATTCCAAATTATCTGGAAGGTTTGGCACTACGGCTCCATAAATGGTTGAACATTGGCACTGCTAGAAATGTTTTTGTTCCATTTTACAGATTGTTCTTCGTTCGATACTATATTTCTTTGTAATGGTAATTCATCTTCACTGTCACAGTCACTCTCTACATTTACACCTCCCACTGATTCTATAGCTATTTCTTCACCTTCTTTTATATAATACTCAGTTTCGCCTTCACTTTCACTTTTAGAAGTATTTGATTGACCTGAAGGAAGTTTTTCAATTAGTGCATAAGCTTGATCACTAGTCAATTTACTAACGTCAAAACTAATCCTTTTGAAATCCTAAAAATATAAAAATTATTTCAGGCCTAGTGGTCCAATATGGAACTACTTATAATCATAGATCATAAATGAGATAAACTACATATTCAATACGAAATATTCATAGAATCATGCAACTATATATTAAGGCTATAATATAATACAAAACTTACCGTGCGTTCGCTTTAAATTTACTGTTTACAACACCAAGTATAAATACAACCGTTCACATGTAAAACATTACGAGCAAATGCTATAAATGGGAGTCGTATGGGAAATGCGCGAAGCCTAGTTACAAATTATCGGTTGAATTACTGATAGCCAGTGGTTGTTCCAGCTTGCGATCACTAGGTCGCTCAGAAGAAAAAATACATTTGTGGTCCCACGATGGAATCACCTCACTTGAAATGGTTAATCGAAATCTTAGGTCTAGGCAATGCTATTGTGCTATTGTATAGGATAGTTGATAGAAGGCTTTTATGTAGCTCTGTTGCGGGTGTTTGAAGCATTCAGTTTTAAATTTGGAACTGCCCAAAAGGGGCGGAACTTCCATAACTAAATAATGATGCACCGCTCAACTACTGTGGTGCGGGAGTGGGTTTTTGTAGCAATAAAACTAAGTAAAATTGGATAACGATCGAAATATCACTTAGGTACAATTCAAGCTACATTATTATTAGCAATTATCCTGTAGGGTTTCGAATCGTCAAATTTAAAGGGCGCCAACGACGTCTGGGGTAATAAGAAATCCTCTGACCGACGTGTAAATCAGGGGATTGTTAATTCTCTTGATGAAATGGATTTTTTTTACCCAAGCCACTTGTCCGTTTTAACAAATAAAACTAGGTCTCACTCACCTGACTTTCTATTCTACAAAACAATATTCTGTGAACAAATAAGCATGAAACAAATTTTAAACTGTTCTTGCAGTTATTGTCGGTTTAGTGACCTACAAATATTCCTATAACAAAATATACATGTAACAAAAATTAGTAAAATTCATTCTTAACGCATCTAATTTTTATGGTTATATCTTAATTACTTACTGTTAAATTCACAATGTTCAAACCTTATATTTAAAAAAAATGTAATGCTACGTATTAGGAAGTACTTTATAGGTGATAACCACAAACGCAGTTCCAATTATTCATCTATTTTTCTAACAATTTTTTCTTACAGGTTCTGAAACCCATTTGACAGAGATCATTTTATCCTTTGGGGTATTGAATTCCAAAATATTCCGCTGGGAAACAAACCGTCCATATTTTAATTTGTTTGTAGGTTGTCGAAAATCCGTTTTCAATCACGGGGACCCTCTTTTATTATTCCATAATCAGTAGGGTGTTTACGACAAACCCAAACCTTACTCCTTTTTAACCCCACATCTGTTCATGTTGATGACTTGGAAGGAATTAAATTTTTTTTTAAATAACTGTCTCGCAATGTCATTATCCCCATATCCCCACTTTTCCTGCCTTAGAAACGTAGACTATTGAGATATATATATATATATATATATATATATATATATATTGCTGTGTTAATAAGGTCATTTACGGGTAGTTAGGACCAACAGTATAGCGCACTTCATATAAAATACATGAGGGCTCAGAAAACGAGACATTTTTCTGAAGAAAACAAGAAATGCGATAATTAGACTGGAAAGTATATAAATCATAATCATAATTAATTTAGTTAATGAAAAATATTCTGAAGATTTATTAGAATAAACAAATTCGCTAGTCGTAAAACAACATAATTGCAAGCTGAAACGCGACACGCATGGATAACGCATCATTATTACGTCAAGGATCCCGATTAAAACAAGCAGGTTTAAAAATGCGTAAGATAGCAAACACATAATTTAATGCATACATTGTATTAAGTCTACGTGACTAGAAAATTTAAATCGACACCTGATTTATTGGAAACAAGCGAGGCATGGTAATTAAAATCAAAATTCGACAAACTTATTTGAACAAACAATGGTTTACTTATCTAGAAGTATGAAAATCCAAAGGAATCAATGCTATTAACTCGAAATGGTACGTGACATAAGTAACGCGTTTATGTTAACATACAATATAATACGATGGAATATCCGAAAACCTTGTATGAAAGTTTTATACACAACAACGAACTTTGCGCTTGTCTATAGATAGACGCTGCATTTAAATATGACCGGATTTGTAAACAAATCATTTCGCCATGAAGTAAGGCTTAGTTTACGTATCTTAAAACAAAGATATTTACGTAAAGTGATTAATTGTGAAGTGTGAAACACTACCATTGTAATTATGGAAAATTAATGGGTTTGTCGTTTTATCCTTAAAAGGTGACTCTAAATAATTACTGGGGAACATGTCTAAATGAGTACTGGAGACAAGTCTAAATGATTATTGGGGAACAAGTCTAAATAGTTACTGGGAAACAAATTTAAATAAATACTGGAAGCGATTATAAATGATTACTGGAACGAATGAGGAAATGCAACAGGCATTTGCTTCAACGATGAATTGTCAAGGAATTTAATAGAGGACGCTTGAGTGATTTAAGGCTATGCTATGAGGGATGCAGACAATATATATATATATATATATATATATATACATATAGATATATATATATATATATATATATATATATATATATATTGCTGTGATATACTCCTTTGAATGCGGGAACTGGCTCCTTTCAACAAAACATTCGAGCCCCTACGAATTGGATGTCATAAACTGCTGTGATCCTGGTTTCGCTTCAGCTGCTCACCTAATTTTATAAACCTCCTCATTCATAAAATTAAACAACACATTCCTACCACAAACATCAACGTTAACTCTATTTACATCAATATTCAGAATACATTAAATTTTCAAATTAAATTTCAGCATAAAATTCAGTTTTAAAAAGAATTTCAAGATTAATTTTATTATCACTTTAACGTGCATCCAGAATTAAAGTCCTTGTTGGATGCCTACTAATTAATATAACAATATAAGCAGACCGGAGTCTGAGTATAAAGGAGCATCTACCACCCCTTTACGTTAATTAACCAGGTTCGTCTAATTGAGCTCAAAGACATACCCAAAGTTTCATCATAATTCAGAACATCAATACTAAATACCCTTTCTACTTAAACAAGCAAATTTCATCTTAAAATTAAAATTTTATGGTTAGTACAATTTCACTAATGTCCATTTAAAGTAAATCAATTATAAAGTTATTCAACACACACAAAATGTCAAACAAAATAGTATAATTTACCTGAAGGTTACTGTCCTCGTAGCTTCAATGTACATCGTCCCTTTAGTTAATCACACCATTCCAACAGGATTATATTTACGGCTTCTAATTCTCAACGCTTTTAAAATTTTCTCCATCACCATTTATTTAAAGTTGTTTCTGGGCTTTTCCGGAACTCATCTGTGTATATCTGACCCTGGTTTTGTGGATCCAGACACGTTTTTGAACCATTTAATTATTAACACCCCGAAAATAACAAAGAAATTCATACTTCTTTCACCAATATACGCCAAAACTGCCTACTTTTGTGTATACATTTGTCGTTGTAAATTTTGCTAATTGGTACAGTGATACTAAATTTTATTACCTTGTATCTAAGTGCACTGAAGTACATTCATGTTAGCACGTAAATAACAAACTATTTTGAATCACTAAAATATACGAGCAAACTTTAAATTATTTTATCACACTAAAAAAACACTGTTTAACGCGTTGAATCAAGTCGCAGATGTAAGAGAGCTTTTAACGCATCGAATAGTCAAAAGTCTAAGAGGCCGAAATTCATATTACCACCGGTATATATAGCGAATAGCCGGCACGTCGCTTTTGTCCTCAAAACAGACAATTCTTAAGAATTTCTCATTCTATGTTCCCAGTCCGTCGCTCGCGCGTCGGTTTTTACGAATTTTTCACTCGCCCCATTTAAATCTCAGAAATTCTCACACGGCACGCAAACATGTCCGAGAAAAACTAATTAATTTTGTACAGAAATTGTTGTTTCTACCTCTGATATTTGCATCCTATTTTCAACCAATTGTGACCCTCGTGACGTTGCTTAAATCACGCCTTTTACTATATGTGTCTTTGCTTGACGCATTTTCTCTTTCCTTTTCTAACCTGTTCGTATTGGTACAAATTGATATTCTTTATTATCGATTATATTTTAGTCCATGTGGACTATCTGGGTTTAATAACCCCGTATCGCACCTTCTCGTGAATATTAAGCCCCGGTTTCTCCAAGATTCTTTGTAAACATTAATTATCTGCAAAATTTTCGCCGAATGAGCTATTTAAATAAACCCTGTTTTGTATTTCGTGCTAAAGCATCTGACCGTTTCCAATATCCTTAGAATCGACATGTTTATCTAAACAAATTAAACTGAAATTGCCTTTTAAAATACGCAGGTGTGTTCAAACATCCTACTTCTAACTAACACTTCTAGGATTTGCATTTTATTAGGTTTTTACAAGTTTCTGTAGATATTATCTGTACGTTTTGTTCAATACCGGTTACTTGAAATAGAGTTAATTAAGATAAATTTTGCACGTAATTTCCATTTGTTTAGGAATAATTACATTACACGCAGAGCTTTTTTAATACTGCTTCTTTTGATATAAAGCGTCTTGTACATGATTTAAATCTCTTATGTTTAATGAAACTAATAAATTTTTATGCTTCACGGTTTTAATAACGCGTATTATCTAATAATATTCATTATACACGGTGATTAAAATTATTTGATGTGATTATTTAATTTTCTACCCTGATCTAAATATGAGTAATATATATTCAACACAATCGTGTATATATATATATATATATATATATATATATGTATCCGTTAACGCAAAAGAAATCGGTTATAATAGGCTTGGCTGATAGGGCTATAAAATTGTCAGATCCGGAATACAGGCATGAAGCTATAACAAAAGCTAAGAACATCCTAGTTGCAAATAATTATCCACAACATTTCATAAACAATATTTTCAAAAACCGTACCATAAACTATTATAATCGCAGCCAAATAAAAAATTCAAAAATAAACAATCGTAACATAAAATACATAACCATGCCATATATACCAAACCTATCCGAAAATTTTCAAAAATTACTAAACAAACACAATCTTAAAATAGCCTATAAAGGAATCAATCTAATAAATAAATGCTACAGTAAGCTAAAAGATGAAACACCTCAAAATAAGAAAACACATACAATATATAAGATACCATGCCAAGTAAATTGCAAACATGTTTATATCGGTCAAAGCATACAATACCTTGAAAGCAGATTAAACGGACACAAATATGATAAAACAAATAAAACAGCTTTAACTAAACACGAAGTCCATGAAAAACACAAATTTAATTACAACGAAACAAAAATTCTAAAAATTGAATACAATAAAAGAAAAAGAGAGTACCTAGAAATGATATATATATATATATATATATATATATATATATATATATTAAAACATCCCACTGCTATTAATGACCGCTCAGATGTACAAAATCTAAGTAAAATATATCACAATATCATAAAATAAGGAGAACCCCCCAAACTAGAATAAGGTTCAAATTAATATAAACTGTATGAAAAATATACATACATAAAAGTATACCTATAAATAATGTTAACTCAATGTGCAATTGATAAGGATAAACTAAAACATGCTGATATTAAATATTTCAATTCATTTGTTATCATACAACACCTTAACTAACACAGAGTAATTTATAGTTTAGCAATTAGATGTGTACAAATTTAAATATTACCCAGTATAAAATGCAAAAATAAATACAAAAAAATTTTTTTAGCACTTGACAAACAGCCATATAGCTGTACTATAAAAATAAAATATATAAGAATCATTCAATGTATACAAACCAAATAGTGTACATAAATAAAAAAATTTTTAAACTTTTATATAATCCTAGCAAGATATGGATTGACATTATTGAAACCAAATGATTGTGTAGGCAACTTAATTATTGGTAATCTTATATTTGAGGTAAGAAACTGTTTGCATCAAACAAAAATATGATATATATAAAAAAGTTTGGTTAGTTATGTAATTCTACTTTCAGACATGAATATCCATTGAAAAAGGCTAATATGTTCAGCCGAAACGTTTGTAATGTAATAAAAAATAAATCATCCAATTAAAAATTTACATAGTTCATTAGACCTTAATACCCAAGAAAAAATTAGAATTCTTATATTATCATAATAAAAGGTCAAGAATATCATCATTTATATATATATATATATATATATATATATATATATATATATATATATATATATATATATATGTTCAGGAAGTAACGGTCGTCACTTTGTTAGTACTTAAAATAATTAAGGGTTTCGACCTTATTAAAACTATTACGTTTGTTTTTAAATGTTTTATTAAAACTATCCAAGCTTTCGTTGTCTATTGGACAACTTCATCAGGAAAATCTTTGTATAAATCACAATTCTAAAAATCACAGTACATATTAAAAACGATGGTTTATATCACTAATAATAAAAGTGTAATTTACATAACTTCTACATTACAACAGTCTTTTGACGATTACCTCGTGCTGGTCAAGATGGTCCATATATATATATATATATATATATATATATATATATATATATATATATATATATAAGTTGATATTTTAATTTCTTGGGATATTTTCGTTCGGATTTTTTTTATATTAAATATTCATTTGCTGGTTTCTGACGTTTCGATTTATTTAAAATCTTTTTCAAAGAGCTAAAAGTATAAAGATAATAACAGTATTCAAATTATAAAGTATTAGGCATACACAGCTTGAATAGAAAATATTTGACATTGACATTGACATAAAAATAAATGTGTAAATAAGGTAACTTGTAGAAACTGTATAAGTAGTAGATTTGTTAATTATGTATGTGATGTTTCGATTGTGTGGGGTATATAGAAAGGTGTGGTGTGTTGATTTAAATATATTTTGAAATGTAGAGGTAAATTAGTAAATTGGTTTTGTGGATGGTTGTCTATTTTGGTGATGTTATATAGTTGTGAGTAAACTGTACTGAGGTTATTGATGTCCTGTTTGTTGTTGATGCAATTACTGTCTTGTATTATGTTGTAAGATTCTAAAAATAAACGTCTTTTGTGGTTATTGTCTTCTGTTAATATGGTGATTTTATTGAAATTGGCTGTATGTTTGGTAGAATGTAGATGAGAAGCAAGAGCACAATAAGTTTTTGGGTAATTCTATTTTTTAACCATTGTGAAGTCTGTCCTATGTATGTTTTTTTGCAACTGCATGTGATTTTGTAAACTAGGTTGCTGCGTAGAAGTGGATTAGTGGGGTCTTTTAATTTTGTGAATAAATTTCGAATCGATTTATCATATGTGTAAGCTATACAGATGTTAGGTTTTTTTAATATTTTAGAAATTAGTGGTGTTAAATTTTTGATGTATGGTAATTGTTTGTATTTTGTGTTGGCAATTTCGTGTAGTTGAATAGGGGTTTTTATTGTGTTTGTATATAAAAGTTTGTTTAATAGTGATTTTGGATAGCCATTGTTATGAAGTATATTAAAAAGATCTTGTTTATTTTTATATAAGAATTTTGGTTCACATATATTTTCTATTCTATGTTTTAGGGCTAAAGCAGTGTTTATTTTGTGGGTATATGAGTGATTGGAATGGTAGTTTATGCATCTTTCTGAGTTTGTGGGTTTTTTGTATATATCGAAATTGATTTTGTTATCTGGAGTTCGTATAACGAGGGTGTCTAAAAATGGGATGCTATTGTTGTTTTCTATTTCATAAGTGAATTGTAGGTTCGGATTGAATATGTTGAATTGTTGTAATGTTTCATTTATGAAAATATTAGGAATTGAGCATAGTATGTCGTCGACAAATTTAACTAGGAATGTCATTTTGAATGGTAATTTGGGTAAAACTGTGTCTAAAAGATGATCCATGGTTACTTGAGCTATTATGGGTGAGAGTGGGGACCCCATTGGTGTTCCAAAGATTTGTAAATAATATTCTGATTGAAAGACAAAATAAGTGTTGTTAAAAATTAGGTTAATAGTGGTTATGAACATTTCTTTGCTTAGCTCTTTGAAAAAGATTTTAAATAAATCGAAACGTCAGAAACCAGCAAATGAATATTTAATATAAAAAAAATCCGAACGAAAATATCCCAAGAAATTAAAATATCAACTTATCCATATATTTACGTTCGCTAAAAAAGAATCTATATATATATATATATATATATATATATATATATATATATATTTTGGTAACAAGATGGTAGTATACTGGGTATGAAGTCCAAATAATACTAGTTTATGCAAAATTCAAAATTTAATTTCTTCTGCTTAACGTTTCGGCAAAACTTTTTGCCTTTGTCAAAAGCATCTACAATTAGAAGAGTTGTAATATAAAACTAACATAATATAATAGATAAGTTCCTTACTGTATAAAATCAATATTTGTCAAATTTGAAAAATAGCAAAATTGTCAAAATTTAAAATTAACATATGATTACGTTGATCAAAAATTATTAATAAAATTCATTTAGTAGGAAACATGATGTAGATCTAGTAACAAATTGAGCCTTAAAACTAATATGTTGGAAGATTAATATGGTTGAAGTAGATGATGTAGATTTAATGTTTATGTGATTATTATAAAAGAAAGCTCTTAATGAAGCGCATTAGATTTAAAGTGATTTAAATTGTATAGAGTAGAATACAATCTGTGTGTGTCTTCTATATCTTGTTTATTATTCAAACATTGATCTTCTTTGTTTATATAGTACGATTCTAGAAAGAGTCTGATTTTGTAATTGGATTCTTTGTCTAATATTTTAATTTCATCATATGCCGGAGTATGTTTGGTTGTATAAACATGTTTAGCTAATGCACATTTGTTAGAATTGATCCTGCAGTCACTTCTATGTTGTGTCAGGCGATTCCTCAACCATTGGGAAGTTTGACCAATGTAGGATGCCTGACAGCTACAGACGATCTTGTTTATACAACCAAACATACTCCGGCATATGATGAAATTAAAATATTAGACAAAGAATCCAATTACAAAATCAGACTCTTTCTAGAATCGTACTATATAAACAAAGAAGATCAATGTTTGAATAACACTCCTGGATCAACTATCACAAACAGATCTATTAGCTCTTTACAAAAACATTTCATTTAGATTACTCGAGTACTATTTGTCATTAGTTAAATTTTGTTTACCATTTTCATTATTCTTACAACTACTTATTTCTAACAAACCATGCTAAATCAATTATATTTCAGGTATTATGGTTCATATCATTTTCAAGAACAGTAGTATCCATCAAATAGTGAACATAAGAGTTAAATAAATCACCAAAAGCTTATTCAATTGGGATTACTTTCCATTTTCTTAACTAAAAATTACTCTAACACCTATTTGAAATTTCAAAAGCTCTATCACACGGAAATAGCATTCGATATAAATTCAGCAAATAATTAATTCTACGATCTTCTTTATCGTCAGTTTTAAGTTAGAAATCTCATTTAATATGAGTGGTAAATTAGTGCGTCTAACCTTGAACATTACAATATATATATATATATATATATATATATATAAATATTTTAGGTAGTTAATTACACAAGGTAAGTTGATAAATACTATCGTATTACAGTGAATAAGATGAAATAATAACTTAGACTTTTATGCAAAGCCCAAATGATCATTTCAAATCGAGCTAGTAATTGAAAGATGGAAAATATAAGGTGTTGGACAGGACTTGAACGTAATTGGTAAACGCATGGTTCCGGCAAAACCAGGATACAGGTTCAAGTCCTGTCCATGACCTTATATTTTCCATCTTTCAATGACTAGCTCGATTTGAAATGATCATTTGGGCTTTGCATAAAAGTCTAAGTTATTATGTAATCTTATTCACTGTAATACGATATATATATATATATATATATATATATATATATATATATATATATATATATATATATATATATATATATATATTGCTACGACCAATTGCCTGCTAATTGCCACCTCTTTGTGCCTTTAAAATAAATTAAAATTAACACAATAAAATTTATGCCTCGACTAGCTCAGTGATACCATACACAGAGTGAAACGACGATATGATAACGAAAAATTTTTACTCACTCCTCTCTAACACTTAATACACCTGAACAAGACAAACAAAATTCACCAAAGATCGTATAATGTACTAAATAAAAATTTTGTTATATTATACTTTACAAATCTACGCCCTTTCTAATATCTTTTAGTTTTTATAGAACTTTTAAATCAAAATCAAAATAAATATTCCTATCGAATTAGCTTTTTACGAAGATTATAAAATTTTACACCTTTATAAGCAATTAAGCCAGGAAAAAGAAAATGTTTCGTAACGTTCAAAGAAATATTCTCTTTTCAATGTAAGTCTACGTAGTAACCAAATTTTTGTTGACTTTTTACACAATGTATTTTATCACCTGCGAATTTTAGACTCGCTTCTAAATACATAAATTATTTAAAATTACTAATGCAACATGCTATAAATTGGATAAATAGTTCTGACCTTATAGTTCTGCTATTTTTTCTTGTTGGAGTTTCCTGGCCCAGAAATCACTTTTGATTGTTGTCCAGTAACTTGGAATCGTTTATTCCGTAATTTAGAATATTATCCAGTGATTTAGTTTCTTAGTTCCTTTACCAATGACATAGTAGTGACTTAGTGTTTTACCAGCGACTTAGTTAATAACTTAGTGCCCTAAATTAATAAAATTGCAAAATTTTCTATTTACATTAATTATTTATAGACTTACGTTTATTATTAGCGGCAAATTCTATATACATTTATTATAGCACGCACTCATCTGTTTTATATCACTTCACGTTTAAATTCAACTTTTAAAATTATTTGCTTTCACTGAAAATTTCTATTTACGTGAATATCTTCTTTCAAACTAGCACAGTCAGCGCATGGAATATTGAATGATCTTCCTTTATCGGCTTCGTTAGTTTTATAGAATCAAATTCCTTCTCAAATAGTTAACGCGTTCTCAGCGGTTGAGAGAGCGGTATCAGTTGTTCGTATCTGGAAAAGGCGTTTCATTTATGGATTATATGTGCAACCTGTTGGGTTTTGTTCAATATTGCATTTTATATACGTTCTAAATTGCACTTACATCGGATTTTTTTAGAGGGATTTAATTAACAAATGGTATTTTATGTACGTTCGAAATCGCACGTATTACCGGCGTCTCTAATATCCATACTTCATTTAAATATGCTGGTTTTTATTAAATATTGCATCTTATGTACGTTCGAAATTGCACGTACTTATTAACTTACACAAATGCGTTTACATTGAAAGAAATTTAATTTCACGGTTGTTTCTCTTTGAATATGTTGATTTGTATTTGTTTTTGAGCTTCAAAATATTTTTAAATGTTATAAGATAATTGAATTGCTACCACAATTATTTATTTTAATGAATGTGCTACGTGCATGTGACGTAGCCTACAAAAAAGCCCAAAAAAGAAGTATGACCGGGCTCAATCGGTGACGGGGCGGGGTATTATACCAAAAAAAAATTAAGGGAGGCCTGAAATAAAAATAGAAACAAATATACACTCACGCAATTATACTTAAAACAAAACCTACCAAAAGAATAAATCTATAATTAAACAAAATATGTACACAGTAACCCTAGCAAAAAAAAGTACAAAACAAAAGATTAATTTTACATGGTGAGCTACCGGTTTTAGGTTACTCCCTAGATTAAGGTTCATCCAAAGATAAGAAACTAAGCGAAAGTTCCCCTCTAAAATCAACAGCTCTAAATCAGTATAGTAAATCTGAAACTGAATCTATACATAAGAATGGCAACAACATTTTCAACGGTGTCAGCAAGTCGTTAATTTATTTTTACTTCCTCAATTAGTATACTTTTTTAGGTATGTGAAACCGTACAGTAATGCCTCATTATAACGGCAATAAATACCAAAAATAGTTCTCAGTATAACGGCAATAAATCTCAAAATAGTTCACTAATTTTTGTATAGACGAATTACATTTGGAAATGCATGTACTTGCATAGCCAACTCCCAATCAATATGGCCTCAACGTATTTAGGGAAGACAAAAAACACTCACCCTAGAGTTGCTGACGTCGGAGTTTAGTCAGTAGCTGGTCCACAGCAACGGATAGGGGTGCCTACACCCATAAAGAACGCCTTTGGCCTCTCATTACAACCAGATACTACCCTTCATCGTGATTTTAAGGCCACCGGAAGAACGCTAGAGCAATTACAAGTAACGATTAATTTATTGTTTTCGACACGTACCATTTTATAGAAACTCTAAATACTCACCACGCTGTCAGGCGTGCTCGAAGTGTTTATAACGAACGAAACGAAGAAAATCAGAATATGATGTTGTCGTCTTATAAGTTGAAAGACGAATGAATATTTATTTCGTTTAACCAAGAACCAGAGCTCACAGTAATATCGTTGTTAAGGCTTTAAAACTGGAAAACCCGAGTTTATTGAAATAATACGCAGCTCTAATTCGACAAATTCTTTCAATGGGAAACACATAAAAATTGATTATCGGATACTTCGAACAACGTTACCGCCTATCTAATTATGGCGTAAATTTTACGTTAAGGAATTCTGAGAAAGAGTATTGATTATTAAGTAGCGGAAGAGTTTAACAATACAAATTAAATTTATACAACCGATAAATGAATTAACAACGGACAGGGTTATTTTAAAATTACGGAATTAATTTTCGTCGTAGTAGCAAAGGGGTTTGAGTTGAAAATGATTAGAATTAATTTACGCTGAAATATAAACGTAACAAATGTAGTGAGGTTATTGCAGAATGGGCTTCCTTTAATTAATTGTAGTTTGTTATTGATTTTATACAGGGTGATTTGTATTTGCTTTTCTATAATTAATGAATTATGTACATTTTTGAGTTTTAATGTTTGGTTTTTATGTGTTTTTTCATGATATTTACATTTTAAAATTGTAATCTGAACGTAATAGCATGAAATATTGTGTCTGTTCTTGAGTGCTAAAATCGCAAACTAGTATCTGTAAATTTTGAACAAATTCAACTAGATCCTCAAAAATTATTTTCAAATACGCAACATCTGGCTTATAAAAAGCATGTTTCTGTAGGAAATGTAAATTTTTAAACTATAGAACATAAAGCAAGATGGTTTATGAGAAATTCAAGCCAATTTGAATCTCCTTAAATATGAAAAGCTCGAAACATTTTCACCCTACTTCCTTTTTCTAATAAAAATCCTACGTTAACTGTCTTCATTTAATTTTAAATTGACTTTACTGATATTATCTCAGATATTGTAATATACTTTATGATTAATACGCATTTTACTACGTTCAGGACTTTATAAACGACTTTTTTATACTCCACTTAAAATGTTAAACGAAAGCCTTTTTAAAGCTTGTGGTTTATCACTCATAATACCATCATTAGTTTAGTAGTCGCCTTTAAATAAGAACTGTTTGATAAATTAGCAATGGCAGCAAAGTAGACTTCAATTAATTATTTACTTTGTATAGGTCGACTTTATCGTTGTAGTATAAGCCCGAAGAGCTAGGATGTGTAATTTAATCAAGTAATACCTTTCTTACATTTGATATTCCATTCCTCCACCCGAAGATATCGTCCAGGAAGCGAGGTTTTTTTACCTGAAAATTTTGAATTTTGCCAACCCCTTGCTGCTCCAAGCAAGGTAGGGATCTTTAACGTGAGTGACAACACTCACACACGGAACCTACATTATACCTCTCATCCAACGAGGGAGTATTTTTGTGGAAAATGCTCACCTAATATTTTTCATGCGGTTCGTGCCGGGAATCGTACCCGGAACCTTGGGCTTAGTAGTCACATGCTATACCAATAGACCACGGAGCAGCTTAGAAAAGTAATACCTTAGAATCTGAATATTTCTGTCCTAACCTCGTTGAACGGCCGTTTCACACTAGTTAAACGAACGCTATATAAGCATTTTGGCGGTAGTTTTAATTTTAATAAAAAGTAAGGATTTGTTAAAATGCATAAGTCATACAGTAAATTCGATTTGTAGTTCTATTCCGGATAACGACATCATATGGAAGCAATATTAAGAAGAATAGAAATTACTACAAAAAAGAAGAAATGAGAATTAGCCGTTAGAAATAATTAAGTTATCTAGTAACAATTTTAAACTCGTAAAGAAGACAAAATGACTCAAAAGTCGTCAGTTTTATAATTAACAAAAATCTAATACGAATTTTTGTGATCTAGCTTAATTAAATCAGTGCAATTTTAGGTAATTAATTGTATGCGTGATTCCAATCTGCCGTATAAAACAGTTGAAACATCTCACCCTTCTCCTAGCTTCGTTTTATTCTTACTTGTCATTACAGTTTGTTGTTGACCGATTTTGATTTCTGACATATGATGATCACGTTTTAATAATTACATTTCTGTACCAGTCTATTTTCATACAAAAAGTTGTTGTTTAACATGAAAAGACTATCTACTTCGTGCCCGAAAAGACGTGCAGGTGAAGACCGAGATCACCTTTACCATGACTTTTCAACGAAGTGAGATAGTTTTTGGGCCTTTTGGGACGGCTTTTTAAAAAGGCTTCTTCCAAAAAACTCTTCTATCAATTTATTTGAAACAGAAATTACAATATTAATTTTATTTACAGGTACGTTGTATGCAGTAACGTATTGGGTCCCAAAAATGTTCTAAGTTGACATTTACTTTAAATAAATTAAAATTAGGGTGAGTAGCTGAACAACCAACAATGTTAAAGCTGTGAAGCTCTAGATTAACTGACCATCTTGAGCTCCTGAGGGTATTTATGCCATCCCTGCCCCTCACATTGCTTATGGGAACTGCAGATCTCATGTCCGCTTATTTCTTTATTCACTACAAAGTATTACTTCTTAGTAATCTTAATTCTAACAATAACTTTTTTATAATCTATTGTGACCTGCACCTGCAGTGTCATGTTACGTCTGGAATACAAAGTATTCACATCCGTTCTCGTGTCTGATTTATGAACATCCATTCGCCTTTTGTAATGTGTCCTTCAAGTATACATTGTAACAATCTAACTTAAGATTTAATAATTCCATTTGATTACATATATATCCTAATTTAGGGGATATGTAAGTATTGCAACGTTCTTGGAGTGCTGGCTATTTTTTTTGCTGTCGCCTTGTTCTTAGTAACGGATTTTAATCAGCACCCGGGGCTTTTAATAGTTTCTCTAATTAGTTTCTAGTTGTTACAAAGATTATTTTTGCTGGAAGCGGTTTTACGGCGTTGTCGTCAAGTTGAAATGGACCTTTGGTCATTGCTGCAAATTTTATGTAGAATTCGAAAGCACATTTTCTTCGGTTTTGTATGTTTCTCCGACAAATGTGAGTCTTTGTATAGTACAAATCACGAAAGAATGAATTCACGTCATAGTTTTCCGAGTCAAAAACAGACATACCTTTAAAGGATCTATAGGAGTATACTTAATGCATAAGATTTAAAAGTATGTCGTTTTTTAATTCAGCAGCCTATGACGTAAATTCATTCTTTTGTGATATGTACTATGTGTGCCTTTGTGTAGTCTTGGTCAAGTTCTTTTTTAAGATGTTTGACGCAGTCCTAGTATTGCGTTGTTCTATTGTATGGTGTTATACATGCTGGTATTGTTCCGCTGTAACCTGCACCATGACAGAATTTTAGGAGTTTAAATCAACACTCTATGAAATAATATACACCTTTAGTTCAAGCGCTGTAGCTTCTAGAGATGAACAAATTGCCATTTTATGTAGTGTAACATTTTAAAATACACACCTCTGTTCTAGTGCAATTATACGCGTAATCCACACTTTGCTATTGGTCAAATATCAATTTTATACATGCATTAAGTGTGGTTTATAATAATCCCATATCATTATTCAGGTACATTTAATAAAGACCTCTTTTTCTAATTCATAGCGCCACCTGTGCTTCAAATTGCTAGCTGTTCTTTTAATACCTCAATCGGACTCATTCGAGACGGCCGTTTGTTAAGTAAGAAACGTGTGGCAGAGAATTACGATGGCCGCGGTAGGGGATTAATCTGGTTTATTTAGTGGTGTTCCTTCATAATGTGAAACAAGTTAACGGTTAACAATTTATCATTCGTTTAGAATTATTAAATTAGTCTTTTCATATTTTAGCATCCAGAAAATTGATGTGAAAGCTGTTCAAGATTAGATTGGTGTGGTGAACCTGCCATAATGAATTTGAATTAATATGGCCTATCTGATACTGTAACTTTTGCAGAATTTTAATTATTTTGGTTTATTGGTATATTGAAGCAAATTATGCTGTCTGGTAATTAAATTTTAGGTCAGACTTTTGTCCATGACACGAGGTAAGCGCTAGGAAGATAAGAAACATTCGTTGTTTGTAAGCAGAAAACACGTTTAAAATTGTAAAAAATCAAACATCCTGTTTGGTTGATCTTTTATTTTGCAGATATAATATTACGTCATAAACATGAAAATAATTACTTACCTTATTAAATTGCTAAATTTCAAGTTGAGTTAAGTAGTGATTAGCTAAAAATCTAATTAGCCTTGTATTCTTAAAACATTCCATTATTTGATACAATAAAAGTTTAGTTATTAGCATAAAATTTTGCGTGTGTTTTTGATGAAATTATTTTTATACCGAAATTGATGCTTGTAAGCTGTAAGTAAAGCGAAACGGCTTTAATGACAGCATTAAAGTTTAAATGTAATTTGAATAATATATAGAGACTATTTGGTGGATCTTTAATATGTTTTTTGATATACCTGTTTCTTTAAAGTAATACTGTTATTATGCAAACTGATATATTAAAAAAAAAGGAATTTAAAATAAACAATCATTTACTCTTTAATTTTTCACAAAAATTTTTAAACAGTATAAATTTAAGTACTTTTATAAGGGATAAGAACACTTTGTGTTATTTTTGTTTAACTAAATATAATACTTTTTTAGAGGGACAGGTTTTTATTCAGCACAAGCCACTCCTTTTTTCTGAGGGTTTCTACATCCGCCTCGGAGTATACTTTGGCTAAATAAACTTCATTCTAGGACATGGTAGCACCCAATTTGTTATTTTTGTTTTGGTTTATTGTCATGGGTTTTTATTCAAATAGAGTCATAGGAATCGACGACCACGTCTTCGATGCGTACGCAGAGGTTAGAGCTCTAGTTAGTCGGTAGAAAGCCCTTTCTTTGGCTATCAGTCGAAGAAAGAGGACAGGTCTTTTCTCCTTGGGAGTTAAAAAATAGAGCATCATAGTTGTATGCAAGCTTCATGAGCTGTCTATCGATATTAGTCCAAGATTAAGTACCTGCTGTCTGTACTTGTGTTTTGTCAATTTGGAAAAATTCTAATAATAAAATTAATATGAATGGAGGTGGTGTTTGTGCTCATATATTATATGATTTAGTAGAGGCTGGCGAGGACGCGGAAATGCCCGTAAGGTGTTTCTATAAAGAAGAAAACGCGTTTGAATTATCTGATCAAAAATGTATTAAATTGTTTAGATTAGGCAAAAAAGTAACGCGACAATTGATAGAATTGGTGACACCTTTTGTTTAGTCACCAAGGAGAACTTAAGCCATTAGCATAGAAAGAATGGTAGTACACATTTTAATCAACTATCTATGAGCTATTCATAAAATGTAAACGTTTTCAGGTGTTGATAGCACTCCGATTTTCCGGTAATGGTAGTTACCAAGAAATCAGTAGGAACAAATTTGTTCATAGCAGCTAGCCAGTCCAGTGTAAGTCGCTGTATTAAAGAAGTTACAACAGCTTTAAATAGACCCAAAATATTTAGTGAATGTGTGCGTTTTACTGACAACATTTGTAAAATTCAAACATTAAGAGTTAGGTGGGTATTTAAGAATTACGTTACTTATTAGCACATTTTTATTTTTTTATTTGTTCCAACGTTTCAGTAGTCTGCTACCTGAAATTTAAGCAACCTAAATTCCCCGCGAGTAAGGTCTCAGGGGCAGAGCCTCGGTCCGAGGAGAGGTGGTACTTTTATGTCTCTGTCCGGGTAGTTTTGTTTGTGTCTTTTATCCATCAAGGTAACGTTGGTGGATGAGTGCCATGGTTTTTGTGCGAGTGCATTTAAGTGTGGAAAAAGGTTTTCGTTCCAAATCATCTGGTTGTTACGTTATTTCGTGGCAGTCACGGTGGCCGCCAAATTTATGCTACGTTGGCTCGTAGCCGTGCGTAACACAAAGAAAATCCAAGAAATGACCGGGCTCAATCGGAGAGTAGGGGGGTTGTAGAAAGCAAACTGACTTATAATGTATGCGGCGGTAAGGAGATAGTGACAATACCTGCACGAAAATTAGTTAAGCAAACCTGAAAAAAAAAGAATAAGCATAGCAGCAATGAAACGTCTAAGTTATTCAGTACTTTGTAGAATGTAAAAAAAAAGAAACTGTTTGGATAATCTATATAATATAGCAACGGTAAAAGCAATACAGACAAATGTTTAGTATACAGTGAGGTAATATTGGGGAGTAGCAGAAACGTTTCCTCACACACCAATTAAACATAAATCAGATAAAATGTTGATAAAAGATAAATAGATAAGACACAATTGGTATGAGTAATTCAGTAGTATTGATTTTTCTTTCTTTCTTTTTTTTTCTCTATGTTTTAAAATAGCATGCAAGTCTATTGTAAAAGGTATCAGAACGACAAAGATATGGTAAAGCAACGGATAGATATTTAAAGTAATAACCAGTAGGAAATAGTTCAACTTACAAAAGTCCTTCAGCAACGCTTCCTTGCAACTGAAGTGTGGGATTCAACGATGTCCTGCACTAACGAAGCACTCCACCCTTGACTGTGAGGGTGTTGATGGAATTTCGTACACTTTACACTAATCACACCTACGTATTTCACTGGTGTTAGCAGCAGACATTATCACGCGTCGGAACTATGTAGCCTTGATAAATTTCTTGGTAATTGTATTTCCTAAGACAATAATTTCGAAATATTCTGTAGCACTAGTTTAATTTCAACTGGGACCAAAGGTAGATTATTTTCATAAACATCCCAAAAAAGGCAGTGAGAAACTTCAACCAATACCTTTGTAAACCGGTAATCTGTTATATTTCGCAAATAACGAAATTTGCGCAAGCAAAGATCTGTTGTAGATTCTTTGGGGTAGAAAATTCAGAAACTACAGTATCAACTGTATTTGGATAATCCAAAGTATGAACTACTCTGATAAAAAGAAAAGGACCGCGAAACTAGATCGCACACCCAGTTCAAATAAAAAAAGACAACTCCACAAAAAACACAATTAGTAAAGCAACACGTATCACTAAAATAATGTTCCGTAAAACAAGCACGTGCGGTCGAGTCAACAAGTTCTATCACTTTTTTTTTTCAACAGAAGATCAACAAAAACAATTAGTAAAGCAACGCGTATACTAAAACCGTCAGTGTTCCGTAACCAAGCACGTCAAACACGTTACATATCAAAGCATCTTCCTTCAAATGTCATCAGAACTACACTGCTCTACAGTTAATAAACAACTTTTACTTCACAAGAAAAACAACTAAAAGCACAATTAGTAAAGCAACAAGGAAACAGTATTTTTAACGTAATATCAGAACAAAACACAAACTACAACTCTCACTATTTTCAAAGCAACAAGGCAACAGTATTTTTAACGTAATTAATATATAGGAACGAAGAACAAACTACAACTGTTCATCTGTTTCTATCAACTCGTTGCTATTCCAACCTCTTATCGTAAATTATCTAGACTTGTATATCCACATAAGGAACAAAATTTATATGAATGCCGCAATCATATCATAATAATTAATTACAGCGGTTTATCGTTTCCGATAAGTTGGAAAGTAATTTACGAATAATCCAATTTACAATTCACTCCTTGCAATCTATTTATTAATGAAAATCAATCTTCAAATTATCTACTTTTAAAGTAATACCCACGAGTTAAATTGCATACAAATCTGAAAACTATTCGAAAGTATTTACTTTATACAAACAGCGATCCCAAAGAAACGAAGTATTTTTAAGTACGTTAACAGAAAGGGAGCGTAAAATGTTACGCTATAAAAAATGCCCGTTACATGGTGTAGGGTCTTGTTTAATAATGTTTGCCTATGTGCGTAGAGATACGGTTGTAAATCATTACACTCGAATACTATATGTAGGGTCTTGTTAAAAATGTTTGTCTATGTGGGTTAAGGTACGTTTGTACGTCATTACACTCGAATACTAAATATTCCGGTGTTACTATTTCTCCGCACGTGCATATGTTGTTGTCAACTAAATTCGGAACGGTATTATTAAATGAAAAAATAAAAATTGCTTTAAATCGAAAGTGACATAGATTAATCAATGTATACAAGTAAATCTAGTTACGTTGGAATTACGCAAGTTTATTGTTTATAAAGTAATACTCAGTCTCAAATCACAAACCATGTCTTCTTGAAATCGTCCTGCTAGTGCTGCATCTCCGTTCTACTATATTTTGAAGATTTGATTCACAGAAAAACTCGGTGAAATACCCCTCTAAAATTCTGCTTCGGTAAAGCATCGAAAACCTCGACTGTACTAACAAGAATGGTTGCCGACTAATTCAGCAGGACAGCTGGTGTAAGTGTTTGAAGGGAGTCTCGGAATGCTATCGTACGTAAAATATTTCTTCATCGAGAAGTATCTTGGACGTCACCTATCCTCGAAGTACAGAGGTTTCTAGGGAAAAGCCACCAGAAATAAGAGCAGGAGGATGCCAAAACCTGAGATTAGGAAAGGAATTCTGGCTTAAAATTCACATAAGGAATCATTAAGTGCACTATTGTTAAAGCAAACATGAAACAAACGTTAACCATAACAACAGTAATATACATATTTAAAACTGCTAGCTGAAAGAAATTGTTTTAAAATATAATATTAAATTACTCGAATTCTAATCACACCTCTAGGTAATTGCTAAATAATTTATAACAAAACTAGAAGTATTATCTTCACAATAGTTGTGAAAAACACCAATATCAGAAAGTATCTATTCTGGTACACGATTATGTTTACAACTCCATTACACAATTATGTTTTCTATACAAATACACGATAGACATTCTTCAGTAAAAATTAAAAATCAAATACACCATAAAACTACTTAGCTTAATCGAAAGCGTTTTCGGCAAAGCAATTTACAATCTAATTTCTTAATATAATAACAAGAACGTACTCTGGCTACGTTTATCAGTTTCATGCAATTCATTTACAGTAACTGTAAGTTATAGTTTCAGAAATTGTAACCGTAACTACCTGATGAGTGATTTTTGGCTGTAGATCACTCG
This sequence comes from Platerodrilus igneus, assembly GCA_036346225.1. Taxonomy (NCBI): domain Eukaryota; kingdom Metazoa; phylum Arthropoda; class Insecta; order Coleoptera; family Lycidae; genus Platerodrilus; species Platerodrilus igneus. The sequence goes on from JARFIW010001124.1 coordinate 725,945, forward strand.
GACACCTCTAAAAGTTTTTATCTTCTGGGCGTTTTTGCTTTGATCAGATCCTTCTGAGACTTCGAAACGAAAACTAGATATTCTGCACCAACATGTTTCTGTCTAATATGTAGTTGTCGATTTAATGGGAACCAACATGTTCCTAAAATTAAAAGCGATCAACCTGGTAGGGTATTATCCGGGCTTCAATGACTTGCCTTAATCAGCTCGATACCTTCTTCTATGTAAACTAACCTACTCAAGCTACATATAATTTTTTGAATGTTAAAGATGAAGTGCTCTATATAAAAAAATTCTTCCGTCCATAAAACTAGCGACATATTTTTGTCTGGAAATGAGTAGTTGAAGTATGGTGAACAAAAATTGAATTTGATGGTTATTTTACAAAGAGAAAAGCCAATGACCGAATTTGCTGTTTTTGCAACTCGTCAGACTGGCGCATCTCTCTTTGCAAAACAACCAATAAATGTCTTGAAGGGAAAGTGTATTAATATATATAAAACATTTCCCATACACCCTCTTTACCCGAATTTAAACAACTAACTATCGGAAACTTCTTCAAATCTCCGATGTTTTAGTAAAGATGGCATTGCCAGATAACATTGAATAATGTTAACTGGTATTTGTTATTTCCTCCATAAAGCAATTCGAGATATCTTCTGCAGAATTCGGACAGATGAATCAAGACTGCAAATTGAAATAACGGGTCGTTTTTATCTATCTAATATATGTAAAATCAACATTCGGAATTATTAACTAGAACCAGAAAAAAGGATTTTCCGCTTTTGAATCGGTCAATTTTACATGTGAACGTCTTCGTGTCCAGGTGATGAGGTCATAGGCGCCAGTATGATACATTATTAATCAAAACAAGTGAATCATAAAACCTTAATAATTTTAAAATGCAAAGCAGCCATAATATCATTTCTTTACCTTAAAAACCATTATAATGAATTTGGCAACCTTTGAGAATGAACAATATAAGATACAGAAATCCTTCCTTAGACCAAAAATGCACTTAGCTTAAAAATTATATTTCTTAAAGGAAAACCTAATTTTATTGGTGGGATTTTCTAATACAGAAACTATTGAATATCAATATGTTCTTTTTAAAGGAACGTCACACATCCATCTCTTTATGTTGTGGTACACTTTGATATAAGGATCAACGGGACTCTTAATTTGGATATGGATTCCATCAACATAGCCCATAACTCTAGGAAAGTGTTCAATTTAATAAAATCGACGTTTTAATGTCCTAAAACCACCTGTAGGAAATTTTAAAAATTGACTTAATCTTCTGGTCAACTTCGTGTGTATTTCCGTTACAATTTTACCAATAGACGACTGACTTATGTCTATGGGGTCACAACATATTCTCTAAAATATGTAGTTATTAAAACAAGCTTTTGCCGTATTGTTTTACTTTTACTTACTTTATAACTGCCACTTGCAAAATATCTTAAAACAATACACAATTTAATTATCGGGTGAATAAGCATGCCGCGACTAGCTTGTTTAGTATCTGGGTAAACCATAGGCAATATATTTAAAAAACAACTCTTGTAAACCGATGCGTAGGTGAGGGTAGAGTAGGGGCGGTTTAGGAAAGAGAAACAACAGGGGAAATAGGTTGGTAGAACTTTGCGACACAAATAATTTAACCATCTCAAATACATAATTGCATCATGCGAGAAGACGATACACGTGGAAGATGCCCGGGGATATAGGAAAATATCAAATAGGTTACATTCTTGTTAGACAACGGTGTCGGAATCAAGTAAAAGACTGTAGAAGTTACTCGGAAGCAGATATGGACACTGATCACAACATCGTAATTATTTGACAAAGGCGAGTTACGGTTACGGTTCTTGGAAAGTAATATACGAATAATCCTATTTAAAATTCGTTTCTTGCAATTTATTTATTAATTGAAAATCAATCTTCAATTAAACTATCTTTAATTAATACACACGAGTTAAATTGCATACAATTTTGAATTATTCTGAAGTATTTACTTTATACAAACAGCGATCCCAAAGAAACGACGCATTCGCCCAAGGAGTTAATAAATATAAAATATAGAAATAGTAGTTAGTAGTAGTTACAGAAATGTATTTACGAATCGGGTAGCGTAAAATGTTAAGCCATTAAAAATGCACGTTACAACATTAATGTAGAAAATGAAGAAAAAATAGATAGATGACAAGAATATATAGGAGATTTATATGCAGGACCGTAGCTAGAAGCACTACAACAGGACATCCCATACTTAGAGACGAGTTTGGACTAGAATTAAAGTGCCTGAAAATAATAAGGCGCTGAGAACAGATAAAGTGCAAGCAGAAACTTTAAAAACCGTTAAATAGGCAGTAACAAAACGTCTGTTTCAACTTGTAAGCTATATGTATGAAACAGGCGAGATACCCAAAGATTTCAAACTTAACACCATAGTCACTATACACCGAAAGAGATAGGTGCGGATAGATGAGAAAATTTGCGAGCAATACGCTTAACAGCTCGCATGTCAAAATTATTAACTAGATTGTACAGAGACGGCTGGAAAAACGAGTTGAAGAAATATTAGACTTTCAATTGAGTTTACTCAAAACAGGGAAGCACCACAGGTCATTTTAGCTTTAAGGGTGGTAATCTAGAAAATAATAGTAAAAGGAAAAAGCGTGTATTTAGTGATTGTAGATCTGAATAAAGCATTCGGCAATGTAAAAATGAGCAAAAATGTTCAAAATACCCATGAGTTGTAGGGATATACGGATAGTACATTGTAACAATTTTATTTTTAGTTGATAAATCCCTTCTTTAAAAGTGCGAAAATAATAAAACACTTTTATTAAATAATGTCGTAATACATTTAACAAGTAAAATAATACATTAAAACAGCATCTTGATTTGTTAGTCTATTTGTGGTTGGATGTCGGTGTATTCCACAGCCAGTCGCAGGCGCGTTTAGGTGTGACAACCTCCCCGTTGGATCCTCCGATCGTCCGAGCGAGTATGATAATCACTCGGCTATACGTAGAAGAAGTAACAAGATGTATGAAAGAACGATGGCCAGTAATCTGCGTATCAATTTTAATGAGTGAGCACATTTTCTGAATAGCGGTTGGTAAAGTATAAACGTTATTATCTTATTTAATTTGGGAAAATTTGTTTAGCGCGACGAGAGATTAGGCGACGAGAGATTAGGCGACGAGAGATTAGGCGACGAGAAACATCACTACAATCTACGATGCACTTAGAATTTTGAAAACTTTAATCAACTTTAAGAAAACCACTTCATTTTACGACGTGTACGGTGTACTTGGAAGATGGAAAACAAGTACCTAATCAAGGCTAGGAATGCAGTTTTGTTTGGTTCGTAGTAGTTCTAAGAAATTCTTTTGTGTTTCACTTTAGAAACACGCTATTTTGTTCCGATGTGTAGAAGTACGAATATGATATTTGCTTCAACTATTGCTAAGCTGGATTTCCCAGTGTCAAACTTAAAATTCACTCATTTGATTTTGTAAGAAACAACACGTTGCTTCAGTATAAATTGTTAGCTACAACAACAGGTGTTACTGACGTCACTTGTTTGTCTGGAATATGCTGCTGACACACGTATCCTTGAAAGCAAATGCTTAGCACTGCGTTACTACCACTTTTGAAAACAAGAATATTTTTGTGATCATTTTCATTATAAACTAAAACTAGTAATTTTAACTTAAAGAGGAAAATTTGTATAGTAACTTTTGTATTGTAATCGACCTGAACAGATCTGACGGGTTAGAATATCTTTGTGTAATAAGTTACACCTTGCTGTAATATATTTGATCATGAATAAGGTTGATAAACCTTACTTTAAATTTACGAAGTAATTCAAGTAGTTATTCAATTTTGTTGCATTGCATTTTATTTAAAAAAAAAGAGAATCTTTTTAGTAAATTATTAGTCCAAGCTTAAAGTTTTTTATTTTGATCAAATGTGATCAAACCTAACCACAGGAAATTAATATCTTTAAGAGTTGAATTTTGATGCCAACCTTATATAGAAAATATCTTTTTAATATTTCTTTAGGTATGTTTGCGGGACACAAACAGTGTTCCAATTTTCTATTAATCTAATTATTATACTTTCTTACAGGAACAGCGTCTTATTCTGTTAAGACAGGTTTTTGTCATCGAAGGCGATCTTTGTTTCTTTGGGTCTCCACGTCCGCCCTTAGAAATACGCCATGCCATTAACGTGAATCAGTCCGGACTTGGTGGCGCCTATTTGTTTTAGTTTGAGTATGACCCACCAACAGATTTCGACTTACCCCCCCCCATTTCTCATAGCTCTACCCAAGGAATAGACCCCTAGTTACGTCGGAAGACTTCGTTTTGCTGACACCCAACGTCTAGAGTCAGATACATATAATAATAAGAAAAACGCTTCACTGGCGCCCATTTAAGAAAAATGTAACACTAGCGCCCATGCGTGAGGCTAGCTGAGCCCAGTTAGAAAAAAACCGTAACACTGACACACAACGTGGGGCTGGTGTTTTAGTGCTTCAAAAAATTTGTAACAACATAACTTATACAAAGAACAAACAGGGGTAATAAAATTTGAGCAGGAACGTAGGGAAGTAAATAGCAGGAAAGGAATGAGCCAGGAATGTGCCCTCTATCCCCGTTAATTTTTAACTCGCATATGAAAGAGGTATTGAACAGAGTTAAATGCAGAAATATATTTGGAATTAATATGCATGGACAAACTTTTGATATGCTTAGATTTCCAAACGATATAGCTATATTAACATTTATTAAGAAAGAGTTAGAAGTAGCTTTTAGTGAAATGGAAACAGTACTAACACAGAGGCACGGTATGAAAATGAACAAAAATACAATTAAAATACTAGTATATAAAGGAAGGCAGAATACGTGAAAAACCAAAATACAAATAGGAAAACAGAGTTTACAAGAGGTTAAGAATTTCTATTACCTGCGAAGTCAATTAACGCAAGATAGGAAAAGTGTAAAAGATACAAAAAAATAACACAAGACCGTGGTGCATTTAACAAGAAAAAGTAGCTACTACGTTTGCAGACAACCAACATGGAAACGAGGAAAAGACTGCTGAAAGTGTATGTGTGGAGCACAACACTCTACGGCTGTGAAACGTGAACAGTAGAAGAAAACTAAGCCAACAGGAAAAAGATAGATGAGATGGAAATGTGGTGCTACAGACGTAGTAGAAATATCATGGACAGACAAAGTTAAGGACTAAGAGGTTGTGAAAGTAGTAAGGGAGAGAAAAAATATGTGGAAAACAGTATAAATTGGGAGAGATAAGATGATAGGACACGTTCTAAGGTATAAGGGAATTGAAACGGTTGGTTTTGCAAATTTCTACATTTGCCATTATTTATGTAATTTAATATTATTTCCGTGCTCAGATCTTCATGGTCTGTAATACCATTTATGTTGGCTAAATTGATAACTTTAATTTGGAGGTGGTTGATAAGAACCTGTCGACGAAGCCATTGTTCTTCTTTCAACGAACGCCGCTTTGACAAGCAGTCCTTTAATGCATCCATCTTCATCTCGCCTTATAGCGGTTTTGGATGTATTAAATGATATATTTGTGGAGTAGATTTTGGTATTACATTGGTTTATACGTTTATTTTTCTACTCACAATACCGCCTTGCGGATATTTCCTGCTTTTACTTATATTAGGTGAGCTACGTTTTTCCTGTTTTGTGTTTTCTGATATTAATTATTTATCTTTCAGAATCTTGTATTGTACGAATATCAAAGTTTCTCTTTGTTAGTTACTAATTCATTGAAACCCACTTCTGTGGTAAAGTATATGTTCCTGAAATTTCAGCACTATCATTACTTATTTCAGGGGCCTTAATCTTGGTTATAATCTTGGTGTTAATTTTGTTTCATGTAAACAGATCCTTATATCAGCCCTTGGATGCTCCTTGTGAGCCCACTTCAATTCTAATACTAATCATCCGTTTGGATTCTCGTTTAAAGTCAATATTAAATATTACTTCATTCAGTGGCTTGGGTACTGAAAATTCGTTGGAAGCGGAAAGCATTGATTAGTGATCCAGACTCTAAGTTGTATACTTAGAATTTAGCGATACCTATTGCTGTATTTATTGTGTGTTGCGTTACGCAAGTATTGGCGTAATTATTGTTTATTGTTGATTGAATCCGTGTAATTAGCCGTATGCTGGTTATATTATTGCATTGTTATTGGTAAACTATATCAAACTCTTGGTATCCTACCACCAGCTGTTCGTGTGTTTACTCATGTTACAGGTCAGCACTGACGCACAGCGATTCACTAGCTAGTGATTGCATCGTCCAGGTATGCTCAATTTATACCGCTTTCTGGTGAGTAATCATTTACATTAATTAATATTTATTACTAACCTGTAGGTGAAAAGCCATTTATGTATTTTTGTAAGGCCTTTCTCCTCTGTGTTTTAGAAATTTACTTACTAGCGAGAAACATTTTGCGGCTAGTTTAATGTCAATTTGTACTCGCCAATAGGCGAAAGATACCTTAAATTCATTGCTTTTAGTGGGATACCGGTTTATATATTTACCCTTTATGTGTGTTATTAAAATACGTTTATATTTGCATTGCCACTGTGGTGTGTATTTAATTCCAGATAAATTGCTTGTGCTTGTAATTCAGTTATTTTGAAATATAGTTATATGATTGTAGTGGCTACCGTTGTTATAGTTATTTTGCTTTAGGTGTGATATTATCCGAAACCATTGGGACTTGGGGTTTCGTAGTTCTTTCGGCATTTTAATCAAGTCTCTGGCGCCTTTTATACTGTATTTACTTGTAGGTCTGTTCGGGTTTTTAACGACCTACTTGCAGGAATCAAGATCCACCTCTGCAGAAGAGTCTTTATTAGCCGAGGTGCAAAAGTCACCGTATCTACCCTAAAGAACCCACCTTTGTAAGCTTTCATCAAATTACCGTGACAGAATAATGCGGAATATACTAGAAACACAGATAGGAAAAAGAGAGATTGATGTAGACCTAGATTAGACTATTGCACACAGATAGTAAAAGTGCGCTTTGAAAATTTCAGGGAAAGGTGTAGGTAAGCTCAGAATAGGAAACAATGGAGGTACGCTTCTAACCAATTCCAAGAATGATCATGATGGACAACACCCTTCTTTTTACAGGTAGGAATGGGTGTACAACAGAGTCTATGCAAAACTCTGGCGGGACTAGCATCGACCGTTTGTGGCTACGGTAGATTGCAAAAGACTATATCTCAGGGGTTTAGAGATCAAGGTTAAATTTTACCCAGACTAGTTATAGGGATTCAATTTAGAACATGACAAAAGAAAATACCTTAATACAACTTATGTATTGACGTTTAGTTAATAACATTAAATATATACCCTTATTTTCTTATAACCAAATTTTCATGTGATAAAATCACTAAGTGTGGTATATATAGTTACGCCCTCATAATATTTAAAATTATCTTAACCACTACCAGATAAGATATTAGAAAATCTAAAATTATTATTGTACTTAGACACAATTTCTAGTTAACGTGCTAAGTAAAAAGAAATCATAAATACGCTATGTTGTATTTAACATTAGTTAAGAAAATTTCAATTAAACATTTAAATTAAACATAACCTTCAAAATCCACAAAAAGGTTTCATGAAAGCTTTTATGTTAACACTTGCAAGGTTACACCAGGAAAGCGAAGGTAATATTAAATTAGTTAAAATAATAGGTAAGTAAAGGCATAACTTTATATTTTAAATGTATTATTTTTCCAGATATTTAAAATTTAAAATGTAACACATGCACATTGTTCCGTCACAAAAGTAAAAAAGACATAACTCATACCTGTATTCATTAAGTACGAAAGAAACGTATACTTCAGTATTGAGCTTACGGCTTGTTCAGAATTATAGGATCTTCTGGCGGTTTGTTGAGACGAACACCATCGTTATTTATTTTGGTTGTTAACCACAAACTTCAAATTTGTAAGAGCCAATCCTTTTGTTTTACAACCATATGTTATGTTAACGGAGCATTTAATTTATTTTAGAAGATAAATATACGGCAACATAAAATTCTTGTACGATAATAGATAATATTTGTAGGTAATATAATTTATGCATCAGGGTTAGATAACGTAGCATGTATAGTTAAATATTCCATTAGAGAACGCTTTACCAGAGAATGCTTCTCCAGAGAACAACCCAGCAGAGAATATATTGCCAGAGAACAACTCCATCAATGAATAGTTTACCGGAGGATATATCACCGGAGAACAACTCAGCAGGGAACAACCCAGCAGAGAACCCTAGAAGATAAACGTGTTACAAAAACGAAGTATTGTAATACGCCACGAGGACCCGTCTGAAGGTTTTATCTATAATCAACTTACCATTCATGCTCATTTTGAACGGGTAATTCAGGTAGACTTTCTCCGTACACATTCTGCTAGTATTCTAAAATGATATTTGTGTATATTATTGAGAATAAAAGAAAAGGACACCTTTTACATACCAGGTACGACATCTTGGCCTTAGAAAGGACATCTTTATCTGGAAACGCATGTGCAGTAGAAAGTGGTCAGGTATCAAAAACCGAAAATTTATTCTGGTTTGAAGATAACCACACATTCTGAGAGAGGGACAAACAAGAAAACCATCCTAAATGACAGCTTCATGTATACACCAGTTGTGTATTTATGGACATTATTCAGAGGTTTACCAATTAGAAAATTACATATGATCATAATTATTTATATTAAAGGTAACATTAAATTATAACTAAAGATCAAGTTATTTAGTGTATTATTTTATAATACTAAAGGGAAATGTTACACAAATCAAAAGTAACTTGTGATTGTAAACGGTATTAATATAAAATTACAATGAAGAAAACTTGTATAAGGAAGGAAGTGGAACGCTCAATGTAACATGGCAAGGGAACGGCGAATTGACTTGTTACAGGACAATAATGTATATAATCAGTTGATATCCTGAATAAGGTTTCAGATCGGGTTTGCATTATAATTTATACAAAGTATTACTAGTCAGTTCATTTTGGGAATCCTCACTTTCTTTTAAAATTATAATTCTGTGTACTGCAGATAATCTAATACACTATTGTTTAACTTGTATATGCGGCCGTCCCTACCATGCTAGGCTTTACCTTTCACTAAAATATTCAGGCTTTGCGTTATTGTTTGTTTAAACTGCGAATCCCTGAACGAGCTATCTTCATCCCGGGCTTGTCCTCCGACGATAAGGTATGCCTGCATAAAGTAATTTGCTAATTAAAGTTTACTATATTGCCATCACCATGTTATGAAACACCTCTTATTCAAACTTAATTACTAAACTTTTGATGACCGAAGGGGTTTGAAAACTTTCTAGTTTAAGTTTTAACAAATATGAAAGACCCGCGTTTGTATAGGTCTTGCCGTAGAAATATGAGTATTCGTTATTCTTTATACACTAAAATGTCGGTGGTGATTTTAGTAAAGTCCATTGAAAACGCAAAGGAAAGTAATAAGTATTTTATTCGGGAAAGGAATTAAGTAGAAAACGTTTCAAGTTTTTTTATTTAAGGAGGTTGATAGAATGTTGCCTTTTTCTTATATATCATGAACTAACAAATTCCAATTATTGTCTACCCTTAAAATTGAAACGTCTTGGGTGCCTTACAAAGCGCATTACTTTCTATTTTATGATTTTAAATTCTTGGTTGGTTTCTATCAATTTTAAGCTGCGTAATGTGGCCAGTTTAATTTTTGTTTACGACTTTAGTTTTTTGTTGAAGGATCTTTTATCGTTGTTATTTGCTATATGAAGGTCATATGACATTGAGAGTTGGTATCCCGGTAGTCTTTTTAATTAAAGGATTGCCACCTCTATGAAAAGGAGCGTATTACATATTTATACCTTTGAAATGGGCTGATTAACTCTTTGCAAAATTATTGACTAGAGACTGCAAGTGCAGTGGATTTGTAGTGGTCTAGACGGTGTAGATCGCCTAAAGGCCAAATACCTGGTGCCCAGTCGAGGATTTATTCATTACCTAACTGCTCACGGACCCTATCCATCATACAGAGAACGCATGAAGTTAGTTGACAACAACATATGCACGTGCGGAGAAATAGGAACACCAGAACATATAGTATTCGAATGTAATGCCTTACAAACGTATCTCTACTCACACATACAAACATTATTAAACAAGACCCTATACCAGATGATTTGGAACGAAAACCTTTTTCCACACTTAAATGCACTCACACAAAGAACCACGGCACTCATCCACCAATGTTATCTTGACGGATAAAAGACACAAACAAAACTACCCGGACAGAGACATAAAAGTACCACCTCTCCTTGGACCGAGGCTTTGCCCTGGAGACCGGAGATCGGTCTCCTGGAATTTTAAGAGCTCCGCTCTTGACGACCAGAAGCAACAAGATCAAAGCATCAACCCGACTTTGAAACAATCCAACCCCATAATATGTAGAATTTGCATGCTTTTACATATTAGCAACCCCGTCTCTAACAAATAATAACTAACAGTAGTAGTATAATTTAATCTTAAGTAGTAGAATAAGGAATTTCTTTTCTTTTTTACTAACGCTAAATTTTAAGAACCAAACTTACACATACCTGAGGCACATAAAACAGCAAACAAATCCTTTCCTCTGAAAGAACCTAATTTTTTATGTAATAGTATAAGTTCAAACATGTACAAAATTATACCAATTTAATCCAACTTTTTGGTAACATGGGCAAACATAAACACAAATTAACATTTCTTCAAACACACTTCACACACACACGCGCGCGCGCACACACGCACACACGCACGCACGCACGCACGCACGCACGCGCGAACGCACGCACGTACGTACGCGCACACGCACGTACGCGCACACACACCCACGTACGCATGCACGCACACATACCTTCAAGCGCGCGCGCACACACACACACACACACACACACACACACACACACACACACACACACACACACACGTCTTACTGACAGTTACTTTCTGTGGGGAAGCCAGGTCTGCTTAAATTTCAGGTAGCAGACTACTGAAGCGTTGGAACAAATAAATAAATTTAAAAAATAAAAATAAAAAAACAATCAGCTAACCCCCAATTTGCCACCTCAAGTGGACAGTCGAAGGGCACGTGCTCTCCGCTTTCTGCGCCCTCGCCGCATTCACAGCGGTGGTTATCGGTTAAACCGAACCTTTGTAAATACGCTTTCAAGGCGCCGTGCCCTGTAATCAGCTGCACCATTTTTCTAGCTACAATACTCGGAATGAATTTGTGGGTCAACCTGCCCGTGGCAGCATTGTTCCACTTTTTTTTCCCATTGTCGGATTGACATTTCGCGCAGCTTTCTTTTAATCAGAGACCTCGGTATGGACGAATGTGATATCCGAAAATCGCCCGTCGCGGCCTCCTTAGCTAATGCATCAGCCCTATCATTGCCTATGTTACCATCGTGCGACCTAACCCAACAGAACTTTAAATGTCGAAACTGGAGCGCCGTATGTGCTACCCTCCCTACGTCCGCTTGTAGGTCTGTCGAGGTGTTTATATTTGTTAGGGCAGTCAGCGCTGATTTACTATCGCTGATGATGTAATACACGTTTCTACCCGTGTGATTTATCACATAATCTATAGCTTCCCGTATAGCAACCAATTCACACTGGAAGATAGTGCTCCAGTTCGCGAGTTTGGTCTGAAACCGAAACACTTCCCTTTCCTGTTTATACACGACAAATGCCGCGCCTTCCTGTCTATCGTCTATACGCGAACCGTCCGTGTAAATCCTGATCCCTACTGCGTCCCCACCATCTTCGATAAATTTGATACCTCTAACATCGGCCGGGTGCCCTAATTCTGACACGACGATTTTCCTCTTAGCTCCCCTATTTGCAAGATTCATACTCTCTATAATTTCTTGTCCTTTCCCTGTATTAACTAATCTCCTAACTCTGATCTCCCTAACAACATAATCGATAGGCAGAGTCCTACTGATCACCAGGACCGCCTCTGTGGAGGTGGTCCTGTACGCCCTCGCCGCCTTGAGCGCGGTTGTGCGTTGCACGCTCGTCAGCTGTCGAGTTTCCCTTACTTTACAACCCTCCCCCCAAACGGATGCTCCGTACAGCATCACCGGCTCTATTGCTCTGGCGTAAACTGTCTTAAGCGCTTTGCCCTTAAAACCCCAATTTATTTTCGCCACCGCCATCATTTTATTTGATATTTCGCAGCCCCTACTTTTTTCGTACTGTACGTGCGCTTTCCAATTTAATTTATTGTCGATCTTGACACCAAGGTATGTGATAGCATTCTTAAACAGGATTTTCTCTTCTCCTAGCTCTAGCCTAGGGGGTTGCTGTCCAGGCTTCGTCCCGAAATAAAGCGCCTCTGATTTCAACGTGTTAAATTTTAACTTTGCCTGCTGCAACCATTTGTGTAACTTATGAAGCGTCTCGTTTGGTTTTGTGCGCATATCCATTAGTAATCGCGATCTGACAATTAAAAGTGTATTGAGCATCCTGCGAGTAACCTGACCCTAAAGATGCTCTCATACAACAACTTTCAAAATGTGGGACCAGAGCATGAGCCCTGCGGACCCGGAATTTCAACCTGTGCCAATCTCCCCGAGAAATAACTCTTGACCAAAGCCATAAAGTTTCGCGAACAACCCATATTTTCCAACTCGCAAACAATCAATGGCCACCAGGCAGGCGTCAAATGCTCCTGAAATGTCCAAAGCAACAACGATACAATACTCCTTTGCATCTTTCGCCTGTTTAATTTTCCCGACAACGAACTCTAATGCGTCGATAGTCGACTTTCCCTCCATAAAACCGAACTGTCGGTTATTAAAACCGCCGCTGTCTCACACTAAGTGCTCAACTCGCGTAGTCATAATGCGATCCAAAACTTTCCTCAGCACCGGTAGCAAGGTAATTGGACGATAGCTGCCCGGGTCTGACGCATCCGCCTTTTTGGATTTAGGTATAAATTTCACGTTCTGAACTTTCCAGCAACAGGGAAATACGGTCCTTTCTTAACAAAGATTAAATAACCCGGCAAAGATACACGGGGCTAACAAGCACGCCTCCAGAGCTGCATATGAAGTGATTCCGTTATGCCCCGGTGCCTTCTTAGGGTTCATCCTCCTAAGAGCCCTTACTACCTCGTGAACTAGGATTGTGTTAGCGGTACCCATCTTTTGCGCCTCTGTAGCTTCCCGACGTACTAAATCGTGCGACCCCCTCATCTTCTTCGGGATTATCCGATGGCAAGAATTTCTGTAGCAGATATTCTGCTGTACTTTTAAAACCTTCCGTGTATTCGCCATTTGTTTTCCTTATGTTACCGAGCGCGATTTTTTGTTGTTTACCCCTTATTACGCGGTATGCGCTTCCTCAGGGTTCCTTCTCGAAATTTCGTATGCAAAATTCTTTAAATTTATTCGTTCGCGTTTCTTTTATTAATGTTTTATATTCACGATTGCTTTGATTATATTTAATTTTTATTGTTCTCTTATTTCTCCCGAGGCGCGTTGATAGCGGTGCCTTAGGTTACGCGTTTCTGATCACTTGATGGTTAGTTCCCGGGTCCACCAGGGTACGCTGTCTTTAAATGTTTTCTTTCGCGGCAAGGAGTACGACGATGCGTCTACTACCGCGCCGTTTAATTTTTTCGCGAGTGTTTCTATTTGAACGACCTCTCGGCAGTTTAATAGCTCGTTCTTGAGCGTGGGGATGCTTTTGCCAAATTTTTGCTTAAACCGCTCCCAATTAGCTTTTTTATTACAAAACCGCCGAAATATAGTTAGCTGCTTGTTTGCACTTGCTTTGCTTTCAATATCCCACGTAATTAATTTATGATCAGAGAGCGTTACCTCGTCTCACTTCAATTCCCAATTACAAATGAACTCTAACATCTCGTTTGAGGCTGCAGTAATATCTGTAAAACTATTGCCTCTATGCCCCTGAAACGTAGGTGAATCATGAATGTTTATCACACTAAGATCCCATTCCGTCAAAAGATCGGCAATCTGTGAGCCACTTTCGTCTTCGATAGGGCTACCCCATAAAGGCGACTTGACGTTAAAGTCTCCTCCGATTATTAATTTTTTATTTCTAGCAATTTTTCGAAACACGCCTTCTATTAGATTTATTAAATCCTCGGTTTGAGGATTTTCCCGGCGGGAGTCAACTGCGGATGGTACGCGCTTATCACGTAGAACGTGTTTGTCCCTATTTTTATACACGGTGGTTATACACTCGTTCGAGAAATTATTTAATATTATCCTGGCGCACGTCCCATTATTTATTATTATTCCGCTGCGTGGTCGTTTGCTATTCGCGTTTAAGACGATAAACCCCCTCCCAAAACCTGTTATTTTGTGGCTATACAGGTGCGGTTTTTGTATAAGCCCAATGTCGATATTTGGCTGGGCGTACACCGGGATGCGTCAGGAACTGCGTTTGATCACCAAAAACATCGATTTTAAACTATTTTCTTAAAAATGTATATACAAAATAGTTAATTGTGAATAAATCTGTTAACAATTTCCGTAAACGGATTATATTCAAACATAGGGTCGGGTATAATTAAAGCATATACCTTCATCGACGGTTCAAAATTTCTTGATGCTTCTAATTCCATTCTTACGTCAACCATTGCGTCCTTGATGTTTTCAAATTAATGACGACAGTCGATTACAAAGACGGGTGATTTCTTAAACTTGCTGTAGTCCATTAAACATTTATTAGATGTCTTTCTTCTCAAAGATCTAATGGATTTTAATTCCCAACGTCGATAAAAAAATTTAATTTTTATATGAAACTGTAATAATGTTTCACTTCCAAAGAATTTACAAAACTGATTTCGTATTAGTAATTATAGTGAGGATAGTGGACAACGTTGATAAGCTTATAAGTGATTTGCATTAGTATATTGTTAATTTAATAACAATGAAATGCATTATCCTCGGTGATATGCTTAGAAACTGTTAAGTCTGGTAAAGGAATATTTAAATATATTGTTTATTAGTAAATTTTAGGCTCACGTCTTTAGAATGTAATTTTAGAAAAGAATTTAAAATGTTTTAAGTTGATTTCAAAGTTTTGGTGTTATTCCTTAAATAAATGAACGGTTTGCATCTTACGGTAAGTTTTAGACCACGTTAAAACATTTCTATAAATACATTAGCTAAAAATTTGGGTGGAGGGTTTGTGTTATGGTAGGGAGTAGTCGAGAAATTGCGGATTAAAGTGAATATCTCGGGTAACCAAAAATGATTTAAAGATCGAGTTAAAATTAAATAAACAAAAAATTTAAAGGTTTGGGGCTTTATAGGGGGTGTATCTTTGTAGGAGGTGGTCCGATTTGAAAAATTTTGGCGGATTAAGATTGCCCGGGAGATTTTGCATCAGGTTAATATAGGTAGTTGAAGAAAACTTAAGATATGAATGCAATGCGCAAAAATCTGGGGTACGGGGTTTTAACAGGGTGTAACTTTGTAAGGGTTAGTCCGATTTTAAAAATTCTAACGAGGTTAAATTTCCCGGAAAATTAGGGTTCACGTCCAATTAATAGATCACCCAAACACCCTCCAGGAGCCGAAATACGCGATGATACGCAGAAAGTGTGCTGATTCACCTGTCATCATTCTACTGTCATAAATAAAAGATATCTAAAGTACATGAATATAAAAGTTTTCATCAAAACTTTTTCAAAATTGATTTCAGCGCTTAGTAACAAGTTTTAATCCTCACAACCCTATACGATTTCAATCAAACTGAATAAGTTAGATTGCTATTATGAAGATTATGCTGTCACACTATGTCACATACCGAAAACCGTATTTACTAAATAAATATTTACATATACTAGCCTTTAATGACGATTGGGACACGAAGTTTCATCAATTTAATTATAGCACGGAAAGGAAAGACGGAAATTTTAGTGGGATTAACCATAGCCCCGCAATGTGTTTTCTTTTGCTCCATTTTTACGAACTTCGGTATTTTGTAGGCGAGTCGTTGTTTGACTTTAGAAATTAGTGAAATTTTCCCCACGTTTGTCTCCGCGGCTCATGAAATGGAAAGCAAACCTCACTGGTATCCCTTGAGAAATTTCTCGTGTGTCTATTCAGAACCATGAAATTATCGTAATTAAAATTTATACTGTATTTGCATAAATGAAATTCAATTTATCGGAACAGTGTAATACTGTAATACAAATTTATACTAGCAACTTTGCTCCATTTGAGATTTAAATTCCAATCTGTAATTAAAATTCAATCATTAATAACGCTTATATATAAGAAAAACATTCAAATACAAATTATTTTTAAAGTTTAATAGTTTTCGATCGCTATCTGCTTGTAGTCAAGCTTAAAAAATAAAGAAGTTATTGAGGTTCCGCAGATTGAAGTAAACTTTTCTAATACATTATTAACAAGTGCTACTTTGAACAATTGAGTAAATTACCTTCACCACACAGATTGATAATCTACACAGCACAAAATGAATTGTAACTACGATACTGAAGCATCTACAGCTGGAAAGTAATCTTTCCACACTCTTCTTGCTTGAGTATGTCCACCTAAGTCAAAAGTTGTAAATCGCATATTACCAATTGATAATTCTTCTGATGTGAGATGTTGTGAACCACAGAAAGTTGTTCTTAACCTTACCTTTATTTCTTGTTGTTGGAAAGGTTAAATACTAAAAAATCACACTTGGAATAAAGGTTTGTGTTAACAAAAAAGTCTTCGGGTGAATTTTTAAAATAATTTTGCCACAATGTTCATATGGGACTGGTTCACAGGAGTCCTAGGATACCTAGGCTTATGGAGGAAATCTGGGAAACTACTCTTTCTTGGACTTGATAATGTAGGCAAGACAACCTTGTTACATATGCTGAAGGATGATAGACTGGCACAACATTTCCTACATTACATCCCACATCAGAAGAATTATCAATTGGTAATATGTGATTTACAACATGATACTGAAATTGCATAATTTCAACTATTTCTACAGCCAACATAAACGATGCATATTTATTGACTGTTGAGTCAGATATCAAACCAGTTGGAACTATCGGTCCCTTATCAGTATCTTAGGGAGTTTCTTTGTACTTATGTTTCAGTGACTTATCATCATTTTGTTGTCGACCTTACTTAAGGTCGGTTTGAGACAGCACTAACTTCTTTTCTATTCTGTACTAATCTAAAAGTTTTACATACCCTTCACAACCTAAATTTCTAATAATTTGACTAATATAGCTTGGTCTAGGACTTCTTATACTCTTCTATCTTTTTCCTATCTACCTGGCTCTACATAGATATTAGCAACCTAATGGTTGTTAAAGAACTCCAACATGTTTACATGATTCCTATTTATAAGGAAATGAAATATTACCTGGTTATCCCCTCCAAAAAAGGAAAAGTGTTAAATTATAGGTTATGGTAAGGCTTAAGCAACGAATCGCTGCCAACATGTCAGACCGCTAACTAATTGTGAGTTATGTCATCGTGATATTTAGTTAACTGTTTTTCATTTATTAATTTTTTTTGTTTTGTTTTCGAACTTACTTAAGGTCGGTTTGACGCAGCTCTAAATTCTTTTCTATTCTGAGCTAGTCTAAGAAGGTCTACATACCCTTCACAATCTAAATCCCTAATAATTTAACTAATATAGCTTTGTCTAGTCCTTCCTACTCTATTTTTATTTGGTAGTCTATAATCTAAGACCTACTAAATAGTCCCTCGTGTCTTAACTGGTGCCCTATCATTCTATCTCTCCTGACCTTTAATTGTTTCCACATACAGGGTTCCTCTCCTATCCTTCTATAAACTTCCTCATTTGTTACTCTATCTGTCCAACTAATCTTTAACATTCTTGTTATCGAATACCCGTTCTCCGTAACGTGATACAAATAGAACCACCTTGAGTGCAAAAGGCCGTAAACAAGGGGTTCCGAGATAGAGCGTGGACTGTAATTATTAAGGGGTGAGGGTGAGAACAGTTTATAGGAGTAGAATCATACAAAGGCATAAAAACACTTACTGAAAGTTCCTTGGGCACTTGAGAGGCACTAAACACTGTAACTACCGCTTTTGGCCAAGGGTTGAAGGAAAGTAGGGAGACAGGAAAGGAAGAGTCCAATGCCGGATTAGAAGAAAAGAGCAGACTTATTTTTACTAGTTGTGGCTATCACGAGACTTGACGACCGACTGTCATTAACTAGCGCGAACCATTCGGACCCGCTCGCGCAGAGAGAGGGAATGCCCCTAACGGGGACAGATATGGTGCGTACATACCGCCCACCTAAAATTAAGAAAAAAATTTACAAAAAAAACGAAATATAATTAGAGCTAGGCATTTCCTCCTAGCCGCAGAGTACGGTTAACCCGCCGATACTCGGGTGGGGGAGAAGAAAACCAAGAGAAAGAAAACAACTAAAAGAGTGACTAAAATCGTAAAAATTAAAAATATCCTAACGAAAATTTAAGCATTACTTTTCTAAAGGAAGGAAGAATTTTATTCACGGGACGAACGAAGGTACCACGAGACGTTTTTACTGAAACAACACGAGTAACTCCGTCGCGACCGGGAAATAGTTCGATACGGCCTAGCGGCCATGACAAAGGCGAGGTATTTATTCCTAGGAGAAAAACCATATGACCCACCTTCAAGTCGTTATCCAAGGAACGGTTCCACTTTGTCCGCTGCGTGAGTGTGAGTAAATATTTGTTCGACCACCGGCGCCAGAAAGATTGAGTGATTTGACATAAGCGTTGCCAACGTGAATGTAATTTGATACTCTCGGGAAGAGTGATTTCTGGCAAACTCAGAATTGGACCTCCAATCAGAAAATGACTAGGGGTTAGGTAATCAGGGCTATCAGTAGCGTCCAAGGAGTAGAAAGCTAGAGGTCGGTTATTCAACACGGCTTCGATACGCGCAAATATAGTTGTGAGCTCCTCAAATGCGAGGGCCTGATGACCGATAGTTCGCAGAAATAAGGCTTTTGCGGATTTTACGCAAGCTTCCCAAATGCCACCAAAATTAGGTGCATATGGGAGGTTAAATTGCCACTTAACTTGAAGAACAGCCATTGCAGAAAATATTTCCTCACGATTTTGACGCAAAAATTCACTGGCTTCCTTCAGCATGCGAGCGGAGCCAATAAAATTTTTGCCATAGTCTGAATAAATGGAATCAGGAGCGCCGCGACGAGAAACAAAACGATTAAAGGATGCCATAAAGGCGTTTGTAGAAAGTTCAGAAACCAGCTCTAAATACACAGCTCTGGTGCACATGCAAACAAAGGCACATAGATAAGATTTTCGATTAGAAGAATTTCGATTTAACGAAGCTTTCGTTAAAAAGGGGCCAGCAAAATCAATTCCGACGTGAGCAAATGCGCGAGTTAATTGTACACGAGAAGGAGGCAGATCGGACATTATTGGCTGAGGGGGGCTTAGCGTTTAATCGAAAACAGGACAAACAATGGTAAATAGTTTGCCGAACTAAAGAGCGCAGACCAAAAATCCAATAAGTTCGGAGAATAAGAGAATGTGTCATAGAGGGGCCTGAATGTAACGATAAAAGGTGATAATGTTTGCAAATTAATTTAGATAAGTTCGCCCGTTTAGGCAATAATAGAGGATGCTTACTAGTATAGGGCAACTGAGAATGTTTCAAGCGACCGCCCACCCTAAACAAGCCTTGGGAATCAATAAAGGGCGATAACTTTCTAAACGAGAGAGGAAGGTTCTTATTTTTTTCATATAATAATAATTCTGAAGTAAAAAACTGACGTTGAGTCAACTTTACACAAGTCATCAGACCATTTCGGAATTCGTCGCAGAAAATGGGGCCTAACATTTTTTCTCGGGGGTGGCGACAATTGTGAATAAACCGATTCACATATGCCATGCTGTATTGCAAATAAGATAAACAAGAGAATCGCTCCATAAAATCACAAAATTCATTTTGTTCTGTAGCAATAAGCGAGACAGGAATTTGTTTCAATTCGGGAACTTCCCCTATAGGAGGGAAAGAGCTGTTGAGGTTGATAAAATCGTAATTGAAATTGCACGAACCATGCCACCACAATTCGTTGTGCAATAGTTGAAGTGGAGAACGACCTCTTGAAGCCACGTCTGCGGGATTATTTTCCCCACAAATATGACGCCACTGAGAAATAGTAGTATATTCCAGAATTTGGCTAACTCGATTTCCTACAAATGGCTTGAGCAAATATGAAGGAGTCTGTAGCCAGGTTAGTACTACTTGAGAATCAGAAAATAGTTTCGTTTCCAAAATTGGGTAAGAAAATTTATTTAAAGTAATTGAATGAATTAATTTCGCTAATAAAAGGGCACCTGAAAGTTTTAAGCGGGGATACTTAAATATTTTAGAGGAGCAACCTTGCTCTTAGCTTGAATTAGGTTGCATTCACTGATTCACCACAAATTATATGTAAATAGACGCAAGCGCCGTAACCCTTTCGCTCGCATCACAGAATCCTAACAATCTGTAGGTTTCCGTGAATGGAGACAAAAGACGAGGAATTTTTAGCTGCGATAATATTGTAACTTGGTTACAAAAATCTTGCATTCAGAACACCAATTATGGTCGGGGACATCATCCCAACCTAATTGTTGTAACCAAAGCCGTTGTAACAGGTGTTTGACTATAAAATTACCGGGGTTAACCAACCTAACGGGTCGAATATACGAGCCATATAAGAAAGTACGGCGCGTTTATTAAACGGGCCTGCAAAGGGAATTACGTTATAAGTGAATACGTCTAATAAAGGATTCCAAACTAAACCTAATATTTTTATACCGCTCACTTGATCAGAGAAAGTAATAAGAGTTTCTAATTCCGATTTTTCAAAATCTTGTAACAATTCCACGGCATTGCTTGACTATTTACGCAAATGAAATTGTCCGAGAGAGAGAAGCTTAATAAGCTCGTGCTGTAGCTGTCTCGCTTCTATGACACTACAGGCACCAAAAGTTACATCGTCCATGTATGTGTGATGCATTATAGCTTCGGAGGCCATAGGGTAAGATTTACCCTCGTCAATTACTAATTGCTGAAGTACTCTTTGAGCCAGAAATGCGGAGGGCGCTAACCCATACGTGAGAGTTTTGAGTTCATATTCACAAATATTTTCTTGAGAAGTAGATCGCCAAAAAATGTGCTGGAATTGACGATCCGAGGAACAAACCAGAATCTGACGGTACATCCTTTGGATGTCCGCACAAACAGCAATTTTGTGACAACGAAATGCGGATATTATTTCGGGTAGATTTCCTTGTAGTTTAGGGCCAGAATATAACCTGTCATTAAGAGAAATTCCTAATGAATCAGTAGCAGAACCATTGAAAACAACGCGTAACTTCGTGTGCTACTTGTTATTTTAGAAACTGCATGATGCGATAGTACATAATCGGAGGGGGTTTCGGCAACGGACATGTGACCAAGATCAAAGTATTCCTGCAAAAAGCCATTATAAGCATTTAGTTTTTCAGGAGAGAGTAAAAGACGCCTTTCTAAATTTAAATAGCAATTATAAGCGGCCCGACGATTTTTACCAAGCGGTTCAATAATATGATTGAAAGGAAGAGCAACCGCGTAACGACCAGAATCGTCACGCGAGTGGGTTGCGAGAAAATGCGTCTCACAAAACACATCTTCTGGGGAGGTTTCCGTGGAAATTTTAATTTCTTCCAATTCCCAGAAATTTCTTATTTCTTTATCTATAGAATCAGATTGAATGAAAAGTGAAGTAGCATTAACCGTAGGGTTAATACACGGAACTTGACCGAGCAGCACGTAACCAAACATGGTTTGAATCGCCAAAGGGCGGCCAGGAATAATAGCGGAATGTTCGGAAAACAGTACTTCGGCACATATCTCGGCACCTAGAAGAATTTCTACGGGCAAGGATTGATGGAAACTTTTATCAGCCATTTGCATATTTTTAAATTTATTATAAACAGAAATGGGCAATGAACTACCCGGTATATCTCCTGTTATTTTAGGAAATATTGAAGCCTTGAATTGAATTCTATTTTGAGAATATTTAGAATAGACTGTGCAACAAACAGTCCCCTTGGACTTTATTAAAGCGTCGGAAATTCCACTAACTTGGCGGGAATCCCTAGTACGCTGAAGACCTAAACGTTGAACACATGTACTCGTAATTGCGTTTATTTGAGATCCAGAATCAAAAACGCACCTTACGGGTTGTAAATCCTGGTTTATATCTAAAATAAGAGCCTGCACTGTTGCCAACAGCACAGTATAACTTTCATGAGAATTCGAAACATTACAAGCCGAAACTATTTCGGGTGCTATTGCAGTAGAGGATTTTTCCGAATTATGCACCACCTCGTTGGGTAGGGGTTTATGCAACAAAGTATGGTGATATGAGGAATGGCAAACTTTACATTTACCTTCAGAATTGCAACCTCGAGTATGATTACCAAAGCATTTAAAGCACAAATTTAAAGTTTTAATAGTGGAATAACGATCGGCAATATTAAGTGCATGAAATGTTGAACAACCATAAATTTTATGAGCTTCACCACAGCACGGGCATGAAACTCGGGCAGCTTTAGCCGTAGCGGCATTTTGCGAACTTTTCATTAAGAGGGACTGATTGAAGTTGGATTTGCTTTGCAACGATAAAAAATCGATGAGCTGAGAACAAGTAGGAACTTCGGAACCTACTTTTAGATCAAAAGCATTTTGCGTTTTGAACTCAAGATTACGGTAACACAACGAAAATAGTATAAAGTCGGCCAAATCTTCGACTTTATCCGTCGCCTTCAATGTGTTAACAGCGTTAAAGTGAATATTGATGAAGTTTGAGAGAGATCCAGATGATTTAAATTGTAATATTTTATTTAAATAATAGCTAGTAATTCTACGGGGTGAGTTATAGCGTTCTTCTAGCTTATCAAAAGCTTGTTGGTACAAATCAGCCTCAAGGGCTAGATCCGAAATTAGGGCGAGAGCTTCACCCTTAAGATACCTACGCAAATAGTGATACTTACGAATTAGCGGGATTTGTTCGTTTTCATGAACCAGACTCTTGTAAAGCGAAATGAAATTTTGCCAGTTTTCTACACATCCATCAAAGGGGGTTATACTTAGAGGTTTTAAATAACTTACAGAAGTTTGAGAGGGATTAGTTGAAGTATCATCAACCGATTTTGATGCATTTTGTTTGATATCTAAATACCGCGGTCGAATAACGTCTAACAGATTATCAAACGAAGAACTTTGAGTTTTAATCTCATCCTTTTCGTCAACAACCGAATTATAGATTAAAATTTTATCGTAGACAACATCTAGTTGTCGTTCAATACTTTGCATACGTAGATATCTCGCTTCTACGGCAGCTAAACGGGTTGCGGTACGAACATAATCGGCAATTTCGGTTAAGCGCGCGAAATAGTTTTCAAGTTTTTTCTTTAAAATATCACCTTCCGCCATAATTAGGAACTTTATGAATAAATTAACAATAGTTAAGTAAACTAACGTACGTATTAAAGGACGGTTTGTTTGTAAACAAACAAATTCTGAATGGAGTGCAATGATCTTGATATTGGAATATGGTAACAATAATCTAATTGCAATGAACTTGAACTCGAAAGAATGCACGTGCGATTTAACAACAAATTGAAACGTACAGATAACACTTTCAAATCGTTTCTATTATCAAGTACTAAATTATTTACGAATTTGTAAATTAATAAAGACCTACGTTTGTATGTCTTTGAATCGATGAGGCGAGAAAGAGAGAACGATATGAACGTAGTTCTATATCCGACTAGAAGGATCAAATTTTTGTTATCGAATACCCGTTCTCCGTAACGGGATACAAATAGAACCACCTTGAGTGCAAAAAGCCGTAAACAAGGGGTTCCGAGATAGAGCGTGGACTGTAATTATTAAGGGGTGAGGGTGAGAACAGTTTATAGGAGTAGAATCATACAAAGGCATAAAAACACTTACTAAAAGTTCCTTGGGCACTTGAGAGGCACTAAACACTGTAACTACCGCTTTTGGCCAAGGGTAGAAGGAAAGTAGGGAGACAGGAAAGGAAGAGTCCAATGCCGGATTAGAAGAAGAGAGCAGACGTATTTTTACTAGTTGTGGCTATCACGAGACTTGACGACCGACTGACATTAACTAGCGCGAACCATTCGGACCCGCTCGCGCGGAGAGAGGGAATGCCCCGAACGGGGACAGATATGGCGCGTACATTCTTTTATAACACCAAGTTTCAAAAGCTTCTATCTTTTTCTTATCTACCTCTGTAATTATCCAAGTCTCACTACCGTATAATAAAACGCTCCATACGTATGACTTTAAGAAACTTCTTCTATTATCTAAACCAATACTATTAGCTATTAGTAAGTTTTTCTTTTTTAAAAACATTTTTCTAGCTTGAGCTATTCTAGCTACTATATCCCTTCTGCTACGTCCATTCCTTTTTAATTATACTACCTAAATAGCAAAATTCATCTACCTCCTCTATCTCGGTATTACCTATTTTTTCAACCAAACTTACGAAGTAAGTTAGGTTAATAGGATCGCTACGTCGCTGTCGTCGCCGCCGTCGTCCGTTGCACGTTTTTTTCGTTTTACAAACATTTGATATATGGATCTTGTTCAGTTTTTTACGCTGATTAAGAATATGCTATCCATTTTTCGATATCTCATTTAGTTTTCGAGTTATTCGACTTTAAAGTCGAAATTTTGACTATGATAAACTTCACTCCAGCAAAAAATTATAGCCATTATAATTATTAAGGGATTTTTCCTATTGATTTTTATTCTGTGTGACCAGCTGAAAAGGCACCAGAAAATTTTACGAGAATTTCCAGTAAGCGGATAGAGCCCACGGCAAGTTCTGATGAAAAATGGCTCGTAGTTGAGGAAATCTCAATGGCTAAGCGGTTAGTCGAACTATTTGCTCTGGGTGGAACATGAGCTATGGGTCGGGGTTGGACTGCGACCAATAAATATAAAGAATATGGCGCCACCGTATTTTTCTATACAGAGAAGACCTTACTTAAGTCCCTTGTACAAGGCGAATGCAGAAACCTTTATTCAATTACCGCTATACAATTTATTAAAGACCACATAATCCCTAAAGTTTCTTACCTTATGGCTCGACTTTGACCTTTACACATCACTGCTACACCTGTGAACAGATTAAACAAAGAATAGCACTGTTTGTGCCTTTATACCTAAAGTTTTTAAAACTTAATTCGAATCAACTTTCATTCGTTCCAATTAAAAAGAATAGTTTTGATCAAAATAAAAATCTATTCCTTTTGTATTCAGTTAACGTGCTATTTACAAAACATCTTTCCAGTTTTAATATAATTTTAATATAATTTTGTTTAATTTAATTCATGAAAATTATTTACAAAGATACTGGGTATAATAAGTACTTTCCAGTTTAAAATATGATCATTTCTATAAGAAATATCTAGCCAAATTTTATTTAAAAATGATTAAGTCTGAAGTTGCTTTCTGAACAATTACTTATAAATAACAATTTCGGTTGGTTTGAGTAGATCTACTATAACCTCACAGAAATTATTTCACTCAGCTATTACTGAAATAGTAAACGTAGAAGTTTAATTTCTAAAGATTCGAGCAAACCATGTTTCAAATAATAATATCTACTTTCATAAATGGGTGAATTTAACTTTCCCTATCTCATAATGACATCTTCCGTAATTTCAATATATTAATAGAAGATTTAGAAATGAAAAATTTACAGGTTCCTGTTGCTTAATATGAAAAATATATATAGTCTGTCCTTGACCTACTTTGAAGTTCAAATAACTTGACTAAACAAAAAATTATCTATCTAATATATCCATAATTCAGCGGACATACGAAAACAAATTTACATACCAGATGTTCATCTGACGGAAAAATACCTGCTAGGCGTCTTGCTTCAGCATTTAAATAAAGGAATCTCCAATTCAGTACAAGTAAAATTTGCTGCTCATCGAAGCTCCAAACTACATCACGGCGTCCATTTTTAAGTAATTGATACTCGTCAAATCCACACTCGTACAAAGGGTAAATTCTCAAATTTTCTTACATTTTCTTTTTGTGTGTTGATTAAATTTACGTTAAACAAAATTCTGTTAACTGAAGGTTGCATGCTTTTTCAAAGCTAAACATTATTGCCAATTTTCATATTATTTACAAGTTGCATATAAATTAAAGTTACGTATATATTAAATTTACGTATAAATTAAATTGCACTGAAAAATCTTTATTTAATATGGTTACAGAATCAATACTACTTACTGTTAACCACCGGCCCTTCAACAAAATTAATTCCTCGTCATCTGCGAGCTATTTTCCAGCAAGTGGACAACAAAAGTGAGCTTCGAAGACGACGTTATCTCACGAAAACAACTTTAAATCGTACATGCTTCCAACATGTACATACCTTAAACGTCATCGTCCTTGTGATAAAGGAACAAATCGACTTCTTCTGACGACGGCTGTATTGGAAGTGATCATATCACGCGGGTTACCGCCTGGCAACAAGATTAACCTTACAATTGTCTAACAGAGGGAGCTCTAAGAATGACACTAATTGAAAAGTATATTTTGTCACCGCACAAATTACAATTTGAATTGAAAGCTAATATTTTATTGGACAATATGTAATTTTTATTTAGTGGATTGTGTAGCGTTATTATGCATTAAATTGGTTTTTATTAAATAAATAGGTTAATTATATGTACACACAATGATAGGAAATAAAATTGTTACAAAATAAATAAAGTTTTAGGTTAATATCGACCTCTTGAGCATATTTTCTCATAGCTCTCATAGCTCCATACCTCCTGAACATATTTTCTTAAAGCACCAATGCTCTAAGTCGAAAGGTTTTCGAGTTATTCGACATCTTGTCATTTTTAATGTATATGTAATATTTATATTTTTGATAACAACATATCTGTAAGTTTGGTTAGAAGTTCTGCACATGAGAACTTAGATTTTTTAATTTTGGTTTATAACTATGCTGTAACTCACTTGTCATTATCTTTGTCTTTCCTATGTAAATTCTCATACTATAGTTACTCTGTAGTATCTTATCTAGAATATTTAAAAACTCTTCTAACTCTTTTCTAGATGTAACATGTCTATTTTCTGTTCCTGTACAATAATATCTATCTCTTTTCTCTCTCTAGCTAAGGCTTTCTGAATATAAACATTCAAAATCAAGGAGATAGTATACAGCCCTGTCTAACACCATTTCTAATCTTAGCTTCCTTTTCTATTTCATCAAATCTAATTACTACGCTTTGGTTTTTATATAGACTGTAAATAATTTTTCTATCCCTATGAGAGATTCCTATTTTCGCAAAACCCTGAACATAGCAATCCAATTAACCCTATCAAATGTTTTTTCTAAATCTACAAACGCGAAATGACTCTCTTTATTTTTTTGTAACCATTTTTCAATAATTACCCTAATCATTACTATCGGTTCTCTAGTCCCTCTTTTACGAAAACTATATTGGTCTTCGCCTAAATAATTTTCACTTAAACTTTCTATTCTATTTTTAATTATTATTGTTAGTATTTTGGAAGCGTGAAAAGTTAACTAACTGTTCTAAAATTCTCACACTTATCAGCTCCTGACTTTTTTGGGATTGGGATAATAATATTTTTTTCGAAATCTATTGCGACCTCACCTGTATCATATATTACTTATACTAGTTCATATAATCTGTCTAAAGTTTTCTGACTTGCATATTTTATTAATTCTGCGGGTATATCGCCTATCCCCGGCGCTTGCTTTATTTAGTTTAAGATCCCTAACAGCTCTATCAAATTCCTCTCTTAATATTGAGAACCCTATTTCTACATCCTCTTCTTGATCGTTCTCTAACTCATCCATATCGTCTCCCTTATATAAATCTTCTAAATATCCTTTCCATCTATCTGCTACCTCAACTTTATTTATTAGAAACTCATTATTCTTATCCTTAATACCATTATATTTTTCCCTATCTTCTCCGAACAACATTTAACTGCCCTGTAAGCCCTGTCTGTCTTACCTACTCTCAAATCATCTTGTATTCCCTTACAATTGTCCTCCATCCATTTATTTCTAGCTTCTCTACACTCATGTACTATCTTATTTCTAACTCTATTATATTTTTGCTTAGTTTCTCTATTCAATTCTCTGAAAGGTTTAAGTTTTCTTCTATTCTCAATTAAATCTAATATTTCCTTTGGTACCCAGGGTTTTCTCGCTTCTATTTTTTTTTCTAACTATAGTCTGTGTTGCTGTATCATGTACAGCCCTTTTTATTTCTTTCCATCTATTTTCTACGTTCCTTCCTATAGCTATCTCTTTGATCTTATTATCTAATACTTGTTTATATTCCTCTTTTACCTCACTATTATTAAGCTTACCTATATCCCATCCCTCCGTTTTAGTCTTTTTGTAATACTGTATTACAAATTAATACTACCAACTTTGTTCCATTTGAGATTTAAATTTCTATCTGTAATTAAACTTCAATCATTAATAACGCTGTATATAAGAAAACCATTCAAATACAAATTATTTTTAAAACTAAATAGTTTTTCGATCGCTAACTGGTCGTAGTAAGGCTTAAAAAATAAAGAAGTTGTTCAGGTTCCGCATATTGAAGTAAACTTTTCTAATAGATTATTAAGTAGTATTACTTTGAACAATTGAGTAAATTCCCTTCACCACACACATTGATGATCTCCACAGCACAAAATGAATTGCTGACATGATACTGAAATTCACATAATTTACATTATTTCCAAAACTTCTATGGTGGAGCCAACATAAGCGTTGCATATTTATTGACAGTTGGGTCAGAAAGCAAACTGATGGGAGATATGAGTCCCTTACCAGTATCGTAAGGAGCTTCTTTGTACTTACATTTCGGTGACTTTTATAAGCACTTTGTAACGGACATTTTTAATAGTTAAACATTTTTCGCTTCCTTTCTGTTAGAGTACTTAAAAATACATCGTTTCTTTGGGATCGCTATTTGTATAAGGTAAATACCTTCGAATAGTTTTCATATTGTATGCAATTTAACTCGCGTGTATTAATTTAAAAGTAGATTAATTTGAAGATTGATTTTCATTAATAACTTGTTGAAAGTGATAAACCGCGGTAATTAAGTATTAGATATGATTGCGGCATTTCACGTTGTGTATGTTGCTCATGTGATTATACCAGTCGAGATAATAAGTCGATAAGCGGTTGTAATAGCAAGCAGTTCTAGCTTGTCCTTTGTTGCTATATGTTGGTTCCTAGATATGAATTACGTTAAATATACTGTTTGCTGTTTGCTTTGAAACTAGTGAGAATGAATGCGGGATAAATTTTAAAATTGTTCTTTAACAAACGCGGCACGATTCTAGTTGTTTTTCTTGTGGAATAAAAGGTGTATTTTAACTGTAGAATGTGTTTACTCGACCGCACGGGTTTTGAGGTCATTGACTGACGGTTGTAGTGGTACGCGTAGCTTTACTAATTGTTTTTTGTTGATTTTCTGTTGGAAATAAAAGTACTTGACGTGTGTTTTACGGAACATTTTGACCGGTTTTATTTAGTGATACGCGTGGCTTTTACTAATTGTTTTTTGTTGCTGTAATACTGTAGTTCTGAATTTTCTAACAACAAAGAATCTAAAATAGATCTTTGCTTGTGCAGGTTTCGTGTTTGCGAAATATAACAGATTACCGGTTTACTGAGGTATTGTTTGAAGTTTCTCACTGCTTATTGGGATGTTTATGAAAATAATATACCTTTGGTTCCAGTTGAAATTAAACTAGTGCTACAGAATATTCCGAAATTATTGTCTTAGGAAATAGAATTACCAAGAAATTTATCAACTACATAGTTACGACGCGTGATATTGTCTGCTGCTAACCCCAGTGAAATACGTAGGTGTGATTAGGGTAACGTGTGATAAGTTCCATCAACACCTTCCCAGTAAAGGGTGAAGTGCTTCGCTAGTGCAGGACCACGTGAATCCCACACTTCAAATGCGAGGAAGCGTTCCTGAATTTTACAATAGACTTGCATGCTATTTTAAAAAAAGAAAGAAAAAAAAACCATCAATACTACTGAATTACTCATATCAATTGTGTTTTATCTATTTATCTTTTGTCAACATTTTATCTGATTTATGTTTAATTGGTGTGTGAGGAAACGTTTCTGCTACTCCCCAATATTACCTCACTTTGTACTAAATATTTTTGTATTGCTTTTACCGTTGTTATATTATATAGATTATCGAAACAGTTTCTTTTTTTTACATTTTACATAGTACTGAATAACTTAGACTTCTCATTGCTGCTATACTTATTCTTTTTTTTCCAGGTTTGCTTAACTTTTTTTTTCCTTGCAGGTACCGTTACTAACTCCCTACCGCCACATACATCATAGGTCAGTCTGCTTTCTACAACCCCCCCTACTCTCCGATTGAGCCGGGTCATTGCTTTGACTTTCTTTGTGTTACGTAGCATAAATTTGGCGCCCAACGTGGCTGCCACGAAAAATACGTCACAACTTATGTAGGAATGCACCGGCGCTACTTTTAATAATTTGGCATTTTCCACTTTAGCACGATGACCGATTTTAAAAATATAATTACTCGATTGAGGTCTTTCATAATTACTATATCTGAAATGAACAATGTGTTTATTAGATCTAGTTGTAACATTTCTGGTAACCTGAGCAATACATTTTGAAAAGCGTTTTGGTCCCGAACAATTAATCTCATACATTTGTAACAAATTTTTTTGTTGAAAGGAAAAAAATTGTTAATTGAAACAAATTAGAAATATAGAGTAATGAACGAAGAGAAAAAATCCGCCAAGACCATTTATTTGCAGGATGAAGTCGATCCTCAATTTCTAATAAGTCCTTGGTCCCCACATGGAAAACAACAGAGTCGTTGTTATTTTCTAATTTGATTCAATTACAAGACAAAGTTAAACATTTCGTATCCACAATTTTGCAGAAAACAATCCAGCTGTTGAGAAACCTGGTTGGTAAAGTCACAAATAACTATTTAATCTTCCAAAATTCCGTGTAAACACCTTATTGTTCAAGAAATATCTCATGATTTCCAACTTGTTTCATATACACAGCGTTGAACGTTTTGTTCTGATAAAACTTTTCACGCTTGAACTGTCCAGGCGAGTTAATTTTTAAATCCGCTCACTTCCACAACATCTTTGAGTCAAACGAGTTGAAAAGTTGTTAATGGTGGGACTTGCTGTCCAATATGAACACCCCGACAGACCTCCTAGCGGACGTCTGGAGGGTAGCACATACGGCGCTCCGGTTTTGACATTTAAAGTTCTGTTGGGTTAGGTCGCACGATGGTAACGTAGGGAACGATAGGGCTGATGAATTAGCCAAAGAAGCCGCGACGGGCGACTTTCGTATATCACATTCGTCGATACCGAGGTCTCTAATTAAAAGAAAGCTGCGCGAAAAATCAATACAACAATGGGAAGAGAGGTGGAACAACGCTGCCACGGGTAGGTTGACACATAAATTCATACCGAGTATAGTAGCTAGAGATAAGATCG
Source organism: Platerodrilus igneus (assembly GCA_036346225.1). Lineage (NCBI taxonomy): Eukaryota > Metazoa > Arthropoda > Insecta > Coleoptera > Lycidae > Platerodrilus > Platerodrilus igneus. Next base: position 757,698 of record JARFIW010001124.1, read on the forward strand.
AGGTGAAGCTCGATCCTAAAATAGTGCAGCTAATAACATGGCATGGAGCCTTGAAGGCGTATTTGCAAAGATTTGGTTTAACCGACAACGACCGCTGCGAATGCGGCGAGAGCACAGAAAGAACAGAGCACGTGCTCTTCGACTGCCCACTTGAGGTGGCAAATCGAGGGTTGGCTGATGAGAAATTTGCTATAGTAAGGCTAGCATGGCCAAAGAGCCTAGAAATCGGGAAAGTGATTAACCAAAAGGCGTTCTGGGCAGCCTTTAAAGAATTTGCGGGAAGAGTCGCGAGATTGCATGGTGATAACCGCGCGTAAATCGTGGACTTGGGGGGTGGAGGGTGGCAGAGGGAGGATTTGAAAGCTAGGATTTGACTTGGCACGATATATGAGCACGATTAAAAACCTATTAAATAAAAAGAAAATAAAAATTAAAAAAAATGAAAAAAAATTATAAAGAAAAAAATTAAAGGTAAAAACAAAAGCAAAAATTCAATAACCAAAAATCTATTATGCACGATGAACCCCCCCACACTACTAAAACAATCACCGTCGAACCTTAAACGCGCGGAATATCGGGAATAAATCAAACGCAAATAAATAATAACACTTAATCAGAAAACTTTCATTAATTTAAATCGGTAAAATAAATAAAGAAAATAAAATAGAGTGATACCGCGCATCACTCCAGAACTTTTAAAGGGATAGTGATTGTGAACCCCCCAGAACGTTTAGTGCATACTCACCAGGACTTTAACAGTGCATATTCAACTCCCTATAGAAATAAGATATCAATAGACGTAAGAAGCCGACCAGATCTTCGGATGCTGGAGAAATTTATATACGAGGTAGGAATAAAATTGTGGCGGCTGTACTCGCATATGCATTGATTCGTATTAATAAGATTTTTGAAATAATTTAATGAGCACGTGTAATGGCGCTAGCTATCATAATGTTTATGGGAGTGCAACTGATAATTTGGATGATGCTTTTGCTAATTTATGCACTGTTATATGCTTTTGCCGATTTAGATATTTATTTATTTATTTATGTATTTATTTTATGTTTAATTATATATTTATATTTATTTTAATATTCATATATTTGCCTGCATTGTATTGTTTTGTAGCTTGATATAATTTGTTTGACGTTCTGCCGCCTATTTTTTTGGGTGCAGTAGTTATAGGAAAGAAGAATGTACTTATAATATGTCAAGTTAGGAAACGATAGGAAACGTTATAACCTTTTATATATATTAAGGGATTTTTCCTATTGGGTTTTCTTTCTATGTGACCAGCTGAAAGGCACAAGAAAATTTTACGAGGATTTCCAGTAAGCGGATAGAGCCCACGGCAAGTTCCGATGGAAAATGGCTCGTAGTTGAGGAAATCTCAAAAGGCTAAGCGGCTAGTCGAACTATTTGCTCTGGGTAGAACATGAGCTGTGGGTCGAGGTTGGACTGCGACCAAAAATATAAGGAATATGGCGCCACCGAATTTTTCTATACGAAGAAGACCTTACTTAAGTCCCTTGTACAAGGCGAATGCGGAAACCTTTATTCAATTACCGCTATACAATTTATTAAAGACAACATAATCCCTAAAGTTTCTTACCTTTTGGCTCGACTTTGACCTTTATACATCACTGCTACACCAGTGAACAGATTAAACAAAGATAGCACTGTTTGTGCATTTATACCCAAAATTTAAAAATTTAATTCGAATCAACCTTCATTGATTCCAATTAAAAAGAATAGTCTTGACCAAAATAAAAATCTATTCCTTCAGTATTTAGTTATTGTGCTATTTACAAAACATCTTTTTCCTTTAATATAATTTTGATTAATTTAAATTCTTGAAGAATATGTACATAAGTACTTGGTATAATAAGTACTTTTCACCGTTAAAATATGGTCATTTCTATTAGAAATATCTAGCCAAATTTTACTTAAAAATGAGTGAGCCTGAGTTTACTTTCTGAATAATTAACTATTTGTAACAATTTCGGTTTGTTTGAGTAGCACTACTATAACCTCACAAAAATAACTCAGCTATTAGTGAAATATGTAACTTATAAATTTAATTTCCAATGATTCGAGTAAATCATGTTTCAAATAATTAAATCAATTTTCATAAAATCTAGAATTTAACTTTCCTTATCTCATAATGACATCTTCCGTAATTTCAATGTATTAATAAAAAGATTTAAAAATGAAAATTTACAGGTTCCTGTTGCTTAATATGAAAAATATATAGTCTGTCATTCACCTAACTTGAAGTTCAAATCACGTGATTAAACAAAAAATTATTTGTCTGCTATATCCATGCTACAGATGACATACGAAAGCAAATTTACATACCAGATGTTCATCTGACGGAAAAATACCTGCTAGGCGTCTTGCTTCAGCACTTAAAAATAAAGGAAATCTCCAATTCGGTACAACCAAATTTGCTGCTTATTGAAGCTCCAAACCATATCACGGCGTCCATATTAACTAATTGATACTCGTCAAATCCACATTCGTACAAAGGTTAAATTCTTAAATTTTCCTAAATTTTCCTACGTTGTATGTTGATTAAAGTTACGTCGCATGTTAAATAAAATTACATGCTAACAAAAATTTGCATGTTATTCAAAATTTTACGTTAAACAAAAGTTCTGTTAACTAAAAGTTGCATATTATTTCAAAGTTGCACTGAAAAATCTTTATTTAATAAGATTACAAAAGCAGTACTACTTACTGTTAACCAAAGGCCCTTCAAACAAAATATCGTCTCATCATCTGCGAGTTATTCTCCAGCAAGTGGACAACAAAAGTGCCGTCGGAGACGATATTATCTCACGAAAACAATTTTAAATTTCACGTGCTTCCAACACGTAGATTCCTCAAACGTCATCGTCCTTGCGTTCAAGGAACAATTCGACTTCTTCTGACGGCAGCTGCATTGGAAGTCATAATATCACGCGAGTTACCGCTTGACAACAAGCCCAACGCTACAATCGTCTGACAGAGGGACCTCTAAGAATGACACTAATAGAAAAGTATCTTTTGTCACCGCATAAATTAAAATTTGAATTGAAAGCTAATATTTTATTGGACAATATGTAATATTTATTTATTTACTATGCTTTACGTTGGTTCTTATTAAGTAAATAGATTAAATATCTGCAGACATAATGATGGAAAATAAAATCGTTACAACGTTAGGGACGAATATAGGATTTACTTAGAATTAAATACTTAGACCAGGGAGCACGAATTTGTAAATTTATAGAGTAGGCAAAAACTATTAAAATATTTGGCGAATTCTTAGAAAATTTAAATCCATTTTTAAAATTAGCTAGCTAGATTTGGATAGTTTTAAGACGACCCTTCAGGTCGCACCGGTAAGTAGAGGTGACGACTGGTATCTGGTATTACGGAGACCTCCCATTTTACCTTTGCTTGAGTCCTGTTGATGGGACACACTCCAAAATCAACGCGAGGGATACCATTACTCAAACCCTATTTCTAGTTTTTGTTTTAGTTTGTTAGATTTTTATGTAGGATTAATTAATTTTGAAGATAGATTACATTTGAAGCACGTTTATATTTTCGCGTTTAAACCCAATGTAGTACCTTCGGTGAGCATTGGGGACTTGGCCGCAGGCATAGCGGCCTTTATTCAAATTATAATGTCCAATAACTTTAAGTTCCTTAATCGATTTTTATTACAATTTTACTCTTACCTCGTATATAAATTTTCCTGCATCCGAGGATCTGGTCGTCTGCCTACATCTATTTGTTTCTTACTTCTACGGGGGTTAAAGTCCATGTTGGGTATACACTAAACGTTCTGGAGGGGGAAGGGGGGTCACAATCATTATCACTTTTAAGTTCTGGAGGGATGCGCGGTTTCACTTAATTTTATTTCTTTATTTATTTGACTGATTTAAATTAACGAAGGTTTTTTGATATAATTTGTTATTATATAATTGTTTTGATTTATTCCCATATTCTGCGCGTTTGAGGTGAGACAGTGATTGTTTTAGAGGTGTGGGGTTTCGTCGTGCACAGAAACTTTTGATTATTTTATTGTTTTTTTTTATTCTCTTTTTCTTTCTTTTTTCTTTTTTTTTTATTACAGGTTTTGGTTATATCACGCTCATATCCATTTCTCATGCCAAGTCAAAATGAAAATTTTCAATTCTCCCCCACCCCCTCACCATCGATTTACGCGCGGTTATCGCCGTCCAATCTCGCGACTTTTCTGGAAAATTCTTTGAAGGCTGTCTAGAACGCCTTCTGGTTAGTCACTTTTCCGACTTCCTCTAGGCTCTTTGGCCATACTTTATATCAGCTAACCCTCGATTTGCCAACTCGAGTGGGCAGTCGAAGAGCACGTGCTATGCGCTTTCTGCGCCCTCACCGCACTCGCAGCGGTCGTTATCGGTTAAATCGAATCTTTGTAAATACGCTTTCAGGGCGCCGTGCCCTGTTATCAGGTGCACCATTTTATGATCGTGTTTCATCTCGATCTTACCTCTAGCTTCTATGCTTGGTATGAATTTATGTGTCAACCTGCCCGTGGCAGCGTTGTTCCACCTCTCTTCCCATTGTCGGATTGACTTTTCGCGCAGCTTTTTTTTAGTTAGAGACCTCGGTATTGACGAATTTTTTTTTATTTATTCTAACATTGCAATTAGTCTGCTACCTAAAAATTACAGCAAACCTGTTACTCCTAAGAAATCTAACAGAATTATTTGCTACCTTAAGTTATATTGGTTAGTTTTATATTATTTGCGTTATTTGCGTGAGTGTGTGTTTCTGTCCGTGGTAATGTCCTTGCGACTGCTTTCCTTCCCAGCTTCCGACCATCAGCAGCCGGAAATCATAAACCGAAAGTTCACATTCCTATACGTGTCCTAGCCGTCGGTAGTCGGAAACCAGGGGGATCACGTACAGTCCCTGGTGTGTATGTGTATGTGTGCGCGTGTGTGTATATGTCTGTGTCGTGTGCGTATGCGTATGCGTGTGCGTGCAGGTACTGCAATATAAAAAATAATCCCTCGTGAATATCAGATAGCAAATTGGACCTCCACATAACATAAACGCCTACCTTACCTGATATCACTAGGTCGAGAATTTCTTGTTAATGAGAGAAGCCCAATGCAAAGTTGGATGGAAAACGGCTTGAGGAAAAGAATAACTCATTAAAGATAAACGGCTAGCAGAGTGTTAGCTCTGGGTGGAGCATGAGCTTGGGTCATGGTTTGACAAACGATCAAAATATAGATAGAGAGCGCCACCGTATTTTTCAATACAACAACATACGAAGATACGTGTAATTGTATTAGGGGAATGGGGAAACCTGAAGTCTACACCGCTTATGTAGTATCAAAACCTAAATATCGACCTTGCCAAGCACTTACCAAAATGTCACTCACCAGATGAATTACAGATGTCTCAGCATATCCGTGAACAAACAAATGCACAACAGGGACACCGTTTGTGTCTTCAAAAATATTCACCAATAAATAACATATTTGCTTTTAAGTTCCAAAAATAATATATATCCAAGGTACACTAGACAGAGTTAATCTTTTGCTTATTAAGAACCAAGAAATATCCTTTAACTTTTTAATAATAAAAGAATTAAGCAAAATTAAAAAGATTCTATTCACTTAAATTTGGTTAGTTTGTTTCAATAGAAGTATTTACAATTATAATAAAAATTTACTTGAAAGAAAACCAATGGTGTTCTTTCTAGAATAATAAAAATTTCATAAGATTTTCAATATCACAACATGTCATCAGTCTAAGGTGTTCGTTTCCTTAATAATATTACACTTTGGAATTAAGATAGCCTTGAGTAGTACTACAATAGACTTTACAATTAACGATCAAAAATATTTCATTTAAGTGTTACTCCATTCGGAAAAACTTTAACATTTTGTTCTTTAAGAGTTTATCGTTTCTTAAAGTTAAGGTACATGTTCTCCATTATAAGCAATAATATTTTATTGTATTTTAAAATAATATGTGGTGATAGTATCTAAAAATTGTATGTATTTTGACATGTGGTTTAAATACCACTTTTTAGCGAAGCTAAAATTGTTTCCTTAATGATTAAATACACAAGGTAATAATACTGCCATCTTTAAAATTTTTGTAAAGTTACTAACATGAAAATAGGGTGTTTAAGCAAAACCCACTTCAAGATAACATTAAAATAAAATATCCATCTTTCATCTAAGTTGGAACTTTAAAATAAATTCAATATACTGTAAAGTTAAGATCACTCACGTGCACGAAGTACAGTTGGAACCAAAAAAAATTGAACGTTCTTATCAGAACAAAACAACGCCATATGTCGACCAATTTAAACCATTTGCAATCCACACAAAAAGATGTTCATATTGAAACGTTGAATTTAAATCGGAGCCCACAAAAACCTTTTTAATAAAATATTATTAAATTAAATAAAACCTTTTCTTGATGTATCTAAGTTTTTATTATTCCAAAATTTATGTAAAACTTTTACCTCTCCATTATTGCATGCATTAATGATGTACACCAGAATGTTTTATCGTGTCTGCAGGAATCAAACTTACCTCACCCATAGTGGAATTCAAATCAATCTACACTAAAAGCTATCAGGAACCAGACTATGACACGATGATTTTAATTGTTTAATTTTCTTTTTTTACGAACACGATGCCAGGCAAATTTCCTTGGCATCATCTTGACTTCTCTTATCACCCGTCGAGCTGCTTTCTCGTTCAAGCTCTGGTCGAAAAGTGATTACGAAAAATGACAGATAAGTAACTAGCCTAGTAACTTAGATATCTGAGCGGACGGAACCCATTATACAACACATATAAAAGCTATCTTTTGTCACCAGACAATTACAAATTATGTTTTGATTTTATTAAGGCATGATATTAAATTTATAGAGAATACGTAACTAAATTAAAAAATACGTTACAGTACGTGTACGTGCGTGTTTGTGTGTGTTTAGGTGCATGTATGTGTGTGTTTTGTCGTGCCGGTTTGCTATAATGGTGTGTGTGTTTATTGTTTTCATGTATGTGTGTGCGTGTGCTTATGTCTGTGGTGAGGTCCTTGGGACTGTTTCCCTCTCCCAGTTTCCAACCGCCGGTAGCCGGAAATCAGAAACCGAGAAGTACGCATTCTTGTATGTGTCCTGGCCGTCGGCAGCCGGAAACCAGGGAGGACATGTACAGTCTCTGTTCTGTGTGTGTGTGCTTGTGCGTGTGCGTGTATGTGTGTATATTGTCGTGCTGATGTGTTGTAATTATGTTGCCAGAATATTTCCTCAGTAGTAATTTTTAGTTGCGCTACAACATTGGAAATATAAACATTACGTTACTGAAGCTAGTGTTAGATTTCTTAAAGCAATTACGAATATGGTTTGTATTTTCTTTTGTTTATTTTAGTTAGTTGTATTTTTTGGTTAGATGGTTAGTATTGAGTTCTTATCCTACTAATGTTAGTATTCTAATGCTAATAAGTGTTCTGGGGGAAACTTGTGTTTGAGGTACGTTTGCCGTACTTTTGCCGTTTTCGCTATTTTCACTTCGTTTTCACTGGTATCACTCCCGGTCGTCAGAATTCACGAGCCTTCTGGTAGATCTTCAGGAGACACGTGGTTCCTGGTATGTCCTTGGGAGAATGCCGCTTGTTTGTTGTCGGTTCCCATGTGTGTTGGGTGGATTGTGCTTTTGTATTGCACGTTCGATGCGTTACGTCAAACTTCTGTGTTTCGTGTGATCTGTGTTTGTGGTATTTGTGATGTGTGGGGTTTGTATGGTGTTTGTGTGTGTCCTGTCAGAGTCCGTTTGTGTACCTTTGGTGTAGTATAGTAGTAGTTTGGTGAGTGATTCTGTTTAGGTAAGGAAATATGTTTTCGTTCCAGAGCATGTCCGAGAGGGGTATGTCCCGTAGGATTGTCCTGTCCATTCCTAGGTCCTGTTGCAGTTCGGTGCAGTGGAACACCAGATGTTCCGGTGTCCCCACTTCACTACATGTGCAGTTGTTGTTATCTTGGAAGTCGAAGCGGTTCCTGTAGGTTGGATAAGGACCATGCCCCGTGAGAAAATGAATGAGCCCTTGTGAGGGGACCAAGTGGTGACAGTTTAGTCTGTCTCGGATGTTTGGGACTAGTGCGTATACCCTCCTCCCATTTGTGCTCTGGTTCCATCTATCTTGCCACTCGGTTAGTATTGTGTCCTGAATTTCCTTTTTTATACGAATTTCTAATGTCACTTTTAGGATTTCCCGGACTTTTTCTGGTTCGTTGTTTTTTAACCAGTATTTCGCCGCTCTCTTCCTGATATACAGATCAAGAGGGAGGACTTCTAATATTACATAGAGGGCGTCGTGTGATACGGTCCGGTATGCTCCAGTAAGTCTTATTAGTACCCCCCTTTGGATACTGTTGACTTTTTGTTTGGGTTTTACTAGATGTAATCTGGTTGCCCAGGCGCTCGCTGCATGGCTTATTATTGCTGCAAGTACGCTGGATAAGTATAATCTTACACAGTTTAGGGGAATATTGTACGTACGTTGTGCAAGAGTTGCTATGCATTGCTTAGCTTTAGTGGCACCTGCAGTCACTGTGGCAATGTGTTTTTCGTAGTTCAGTTTTTCATCAAGGGTTAGCCCTAGGTATTTGGCCTCCCGTGTTCTTCGTATTCTGCCTCTGTTCAGTTAAATGATAGGGTCTCTTTCTAGAGAACCTTTAACTATCATATAAGTTGTTTTGTCATTTAACTGTTGACGAATGTGATATCCGAAAATCGCCCGTTGCGGCCTCTTTAGCTAATTCATCAGCCCTATCGTTTCCTACATTACCATCGTGCGACCTAACCCAACAGAACTTTAAACGACGAAACTCAAGCACCGTATGCGCTATCCTCCAAACGTCCGCTTGGGGGTCTGTCGAGGTGTTCATGTTTGTTAAAGTCGTCAGCGTCGATTTACTATCACTAATTATACAATACTCGTCTCTGCCCGTATGGTTTATTACGTAATCAATAGCCTCTCGTATGGCTACCAATTCACATTGAAAGTTAGTGCTCCAGTTCGCGAGTTTGGTTTGAAACCGAAACATTTCCCTTTCCTGCTTAAACGACAAACGCCGCACCTGTTTGTCCCTTATTCATACGTGAACCGTCTGTGTAAATTCTGATACCCGTCGCATCCCCGTCACCTTCGACAAACTCGATTCTTCTAATATCGGTCGGGTGCCCCAACTCTGATACAACGATCTTTCTCTCCACCTCCTTATCACCAAGATTAATACCTTCGATAAATTCGCGCCCTTTCTCTTTATTTATTAATCTTCTATCTCTAATCTCCCTAACGACATATTCAATAGGGAGAGTCCTACTGATCACCAGAACCGCCTCCGTTGCGGTGGTTCTGTACGCCCTAACCGCTTTCACCGCGGTTATGCGTTGTACGCTCGTCAATTGACGCATCTCTCGGACTTGACAACCTTCCGCCCATACAGATGCGGCGTACAGCATTGCCGGCTCAATTGCTCCGGCATAAATCGTCCTCAGCGATTCGCACCTGAAACCCCAGTTTATTTTCGCCGCCGCCATCATTTTGTTTGATATTTCGCTGCCTTTGCTTTTAACGTACTGCACGTGAGCTTTCCAATTTAACTTATCGTCAATCTTTACCCGCAGGTATATAATTGCTTCCTTTATTTAGCGCCTCGTTCTGTTTTGTGCGCATATCCATTAACAATCGCGATCTGACAATTAAAAGCGTATCATCCACAAGCCCAACGATTGAGCATCCTACGGGCAACTTGAACCTAAAGATGCTCTCATACAACAACTTCCAAAATGTGGGACCAGAGCATGATTCCTGCGGGCATCCCTTCCTACCTCGCGCGACAAAACTTCGCCCATTTCAACCTGTGCCAAACGCCCCGAGAAATAACTCTTGACCAAAGACATCAAGTTTCGCGGACAACTCGTAGTTTCCAACTCGCAAACAATCAATGGCCACCAGGCAGCATCAAATGCTCCTGAAATGTCCAAAGCAACAACGACACAATACTCCTTTGTATCTCTCGCCTGCTTAATTTCTCCGACAGCGAACCCTAATGCGTCGATAGTCGACTTCCCTCCATAAAACCGAACTGTCGGTTATTAAAACCGCCGCTGCACGCACTAAGTGCTCAACTCGGGTAGTCATAACGCGATCCAAAGCTTTCCCCAGCACCGGTAACAGGCTAATTGGACGATAGCTACCCGGGGGTCGAAGATAACAAACACAGAAACAATGAAAAATTGTTGAAAGCATATGCGTGGAGCACAGTACTGTGTGACTATGAAATAGGGACACACAGTAGGAGAAACAGACAGGAAAAGGATATAAGCGTTTTGGAATGCGATGCTTCAGATGATGATGATGATAGAATGGACAAACAAAGTTAATAACAAAGAGGTTTTAGACATAGTACGGGAAGAAGGATATATGTGCAAAACAAAAAAAATAGGAGAAATAGAAGAGAAGGACGCGTTCTAAGGCAATTGAGGAATAGTGCGGGATAAATTATACGCCGAGATCGGAGAAAAAGTGGTAAATGTAGATCTAGATCAAACTATTGCACGCAGATAGTGAAAGATGTAGGTTGTGGGAATTTCAGAGGAACGTGTAGGTTAACTTAGAATAGGAAACAACGAAGGTACGCGTCTAAACAGTTCCAGGACTGTAGACCTAATGATGATGATGATGCTGCTAAATTTTTCATTGTCTTATACTAATTCAAGTTAGAATGAAATTAAAATCAGGTTAGGTTGTCATAAAGCGAAATTAGGTACGAGAATACCATTTGAAGTGTGTGCTTGCCTCTTTAAATCGTCAGCTATAAGCCGCTTCAGCCTAGTCAATTAATTGTGGGATTGACTTCAACTGTTCAAGCAGCTTTAAATAATTCTGTGTGTTTAAGTCAATCTTGAGAGTGGCTTACACTAACTACTCGACCTCAATCTGGATTGAAAACACCGATTTAGACGTAGTTATGTCTAGTAACTTAAAACATTTAATAATATGACAATCGCAAAGTAAAAGTGTCCTTGTTGAAGTGTATTGTACTGTTTAGAATGAATATTTATTTATTACAGGGGACTAGAATCTAGAAAATACATAAGAATAGACAAGGATTTGTGAACTTGTACACACTAATATGACGATTTGATAAATTATCATGAGAGTCGGTTTCGCTTGTACTTGTTATACACATCAATTTACTTGATTCCAGAGCCCACAGACAATTTGCCACGTTTCCTTTTGTATTCCCATGAAGTGCGAGGAGAGATTAAACCACATTTGATTATTCACTTAACAGCAGAACGCGTTGCAATTAAACTGTTGAAATTCGTTAAATTATATGAAAAAAACCTTGTTGGGCTTTTCATAATCCCTGTGGAATTATTCCTCTTACCCTACTTTTATATATACTATGCTCGAAGTGATAAAATTTCGTATGGCTTTCCCTGCAAAAGCTTAGTAAATATGAAAGACTTAATCAGTACATGCGACGCCAGATTGAAATTGTAACATATTCCGGAAGCGCAGTCAGGTTAATACAAGTCTATAACTTGATTAAATTGGATATGAATTTACTGAAATTGTAAGGGAGTGTTGTTGGATTCAAAAGATTTATAAAGGCTGGAAGTCACTTCCACATTTTCGTGCTTTTAAGTTGTTAATATAATGTTTTACTGTGTACGTATAGTAGTCTACAGGATAAAATGAATTTAAAAAAAAACCGATAGCTTGATTTTATAAACGAGGTATCATCTGATACTTTCAAGTACATATGTTTAAATAATCATTCTGCACACGTTTTTTTAATAAATGCAAAATCTTTAAATACCTTTTACATTTTATCTTCCACATTTTTCTTTCGCATTTTTCTTCCATATTTAACCTTCCACATTTGTATTTCCACATTCTACCTTCCACCAGTCTCCCACAAGTCAAGTTACCTTCCACATTTTACCTTTCACATTTTACCTTCCACATTTACCATCCATATTTTACCTTCCGCATTTTTCCGTCCACTTTTTTTTCCATAATTAACCTTTCATTTTTCTTGCACATTCTACCTTCCGTCCAACGCTTCCCACAACTTACCTTCCACGTTCTACCTTCCAAATTTTCCTTCCATATTCTACCGTCAACCTCCGCGTTCCACAACTTACCTTCCACATTCTACCTTTCACATTTTACTTTTCACATTTTGCCTACCACATTTTTCTTCCATACTTTTTTCGATTTAATTTAACCATTATAAAGAAATCATTTGAATGTATCTGATCAGCTACGTTTATCTACAAGAGTAAGAAATATTAAAATTATCCGTGCAAATTTTTAAAAATTAATATTTAGCGTGACTTACATATGGAAAGGTTTGTGAAATATTAATCTGAAAAGAGATTTTATGAACTCTATATTAGTATCTAGTGGTTGTGAAATGTTTTTAAACGTAAGATGTACTGACGATATTGGTCTTCATTTGTATATTTTAATGCTTATATGTATGGAGAATGTGTACTGACGAAAAATGTTTGTAGATGTAGAAATTATTATTAATGGAAGGATTGTTTATTAGTGAATATTTGACGTTATTCTAAGTTTGATGTTGGATTCTCGTTATTTGATTTAATATAAGCTAGCAAGATAATACAGACATCTTCAATTCATTTTTATATCGCTTTATTTTACACCACTTTTATTGACCCCCAACGTCTGACCACATCATTCGCTACATTCCACAGAAATATATATATATATATATATATATATATATATATATAAAATATAATATAATATATAATAAATCGAAAGCTTGGCGAAAAAACAAAGTTTGATTTAAAAAATTGGACCAATAAACCTGTTATTGCATTTATTATAATTAAATCCTTGGTCGTTATCTACACGAACAATTATATATATATATATATATATATATATATATATATATATTGCTATAATAATAGGGTTATTTAGGGGTATAAAAGGTCACAGGGGAGGTATACTTCATGTCAACATCATAAAAATAAAGAAAACCAAAATTTTAAATCCTAAAAAGTACATATTTCGGTCATTATGCAAAAAGTAAATTTCAATCAGGTTGTATAAAATCGACAACCAGCCACAATTAATAAAAGGAAGTTCATTCTGTAATAACTTAAATTAAAATAAATAACTTTGGAAGTTATTAAATATATTTCTAAACATTTAAAAACATATTTAAGCACCAAAGCAAATACAAATCACCGTATATAATATAAAAGGAAGCTCATTCTGTAATAGCTGAACCACATTTAGTCGAATAAATCATTCTGGGCGCAACCCAATTCATTTTAGAAACTTTGAAAGCATTCATAAACTCCTAATAAATACAAATTAGGCGTAATGAAAAGTGAAACAAATCTCTTTCAAACTCGACGCATTGCGTAAGGAATAGAAGGCAATAAAAAGCATAAAGCAAACTTTTGAAAAACCAGCATATTTCATAACGCAATAAGATATAGATATTGTGGCAAAACGCGTACGTGACATTAGAGATGTAGAAATCGACACATTTTTGTAAAGCCCGACACGGGTAAACAAAATATGGAACCATAAGTTTTGGTATATGTGCAGAATTAAATGGAAATTTATTAAATTCCTCTACAAAATTATGTCTACGTGATGTTCCAAGCATAAAATTACAACACTTGTTGACAAATTCCAATACAAAATTATGTCTATGTGCAAAATTAAATGCAAAGAGTAAGCAATTTTGAATAAACCTAACAAGTTAAAAGATAGGAGGGAACGAGCTTGTTCTATATAAGGAATATAAACTGATAAAATGCATTCATTTCTTTAACGACGCACGTCTGTACCAGTCTAAACGAATTTATTACGTGAATCTAAAATTAAGTGAAGTAAAAAGTGACAAAATTAAATAACATAAAGAATTCAAGTTAAAAAAATAGTAGAGGTGCGTGAATTACGAGTTAGTGAAAATCATTTCTTTATTTTTTGTATCTATTATCACCTTCATCTTACTAATAAAATCCATTCTCAGAATGGCATTAACTAACCCCGACACTATTAAAAATTCTCCTTCAATCTCAATCTTTCCCAACTTAACTTTCAGAATTATGATGATGTTGATAACTGCAAGCTTCTTGTTTGTGGCGATACTTTTTTTTTCTTTTAATAGGTATAAGCTTTTGCATTAATTCCTGTAGATTATCTTTTATTCAATGTTCACTTACTAATGTTGCTTCAGTTCCTGTGTCTAAAACAAATTTAATCTCTTTTTCTTCTACTTGTAATTTTATTTTAGGTAGTAAATAATTTTTCCCATTACATTTTAAATCATTTTTCAAATCAAGTTTTATAAATTCACGCGCATGTTCATATTTATTAATTTTTATACTTTTGTCGTTTGATTTATCTGGTCGTAAAAATCTTGTCTATTTGACGTTCCAGTTTAACTCACTATACCCGCGTATGTCCTGCCATGTTCTTTGTTATTTTTTATGCTATCTTTTTGTAAATTTGTTACATTTTCCCTTCTTGGGGTTACAGTTCTATTTTCAACAGTAGGGATTCATTGTAATCCCTTCCCCGTCTCTCCTGATGGCATTTTCTCTACTCCAATTACTTGTTTGGACATTCCCCCTTTCAAATTTTTCCCCTGATGCTTCCTTTGTCCATAATTTCTATGAAATGTAAATGCATTCATGGGATGACTCCTCGATCTGGTCTCCATCCTCCTTGTTTGACCCATCTCGTCATATCGTTGAAGATACTCCAAAAACACATTTCTATTTACGATATTTTGTAAGGCGATACATTGTCTTACCTCTTACCTCTTGTCCTGTAAAGAAGGATCAAGTGGTTTGGCAACACTAAATTTCGTTCTGGCACACAACTCCCTTGCAATGCCAGAATTACTATACTTGCCCATAAGTAAATTATCTCTAACCTTAAATTGCTGGTTATTCCAGAAGAAATGTTTTAAAAGCTTGATCTCGAAATCTTTAAAAGAGCTTGACTCACTTTCAATCAGTCCAAATCAAATTTCAACATTCCTTCTTAACATGGACCTCACAATATCCAACTTGGTTTGTTCATCCCAACTGCCTTGTATTAAAGTGTTTACGCTGTTTAAAAATATTTTAGGGTTAAGTTTATTATCTCTATAGAACTTCAGATGTTGTTCCAACAGAACATCAGTTGGACTCCAATACATAGGTTTCCCAATATGAATATTTATAACCCTATCTTCTAAATTTTGAGATTTCCAAAACCTATTCTAAATGTTGTATACCCAGCTTGACAACTTTCTTCGATTTCGTTTGCTTTTGATCTAATTTCTTTACTTTTCCACTAGTTTCTTTCTCAAGTGCGCCCTGATTCGTCTTTATTTGAACAATTTTCTCTTTAACGCTATCCATATCCTCTAAAATTTGTACCACCTTTCTTCTAATTGCAAATTTAATTTCCTCTATGATCTTATTAGTTTTTTTTACATCTGACGTTATCTTGCTACTCATCTCTTTAAGTTTTTTTTTATTCTTGTCACTTTAATCTTAAAATTTTCCCCAATTTTGCTTATTTTCTCCAACTTGTGCTCGTAACTCCTGAGTATTTTTATCAAATTTCTCACCCATTTTTTTTAATACTTTTTCATTCCGTTCACTCTTTTCTTTTTGTTTTTGCATACTTTGATTTAGACTTAATAAAAGAGCCATCATCTTTGATTCCTTAGTCTCTCTTATACTCTGTTCTTTCTTGAAATCTGCATTCTCCTTATTCTGTTCTTCCACATAAACACTTTCTTGAGAACCAATTTCACTCTTTCAGCTCTCAAACTTCCACGAATTTCTTTTATCCTATCAATTATGCCGAAAACCAATCAGATATTACAAAGAGAAAACTTTCACAAAATTTTACGAGGCAAGAAACTCTCATTTTCAGACGATTTAATCGAGTTTCTAAGTTGGGACGTCGCAAATATTGCTGTGACCACCGCCTTATACGTTGGGAGTTACAAAAGATACTGTGATTTATGATTTGGATACAACTGAATTGTGTTAATGCAAATGCATTAGAAAATATGAAATTACTATCTTACCGTGTCCTTTTTCTTGTCTGGCTAGTTCAACGGAAAATGTGTTGTAGAAGAAATTTCAAGAAATATATATATGAACAGTCTTCTAAGCGTTCAAAAACGTCGTTCTTTTATACACATCGTCTAAAGAGTCTCCTACCTTCCACAGATATAAATAATGCGTATAAAAACAATTTAAAGCTTAGGCTTACACAGAAAATTTTACCTAACGTCTGCTTGCTTGGTAAAATAATGTCCACCTAATTCTTGTTAACAAGTACAGAACTCAAACATTTCCTATATCAGTTACAAAAATTTTCTTTAAAATTGTCGGGATAATTTACCTATTCTTTTATTACTTTGTTTGTCAGAGTAGTGGGCCAACGACGCTGGCCAGATAATTTAGTAAAGGTCAAAACGCTTTGAATTCTGACCTCAAAATTTCTGGAAATTATCTCCTTGACAAATAATTTGTATAAATATAAAATCTTATTCTAGCTTAATTTACTCAAGTATCCGATTAGGTTACAAAAAGAACAAAATTATACTTACAGTTGGTATAGTTAGATATCGCTTATTAAAATATTATTTTTATTGTAATTAATGGCATCGAATACTTCCTGGTTCAATTGCAGATTTTAATTCCAATCAATCTTGACGTAGAAATATCTACAAAATGCATTTATTTTAATAGATTAAAATTAGCAGTTGCTCTTATAGTAAGATTATTTATATCGAATATCGTTTAGTTTTCGCAGTATTATTAAAAATAATTATGCTTCATAATTCTTCAAAGTTATATTTGATGTCGTGGAATGAATTAAAGAATGAATCTTTACTCGAAACTTACGTGTTGTTTGACGTTATAATGAATGATCCCCCCTTCCTATTAAATATTGTCCTTATATAATAGAACAAACTCAGTACATCATTTTCTCGATTCTTCTAGTTTCTATTTCAAAAACTAATCACGGCTGATTTAATAATTACCCCGATTTCGCGTTTTAATGTTTTATTAATATAAAGTCATCGCGGTCGTAAAATCTTCACTTCATTGCTTAGAGCTATTAAAATCGTCCTTATCAATTTTATGGCTGTCTTGATACTTGCGTTTCCTTAAATTGGGGCGTTTGTTCATTAATACATAATAATTAACTTTAGCTTATAGAAATGACGTATATGATTTATGACTTTTTCAAATCCTCTCCAAAGAAATTCCGTATTCTTTTATTAAAAAACGTAAAAATAATTTATTCAATAACTAATTTAAATTAACCTCTTTAAAAGAAAGGCATTCTTCATTACGAACTTATAAAAATGGTATTTTTAACGAACATTTGTTTTTCGGTAAATGCAATAAGAAAAGGTTTTTTTGCTAGAAAATTATTATTTAGACAGGGTTTAAAGTTGGGCTTCTTAAATGGTATAACAATACCGTATGTGCCTTAAAGAATGTTATTTTACATGGGAATTTTATTTTCTGTGCTAATGGAATACGCTTATGCGTGTATCAATTATAGTTTTTATTATTCTGATATGTAGCAACTGCTGACTTTTAGTAAATAATATATTTCATTATTAAAAATTAGTAAATCTATTTTGACAGGTCAATTTGTTGTACATCTTATCGCGGATATTCAAATGTACTCAAGTTACTATATTTGCTAATTGTTTTATTATTATGTACAATTACATCTCTTGGAAAAGAAGAAGAGATAACATAATTTAAATAAAGGTTGTGCTACGTACCTAGACGTAGCCGGAAGAAACGTAAATACCAGGCTAAATACCAGGCTAACTACCAAATGCGGAGAGTGGGGAGGATTCGCCTAAATACCAAAATAAAAGCACTTCGCCGATGACTATCTATTAACAATAAGAATAAATAAAGAATTATGTACAAACAAGCAAAAGAAATAAATTAAGCGTTACTATTTCAAAGTAAACAATTATGTGATACGAACAATTTAATACTTTAGATACGAAATGCGCATCTTGTATTTTACACAAAATAAAAATAATTAGTAGAGAATAAACATGGGAGAGCTTTTGTTAGGCGTTTTTAAAATTGCACATAATACCTTTCGCAAAATAAACTAATCAGTAGAAAAGAATAAGCGTGTGGGAACTTTTGCCAAACATTATTAACAATGGTACATTACACCTGTAGAGCGATAATATCGATTCGCTGCAACAAACAATAGTCCTACAGTGTCGCGTTTCTTATCACGTAACTACACCAAACGCTGACAAGGAATATTCCCTTGATAAACACAAAAGAAAATAAGTTGTATATCTGCATGTGTCGGGATACTTATCTTGCACGCCATCGGGAGTGAATCAGCACCGCATCGCCACAGTCGTTCGGATCTATTTACCCTGTTACCATAACGGCACTAACTATCTACAGGCAACGACAGTTGATCTGTGGCAAATAACAGTTGGGCTTACATAAAAAGAGCCAATTTGTCCTCCAGCTAAGAGTTAAAAAGATAATCTGATTAGGATGGGTAAGCGCAGAAAAACTTATCGATACACGCAAGATACCTCCTACTTGTCGAACAAAGAAACGTGCATCGCTCTTGAAGTACTGGGACGAGCAATGTAGAAAATATTTTAACGCAAAGCTGCAGAATCAAATTAAAAATTGGTTCAAATAATACGAATTTGAACTGCAATCCTCGCGTTATCAAAGCGCAATTAGCAAACTGGAAAACACGCTATTAAATAATAGTAGGATCCATTATTTCTACAACTCTTTAGATGGGAAACACAAGAGAAAGCAATTATACGTAATCGGAATGTTTAACAAATTAACGGATACCCAAAACAAGGTATTGACTTGTAGCATACTAAATTCCTCAAAAGGTAAATAGTATGTCCGCTCAACCTTATAGACGGCAGAGCCTCGATAGATTACGAGGGGTTCCTGTTTGACAGTTAAGCCCAGGGTAAAAAGGATGTTAAATGGCTTTGAGAGAAAAAGGTCCCTCTAAAGAGATCTTCCAGCCAGCTAAGCTTCTTCAACTTAGGGCAGAGCTAAGAGCTAGGGTCGTAGAATGGTATACGATAAACAGAAAGAAATTTTACTGGACGTCACCGTATCTTAATGAATGTTATAATGCGAAACTATCCGAAGATCAGATACGGAAATCTTCGGAGACAAAAAAAACTTAAGACGAGCAACGTACAAAAAAAATACTTACTTTTGACTCTGCTATCTGGAATGGGAACGGCGATCTCGTACTATGTGAAAATTTAACCACATCTAAACATTTTTAGACTAGGGCTACATTCGAGCCTAGTTACTTTATTACAAAAAAATAGATTATAAATAGATCAACTAGTCAAATTTATACTTCAAAAAAAAACTTTTAAATTCAACACCAATAATATCTTTCTTCAATACCAAAATTTCATATGTGTGATTGTTTGCTTCTATAGGACAATTACCGCTGACTTCAAAAAAAGAAAGCTTTACGACAACTTATTATTTTTTCTATTAATTTAAAAAATATATATATATACATTGTTTATACAAATTTATCTGTACGGAAACTTTCAAAACAGTTTCTATATTACGGTTTAACATTAATCTCTGAATATTCATGGGACATTTTTTGATTGCATATTTTACATTAATTCTCTATAAGAAATATATGACTTTCATTTTTTATGTTACAGTTTAATCATGATACTTGAATAGGATCCTGTTCAGTTTACAAGAATCAAATTAAATGCTCAAAAATTTTTTTGTAGCTTATAGAACTATATTTTTAATAGATATCTTTAATGGAATCAAAGGTCAAAAATTACTTATTGTCGGCATTAAGCTGTACTTCAGGTGTACTGTCAAAATATGTTATACACTATAATTTGGCAAACAATTCTTATCGTATCACATGTTTAGTTATGCAAACATTTTAATATAACTTTGTAACTTCAAAAAATAAGGTCATTTATGCATTATTCAAATACTAAATTTTGAACTAAATTTTACGTGTATCAATTTAAATGATCAGCAAACCTTCACAAAAACTTCGAGTATTAACTTTAAATAAACATATATAGAATCTTCGAAAATTATTTGTACATCTTAAATGAATGTTCCTTGAAAAGGATATAGGTATAAAATGGAGGATGACTCACCGCTGGATATCTGCTGTGCGGCCGGATTTTTTTTTAAACATCTGCGTTCTTACTCTTGTAGTTGTGCGCAACTGACGCAGGTGTATGTGGAAATTCCCACCATCTCGCCTAGTAACAATTAAAACTGCATCTACAGCTCAACCAGTTTCCATACGGTTAACAGTTGTTTAATATAATTCCTAATTCTTATTACTTTAATACTTAAAACGTTGAAACTGTAAAACAAACTTCATACTTGATAACTTGCAACATTCCAAACCCCGAAACTATACAACTTTAATACTTTATAACTTTAAGACTTTAAAACTTCATAACTTTAAGACTTGCACTGAAAAAAAACGGGAAAAATGAATTTAAAGGTAGTTTGAGAATTATTTACCTACCGTAGAAATGTATTTACAACTATCGTAGGTCGATGCTACAACTAAAAATGAATCCATGGTATCCGTTGACATCACCTTACTTTCCTCTGGGACGGCATGTTTTAACAAAAAAATATGCAGGCCCTCGATAACACTTGTATTCGGATTACATGCTGATATCAAAATGGAGCTTGACCACGAGGCAATGTTAATTATTCAAGCATGCGCCGGGAAAGCGAATATTGTATGAAGATACAAACAAATAGAAGAGCACTTAAAATTTACTTTGACTATTCTAATGTAGATGGGACACTATGTATGAATTCGTAATATATGGTTTCTATAGAAATTTAATATTTAATGAATAGGTGTATTGAACAAAAACGTATATTTAAATAGCAGAAAATCGTATTTGTTACAGACTATTTAATTTATCGAATAAATTTTCGTTTTAAAAGCAAAATGGATTGGGTTAAAATTATGTTAAAGCGGGCTTATTCTGAACAGGTACACTATATAGGGTATTGTTGGAGAATTTAAGAATATGAATTTATTCGAGTGGGTAAAGACTTAAGCAGGGAAAAAAGGTATTTAAATTATGTTGAAAAATAAACGTACAGTTGATATAGTGAAAAAATTTGAATACTAGGCCTATTGTTTTAGTATTTACGGTTATTTCGATCATGTTGATATGATGTAATACCTGAAGAAATTGGAGAATAAATATGCATAATGTACAAAGGGTTTTCCAAAAATTCGTTTTACGACATACAATACTAGAGACAATTTGAGAAAAGTTTCGATATTTTTTTCTCCTTGCGATGTTAATTTTATTTATATCGTAACTGAGAGTTTTCCGATTGGAAAACATGGATGATGCTATCTTTTATCAATGGAACAGAACTTGTTATCACAAAAACTAAATAAACTACAACAAATTTTAAGTTTATTAACAATCAGATCTGTGGAAACGCAACCTTCAACAATGATTGGCGTAGTTAAGGCTTAACATATTTGTAGTATTTTTATTTTGCATGTTGTTTGCGATAAAAATAAATTAGATTTTCTAAGTTGAAAAATTGTATATTTATTTTTTAGAATTTTTAAATATCTTTCTGCTAGAGTGTAAGGTAAAGCTCATCATCATTAGGTCTTCAGTCCTAGAACTGGTTAGACGCGTACCATCATTGTTTCCTATTCTGAACTAGCCTACAGATTTCCCTGAAATGTGCACAGTTTGCATCTATAACTATCTCATCTAGGTCTACATCTACATACTTTTTTCCTATCTCTGCTTGTAATATATCACATACTATTCCCCAAAAATGCCTTAGAACGTATTCCGCCCTACTATTTCTCTTCTTCCCCAGATATCCTTGTTCCCATACTATTTCTGTAACTTATTTGTTATTATCTTTGTCTGTCCATGCTATCGTCCTCATACATCTGGAGCATTTCAAAAGACTGCTACCGTTTTTGTGTCTGCATTTCAGCCAACATTTTTTAACATGTTTCTATTTATACAATTGAGGGGATGG
Source organism: Platerodrilus igneus (assembly GCA_036346225.1). Classification (NCBI taxonomy): domain Eukaryota; kingdom Metazoa; phylum Arthropoda; class Insecta; order Coleoptera; family Lycidae; genus Platerodrilus; species Platerodrilus igneus. Next base: position 779,891 of record JARFIW010001124.1, read on the forward strand.
TTATTAAAGAAGTGTACGATTGCATTATTGAAAGGCTTAAGTAGTCGTTTTTTTTTATATTTATTTTGAGGGGGAAAATTCATTATGATTTAAGTTACCTCTTTGGTAGATTTTAACATGGTTCTGAGGCGACTCTATGGCGGGTTAAGGTAAAGCTATTATTAAATTATTTGCAATTAACAAGAAGAGCAATGATGTTTGTTTAAAATTTGTAAATCGAAAGAAATGCTTTCAAAAATCAGTCTGACAACACCATCTTGCTTGGATTTTCTTGAATATGATCTGCGAACATAGTTATATAGGATCGACTGAATTCGCTTCGATGCAGTTCCCTTTGCACTCGAATGATTTCCTACCTCATATTGAAAATCGCATTTGTCGAATATATTGTCTGACCCACTGAAAATCTCCGAAGGTGTTTTTAGTGTCTGAAGAACAAATAACATCGGCTAGTTGTACAAACGGAAAAGTGACGTGATTGCAATATCCAGCGGCGGTTCTCTAAAATTTTATTCGTCTTTTTCGAGTAAGCAGCATTTCTATTAAGTGTAATTAATGTTGTCAAACCTTCAGTATTTAATTTTTCGCTAATTACGACATTTTATTGATTTTTATTCTTTTAAAGACTTTATTCTATTCCATAAAATTAATTGCAATTGCTCGCAATAGAAATTTAAATCAAGGTTGTACAATTTTTACAATCCAATATGTATTTATAATCTTCCAATTAAAAGTTTATTAATTAGTATTTAATAAAAACTTTTATTACAGTGCGGCAACGACAAAGCCGACTTCTTAATTAGCAAATTACTGTAATTGCATTTTCGGCGTTCTAGTCGAAAGATTAGCGTGCGACCGGAATAGTTAATTCAAGGCTAGAATGCTAAAAGAAAAATTCCGTAACGCTTGAATATTCTAGCGAAACGTCGAACCTATTGTCTTTCAAGAATCAAATTTACCTAAAATAAAGACAATAACAAGAGGCAAGTTAAATTATACTTTAAAAGCTTTTGCTGACTGAAGGCGGTTTACAACTTTGTTATGCAAATCGCATGTGAATTTGCACCTGGATCCTGAAAGGTAAAATCAATACGGAATTTTATTCATGATCCTATCTATGCCTTCGCCATTTTTAACTACAGATAATACTACCCTCAATCAGATTTAAAGCTTATAAGAAACTTGTATTGATTAACGCAGTTAAAAAGTGCGATTCAAACTAATTCAATTTAATCTGAATGCTTAGAATTCAAGGTTTACAGTAGAGCATTTGCAAGGGTTTGGTACCATCACCTGCTCCTGCTCATATTCATCCCCAAAAAATGCTTATGGCGGTGCTTTTAGAAGAGAGTCTTAAAAGCAGATAATATAATACCGCTTATTTACATATTTTTACAATTGCTCTAAGATTGTACATTCAATAACTAATTCACGACGCAGTTCGTGAACAAGACAGCGTCCAATTTTATCCCTTGATATGATAAGATTCTGTTCTAGGAATCGATGGGTATTGAGGTAAAATATTTCAATAGTAGATCCCTAAGTGAGGGTAACTGTACTGGAATTGTATAATGATGGTGCATGCGTCGAAGTCGATGTGTGAATGCATTACTGCTTGAATGGCATCATGAACCGGTTGGCATCCAATGAGCTGCATGTATATTCCGACTGATCTGTAGACGTTACACAGATTGCACCAAATCACAACCTTAAATCAAAAATCCTGCTCTGTCCATGTCCCAACTCCTAAATAACCCCAGCTAATTATCTTTGATTTGGACAAGGAAACTTCAAACACGGGCGCGATAAACTACATTTACACTCAAAACTCCTTACATAACCTCATACCTGAAGACATATACAAAAGAAATATAAGTTGCAGTACGTTGACCAAAAACAGAAAACTCAGACAACACTGACCAACAATACGCACTTCTTCATAGGATACAAGGCCTGTCGCACTCGAGACCTAGTGTCCATCACCAGGTGTTATAATTGCCAAAGATTCGGCTACTCGTCGAAAGTCTGCCGCTTCCAAGTGTCCTGTGAAAGGTGTGCAGGACCTCATGCCATAAGAGACTGCATCCGACCTACGACAGCCTTCCCGACATATACGAACTGCTTACGCATTAACAAACCACACGACCGCATGGTGACTAACCTCGAATGCTCGCACAAACAAGCACTTGAGATTGCAAAAGAACGTATTGATTATGGATTTTAAACCCCTACAAAAAAACGGACGCTAGACTCTCCCCATAACCAACTTTCCCTTCATGCAATACAAATTTACCTCCAACATTTCTGAGCAGCTACCCTGGAATTTATTAAAATACTTCCTGAAAATCACATCTCCATTTCCCTATTACAAAAACCCCGCCTTATCAATAACAACATTTTATCACTTCCACCATACGCTAGATAATACAACCATCCTACCCCAACTGATCCTAACCTCATCTCCGCCAGTATCATCACAGACCCTACAATAGATGCCTTTTAAATACCGTTCCTTTCTACATACCAAACTACAACTATAGAACTTCATTGGAAATCTGGCACCCTATACCTAATCTCCTCCTACTTTCAATACGAACAAGACATCAACACTCAGTTACAGCAACTAGATAACGCACTTAACGTTATAGAACACCGACCCACAATTATATGCACAGACGCCAACGCACGATCAACCCTATGGTACAACGACACCACTGACGAACGAGGCTCCCTTCTGGAAGACCTTATCCTCCAACATAACTTACGAATCCTAAACACCTCCTCTCATATCCCAACATGGGAATCTTCTAACTACCAATCTAATATTGATGTAACACTCGCCACCCCATCCGCCGCCAATATCATCTCTGCTTAGAAAATATCCCACATAATTCAAACCAGTGATCACAATCCCATAACTTTGAAAATACTACCAAACCTTTCACCACGAACCTTTTATAAAACCCCATGTTACAATATCTGTAAAGCCAACTGGCAGCAATTCCTAACCAACCTAAATAAAAATACCCCTATCTTCCCATCAAACATATACAAAAATAGTGACCCCAACTCCCTCGCCACCACTATTATCACGTACGTACATAACGCAGCTAAAGACACCATGCCACCCAAATACTACACACAGAAAACAAACACATAGTGGACATTAGAACTTAACTTTAAAAGACGAATACTGACCAAACTACGATACCAACTTCAAAACGCCAAACACAAACAGCACAGCAACGTTGACGTACTTACACACGATACAAATAGCAAGAACCGAGTACAAAACACTAATAACAAATACTGAAAAACAACACTACATGACTATAATCAACGAACACACCAATGACCCATGGAAAACATATCGTAAACTAATAAAACCACCCCCCTAACCATATACTTTCCACACCATCGAACCAAACTTACCCCTCATTTTTTGCTACTCTAACTACACTCCTAGATACAATAATTCCCTCCACCATCCCTTATGCACATACTGAACAACAACGAGCAACAATACAATACGCAAATACACCACCAAACAATACACCAGATGATGACTTAGGACTCATTAGACTAAATAGTAAAAACCTTGACCCTAACAAAGCCCCCGGCCCAAATCAAATCTCCAACCTTATGATACAAAAATCCGGTCTTATCATTAAAGATTCCATGATCCAACTTATCCGTAAATGGTTAAATCCGGTACGTTTCCGAATAGTCTTAAAAAAACTTCTATTGTCCTCATATTAAAACCCAGCAAACCTCCTGAAGACCCAAAATCCCACCGCCCCATAGTACTTCTACCCACAATTGGTAAAATCCTAGCCAGAAGATAAACTCCCATATAGATAAACACTCCCTCCTTTCTGTAAACCAACATGGATTCCGTCCCGGACATACTGCCGAGGACACCATCCGATCCCTAATCACCTTACATGTGATTTTTTTTCCAATGCTCCACCCGAAGGTACTACATTGGCAGGAAGAGAGTTTTTTTACATGGAAAATTTGGAATTTTGCCGAACTCCTGATGTTCCAAGCAAGGTAGGGATCATCCGAACGAGGGTGTATTTTTGTGAAAATGATCGCCTAACATTTTTCAAGCGGACCGTATTGGGATTCGAACCCGGGACCTTGAGCGTAGTAGTCGCACAGATACCACTACGCCACGGAGCCGCTTGATCCCTAATCACCACCGTCCAAGCATCTCCCTCCAAATATGTAATAGCAATTTTCTTTGATTTCAAATCCGACTTTGATTTTTTATGGTAGTCCAATGTCCTCTCACAAATTATAAAAGCCAACTTTCCTCGAAATATATAGAAATTCCTAGAATCCTACCTACACTCACGTTTTGCAAACCTAAACTCCAACTACTTTTCCATCATCAAACCCCTATCCCAGGGCTGTCCGCAAGGATAGGTCCTTTCACCCATGCTATGGAACCTCTCTATAAACCCCCTCGTAGACCTTGACATCCCTAATATTTCTACTTCCGCCTATGCTGATGACCTAACCTACCTTGAAACGAATATTTTTTATTATACAGTGAAACAAATTTTTTATATATATATATATATAACTGGCCTCACGCATGGGCGTCAGTGAAACGTATTTATTGTTCCAAAAATCTTCCGACACAACTAGGGGTCTATTCCTGGGTAGAGCAATGAGAAGTGGGGGGGGGGAGTCGAATTTTGTTTGCAGATCAAACTTAAGCTAAATCAAATAGGCGCCACCAAGTCCTGATGTAATCACGATAATTGCATAGCATAGTTCTAAGGGCGGACGTGGAGACCCAAAGAAAAAAAAGATCGCCTTCGCTGACAAAAGCATGTCCTAATAAAATAAGACGCAGCTCCTGTAAGAAATTGTGATAGTTAAATAAATAAAAAAGTGGAACACCATTTGTGTCCTGCAAAAATACATAAAGAAATAATAAAAAAGTATTTCCAATATAACATTGGCATCAATTTATTACTCAGAAGGGTGTTAGCTTTATGTAATAAGATTTGATCACACTTGATCAAAATAAAAAACCTTTAATCTTGAACCAATTGTTTACTAAAAGATCTCTTTTAAAATAATATAACTTGTAACAAAAAATTTAATCTTTAACTGCATCAATCTTAAAATTTTAACTTTCATGTTTGTATTTATTATTTTCAATCAAACACTTACTTTAAAATATGAACTTGTTGTACAAATAGGGTTCTGACCTGGGCAGATCTTTTCAGGTAGATAACAAATTAATAGCTCCTATCAATATTAGCATTTGAGCTTTCAAAATTATGTATACTAATTTTAATGTAGATAAAGCTGATCACAAAAATATACATGTTTACATATATTGTACTAAAGCTGTTCAAAGCATTTGCTTTTAGAGTAACATCTGCCAGCTATACAAAGTTGAAAAATATGACATCAGTAACACCTGTTGACATTACTGGCGATTCATATGGAACAAAGCATATTATTTTTAGAACGCTAAATCAATGAACTTTCGTTATACTACTGGTAAATCCAGCTCAACAATTAGTTGGAACTTTTTCAGTGTACATGTATTACGCATCAAAGCAAGTTAACGTGTCCCAAATTTTGAAACACATAAAAAGAACTTATAGCTATCTACGAACCAAAACTGCAATTGTCGCATTGTGACAAAGGTAGACGGGATCACCATTCTTCAAGCAACTTAACAGCGTTTGCAATTTGAAACCAATTCATCCAAACCAACTTCTATAATTCCTGTGTTACACGTGTCGAATCATATCCTGTCGCCTTACATTCAGCAGCAATCGTACTCTCAAAGTTGAATTACGTCACCTTCTAAAGGTAGAATCTTACATGTGTTTTACTGTGTCCTTGTGTGTCTTTAAAAGTTGCATCCTACTTGTCGCGCTAAATAAATTATCTCAAATTATACAAGTTCGCAAAATATATACATTACCGACCGTTATTCGAAGATATCCTAACTATTCGAAATGGATTCGCAGATTGCCGGCCTCCAACCAAGGAAACATGTTGATATCTCTATCACTTGTGGCCGACTATCTTATAACCAGCTCGGGCGGTCGCGCCGTCAGGAGGGGAACAATCAAACAGAGATGTGCTTGTAAATATCTGTATACGACACAGATATCTGAATATAACTAGATTATTAAAGGACGATGCAGGCTTAGCGTATTACTTTTGAAGTTGAATGCAAATTATTATTGTTATTAATAAAATTGTTACATTATTCTTGACATTATATGCAAAGAATTATTATTATTAATAAAATTATTACACTATTCTTGGAATTATATGCAAAGAATTATTATCGAATATAAAATTGTTACAACCTCGTTCATGGAAATTCCCGTATATCCTTAGAAATCACCGCCAGCCTTCTGATACAAAAAATCGAATCCTGGTCCTTACTAAACAAACAACCCCTATTACCCGCTAAATCCAAAATCTTATTACTTAAAAGACATCTCCAGCGCGCCCCTACTATCCACATATTTAAAACACCTTAAACCCTATCCGAATCAACCACATACCTTGAAATCCAAATCAAAACAAGACTGAAAATGCACGCTCATCTATCATTTCTCCGATCTAAAACCAAAGCAATCCTTAATAATATACACCATTCCCTACCAAAATTTATTGAACTGACCCGCCCCACTTGTAAATTAATCCTATAAGTAATAATTCCCATCCTAAGTTACGCAACACACTCCTGGTATCCTCTTACAACACCTCATTCCCGTAGAAACTTTAATCCAATCATAAAACCTTTCCTACAATTTTTACAAGAGCCTTCAGAACATCCCCTACCTCGGCATTGTACACAATTTTGAAACAACCACCCCTAAACATCCAGGTAGACACATATACGAGATGAAAAAATTCGTTGGGTATATTTATTTGCAAATTTAGGTGGATTTTCGAATTCTTAATAAGTTCTTACTCACATATGGAAAACCACATGCGATCTGTTAGTTTTTAGTCTGATTAAATTGCAAGGCTAAGTTCCACATTTTGTACCTTCAATAATATAGAAAACAATTGAGGTGTTGTAACTTAAAACGGGGTAATTAAAACTTTTTGTAAGTTTATTACCCTTTATCCTCGTGACTATCAGCTATATACTAAAACTCTCTATTCTAATCTGATATCACTAGGTCGAGATTTTCTTCTTTATACTCCAAGCCCAGGGTAATGTCGGATGGAAAACGGCTTTAGACAAAGAAAACTCTTAAGGGTTAAACGGCTAGTAGAGTGTTAGCTCTGGGTAGATCATGAGCATGGGTCATGGGTGGATAATCGACCAAAAATATTTTTAATAGGCGCCACCGTATTTTTTAATACAAGTGCCAACAAAATTTAACTGTGTTTGTATAAGGGGAATGCGGAAACCTTATCTTAACACCACTATCATAGCCATAAAACTTGAATTTCACTCTTTAGCACACACTTACCAAAACCTCAACCACCAGATGTCAAACAGTTGTCTCAGCTTTACCTGTGAACAAACAAAAACACCACATGGACACCATTTGTGTCCTCAAAAGCATATGTCCAAAAATATAATAAGTGACTTTAAACATCTGTGAAATACTAAAGGGATTCATTTTCATTACTCTGTCTTTTTACTTAATGAGGGTTTGCTCTAGTTTTCTTTTTCCTAATTTAAATGTTGAATAATAAAACGTCTTTCAAAAGAAACAAAAGGAATTCTATTTATATATAGAAATCTGCTTATATACATGTGACTGCAATATATATATGATTACTATCTTGTCATAAATTTTTTTATAAAAAGAATTTTAGTGAAGTTTAACATTCAAAATAAATATGTATAAATGGATCATTTCTATAAAATTTAGTTTAAGCAAACATGTAATAAATTATTAGTTCATAACATATGAGTTTATTTTTACCATAATCATTGAAGTACTTCATTGACCATTTACAACAAAGATTTGTCATAAAAAAAACAACGATTATAAAATGCAAATACTCAAATTTAACTGTAATCTACCAAGAAAATACGCGAACTTCAGCACCAATAAAAAGCTTTTACATGACCTGAATGTTTTTAAGCAAAATGTGAAAATTAAATCAAGACTACATCTGGCGTCTAGATTGGGAAAACAGAATCTATATTATTTTTTATCTGACATAAGTTGTCATTCTAAATATCTTAAAACACATTGAATGCGTGTACAAATAACTGACAAACTAGATATTTATTCGTTGTGTTACTAACTTTAAAAAACTACTTTATATTTTTGTTACTCTAATAATCAACGTAGGAAATCTCATAATAATTTACTATACTTTCAAAGTAATGGAAAGTTTCAAACACTCACGTGTATCCAAATAAATTGCAGGTGCAAAATCATGACGTCAGCTGTTGTATTTTTTCCAGCGTATTAATCATCAGTAAGTTTGTAGTGTCAAGATTCCTTGTAGAATAAATTACTGCTATACTGCGTAGTTATTAAATAGAAGGAAACCATAACTGCTTGCTTTAAATTATTGCGACGAAAATTTATTATAATTTAACATTGAAAATTGTTGTTGTAGATATGTCCATAAGATATTGCACTAAGATGAGAAAATATTAGTAAAATTTATTGTATTAATCTATACCAACTGTGTTAAATGATGTATATTATCGTTCCATGTTCTCAATTCAAGTTCTTCTTCTTGACTCTATTAGACGCCTCGTGTTTTAGTCGGGCCATCTTGACTTTTATCTCTAGTCTACAAAAAGCGACTTCACTCATGGACGTTGGAAATAAAAGTGCCGATTATTAACCTGACAGCGCTTGGTAACAAGCCTCAGAATATATATCTTCTAGAATCTATGTGTTATTATGAACATTATACTTTAATTTTTATTGGCTGAATATTTACGAATTAAATGCTTTAAAATTTATCTGTTTTATTATTAATTTATTAGGCTTGGTGTAACTAGAAAAAAAAATACGTTACAGTGTTTTGAAACCTTGTTTGGAAAGTCGTAAATAGCATTATAATCTTACAAAGTTTGTATAAGGAACTTATTGTTCACAGTATACCTCTAGGTTTTTAACTTGTTTTATACACACAGCGCATGAGCATCAAGCATTTGTTCTGGTAAGGTTTTCCCAGATCGAATTATCTTCATAAGTTGTTTTCTCTATCCGCTTACTTCACATCATTTTCGAGTCGAGCAGGAATGGGAGTCGTTGCTGCGTAAACACCCTCGAGCCTGCGAACATTGTTGGAGTACAGAAACCCTCGAGCCAACATATACTCTCGAGCCTACCAACATTGCTGGTGTACAAAAACCCTCGAGCCAACAAATAACTTCCAACCTAAAAAAACACTTGAGCCACAAGCACTGTTGATGTTCAAGCATTTTCAAGTCTACAATCACCCTCGAGCCAACCGGTCACATACTTTGAGCTCAGTCTAGGACCATTGCATTCTTTACCACAAACAAACAACTGAAATCGGGGCACTACCAATCTTAGGGTAGCCGCCAGTGGTTAAGGGTGGGTTATTTTTATCGAATCTCGGAACGGATTTATTCCATAAACCACTTTCCCACATACGGTTAAGTTTCGAGCCGCGAATACCCCTATCCTTCTAGCCTGTAGGATCCAAAATCCAACTGTATTAAATCTTGTTGATTAATTATTTTTTACGACTGTATATTTTCTTAAAAGCAAACTCCTTATTCGAACTTTGTTATATTTTAAACTCTCACTCATAAAAAGATTAAGCTCGCTGATATGCTGAAATTGCAGTTATTTTAAGATTGTAATGAATAATTTTGAATGGGAGTGGGAACAGAATTCGAGCATAGAGAACGAAAATTAATGTAAATTTGTTGATTATTTTGCAAAAAAAAGCCTATGACTGGTTTTGCTGTTGTTGCAGCTTCATATTACTTATGGGTATCCAAAATAAAAGCAAAACTAAATTCAAACTTTGATGTGTCTCCGTCTTTTTTTATTTAACGCTACCTAACGTAAATAATTTAAGGTTTCCAACCTAAAAATTCACACGACATATAAATATATAAACTCCTGTTCAGGTTGTAATAATTTTTTTTGTTTGTTCATTTCCATAACCCCGTGTATTGTACATGTGTAGACATCCAGATTATGATTTCTATCGATTGTGACTCCTACCGATTGTGACTTCTACCGATTTTGTCTCCTTTTGGATGTGTGGTACGCGGTGTTACCCTCACATTCATTTATTAATTTATTAATTTTCACTCATTAATTTTGATTTATGAATTTATTTATCTATTACTCTATTAATTCTTTTAATTCTTTAGCCCAGTCGCAATTTTTGAGATAATCTTTCATATTTATAAATTAATCTACTATTCCAATAGTCCAAGGAATAATTAATTATACAACAAATTTTTTGGCAATAATTTTCTAACTACACCTTTAAGAGTTTATCTCTAATTGCTTTAATTTTTTGGGTTAACTTTGATACTGTTCTTTTTTTTTGAGTTTATAACTCGGCATGTTTTAGTACCTTTTTTAGTTTAGTAAAGATTATTTCAATCTAGCGCGTCTCAAACTCGTCCCTTGTGGTAATAGCCAAGTTAGCCGTCGGCATAGCGGTTTTTTTTAAATCTTTCCATTCCATCCGTTTTAAGTCCCTTTGAAGTTCTAAATTACCGCATCTCATGTGCATTAATGATAATTAAGCCCGCCTCAATTATTTTAAACGTGCTCATTATTATAATTCAAACTTTAGAACGGTCACAATGGCGCTGGGGCAAGGTTTTGAAACGCGTTCTATATAAAAACTGCTACATGGCCTGTTAAGCTGTTTATTAAGTTGTCATTCTGTTTAAACTAATATTAACTAAACTTTCATGAAATTCAAATTTTTTGTCAACTGACAAAAATTATAAAATAATAGGTTTTGCAAAGAAAGTATAGTATCCTTTTCAAGCTATTTTGGATCCAAAGTAAGTGATCGATACGAAAAACATTTTATTGACAAATTTCGCTACTAGCGTCCTTTGGAATTCTACAAGCAGCACAAATTTGATTCCAAAGATAGAAATTTTTTAAACAGTATTTATTTTGAAAAATTAATCAGTATTACAATTCACATTACTTTTATTATAACATTGTTCAATAACGTTCTGTAATTGCGATAATCTTAAAATTATTTGCTGTGGTATATTTTCGATACTATAAGAATTCATAATAATCATGAAAACGTAACAGCGTAACAAGTTTTTGTAATTGTTCTTTATTTCTAAAAAATACAAGTCTAATAATTATCCGTCACAATCACAAATATTTACAGTATTGTTTTAATGCTAGCTTAATCACTATTTGCAGGCACTAATTAATCTTCTACATACGACGAATTAAACACAATTGTAGTACTAATTTTACTGGTAATTTATTTATCTACCACAGTTATATGACACATTAATTTATGTACATGAAACGTTTATTAGGACTGAGTTCAAACTAAACTAAACTGTCGTAACAGGTTCACACTTGCATACGTTAAGCCTTTATTCGAAAAAAAAGGAGAAATATCTAGCATGTGCGTCATCGAACTCTTCGAGAACAACCCTATTGCATTGCGATGCCTGTCAATCATCCTTTCTTATTACTAGATAGATTTGAGGCCGCTTTAGTAAAAACCAAGTAACCGTCTTTTCCAGAATGATCCATAAATTTTTAATTACTCTTGTAACAAGTTTATTTTCCTGCAATATTTTGACAAATATTTATGTTATTATTTTTATAGATGGTTATTTCAAGCCTAATATCTCTACACATTTTTACGTAATATTTATTACATGTTGTTTAATCTAACATAAGCTTTAAAACCGCGAGCATAAATTACAAGTTGACTTGTGATATAAAATATCATTTACAAGTGTCATTATAAGAGCTCCCTCCTTCGATAATTATAAAGATTGTTGTAACTGTTGTCAAGCGGTAGGATACGTCAGAGTACGACACTTTCACCTGGGCTGTTGCTTGAGAAAATCGTTCTTGTAAAAGAACATGGCATCAAGTGGTTATTCTTGGTGTTGGAACCATGTGAAAAAGAAATCGATTTAAAATGAAATTGTCTTTGTTAGTGCACTCTATGTCGACGCTTCACAGAATATGTTTGCACTAAACAAGACGTAAATGAAAATAGTTGGCATTTGAACAGCAGTAAGTATTGTCGAGCCTCAGGGCCCTTGTTAATTTAAATTTGCAGTGCAAATTACTTGACGTGGATACACGTGATGTTCGTTTGATATTCTGTAACAAGATTATTTAATTTATGTTATTTTGGAGAATTCTAACCTGATTATTATTGTAACAAGAAGATTTCAATTATCAGTAAATATTGTTAACGTAAAAAAATCGTGGTAGAATTTTTATAGAGTTTTTCTAAACCTATCGACAATTCTTATATATTTGTAACAAGCGCAGGGTAGGGTTGGATGACAAGCGGCTTTTAGTAAAAGAAAACTCTTAAGACTTTTAGCTAACTGAGTTTTTGACCCACGGTCGCATGAGATTGGGTCAGTGGGTTTATTAAAGTTAAAAAAAAAACAAGATAATGGACGCCACCTAAATTTTTTATAAAACAACTGACTAAATCAATTTGATTAAAGGGAGAATTTTGAAACCTAAAAGTAATCTCGCCTCTTTAGGAATTAAGTTTAATACCACCTATACGTTACTTACTTTTTTACTGCTCTGATGAAGTTCTAGGATGGCTCTGAAACATAATTACAACTTACAAACATATCATTTATCTAATAATCCTGTGACTACACAAAGTCCTTAATTTTGTTTCAAATACTTATCACTGAATCGTTATATGAATTTTTAGTGGATGAATTCCTTCTATGGTCATCAAATCTTTGGGAGAATTTAAATATTCATAAAATAATGAGTTGAAGAAAAATTGATTCTATGTTCTCATTTTAAACAATTATGTACTTTATATATGCAACTCAACAGAAGTTAAATTCTTATGAATATAATTACTACGTTACTCAGGAGATGTAAAGCTAAATTTTAAGTTTTAATTCTACTAAATTTTAATTGAATTCTGTATTTTATTAACAATATTTATTTATACTTAATAGTGCTAAGTAGCGCTACGAAAGACTGTACAAGAGATTCAAATTTTTGTACATGCAATAATGTATTTGTTAGTTAATCTCAATTTAAAATTTCATTTGCTGGATTGAAGGCACATAAACTGATCATCTTGAAATAAGGTTTCGGTAAACAAGATAAGAAATAACATTTAGTTAAACAAATGCTGCAAACAACATGTTACCATGATTTATCTATACTTATTATCTTTTTATACATAGTTTAATAATGAATAATTTCTAAATTTGAACACGTGATTAATGAAACAAAATCATTCTATATATTTTAAATATTATGCCCTTAAAAAGGTTAAGCCTCTTTCTATTAACAAGTATGCTACTGAATTATTTGTACGGCGAAGTGCTTGCATATAACAGGGCATAAGGTAATTTACAACTGAACAATTAAATATTACATAAATTCATATATCTGTATACGGAATAAAATACAGCACATGCAGCAAAAATTTCAAGAAATTAAATGGGCTTACCCATTGGTTCCAACGACCTGTTAACCTCTAAGCACATGATGCGATGTCACCATTCTGCCATGTGTCGGCACGGTTCTAACAAATCTGCTTACAATTTAAGTACAAAATGAATTTCCATGTTGATAAATTTTATTTAAACATCAACCAAGTAGAACAACTATAATATTTCATTAAAAATTTTGTAGATAATGGAAGTTGCACGTTGCAAAGATCAAATTACTTCATGAGTTTGTTGTCTTAGACAACTAAACTAAAACTGTTTCATTTAATTCGGCGTTTACGCCAGGAAAACTTAGTTTCCTGTTTCATCTCGCCTGTTTAAATTAACAGAGCAAGTGACCTTTCGGCTTGACAAGAAGACAAAAAAAGTGACCATCTGACACAAGTCGACGAACAACTTGAAAATCTTAGATATCGTAACATACGAGTAAGGAACACGCAAAATGGCTTGTAATTATGTGATCAGCTGTAGTAGTAGTGTACTTTAGATTTTATTGGTTTACTAAATATACTAGAGTACTAGAATCCATACTGCGTAAAACATTAAATAAATAAATACTAAATTAACGGGTTTGTAGCAGTAATGTTGACAAATAATTTAGTTCGGAAATTTTACATGTTAACAATATTCCGAAAATGGTTCAAGTACATCGCAATTATTCTGTTGATGGATAAACATCTGGTATGTAATTAGTGCTTTTTAAGTACGTGAAGTTGTTATAACATTTGGAATGACAAACAAGTAAGTTTTTTAATTTGTTCGACGTGGAAATTTTCTATTTCGTTATGTTGTTGACATCGGGATAACTTGGTGAAGAGAACCTGATAAACTTCACTTTTATTTTTCATTAGTACAAATGAAAAGATGACAGAGAGCAGTTTATATGTATATTAAGGGTTTACTTTCAGGACTAACAAAATTGAAGCTATCATTTGAATACAAAATTATCTAAGTTCAGATAACTAAATTGTTTCATTTTGCTCTACAATATTTATTAATTGAAATATTTTACAATGCAATTTAAATGTGAAGTCTCTAAGTAGTACTACCGAAGGCTAATAAAATTCTGTAGTATAGCTTTAGTCATTCTTACTAATCAAGTTTGAACATCAACAAAAATAATCATTGCTAAATTTTTATAATGTAAAAATACAACACTATCTAATTTTTGTGAGATATAGGTGTTGAGAAGATTATTGTGTATATAAGTACATATTTTTCCTAACTATAACTTAGTCGAATTTTTTGAAGTAAATTTGTTATGATAAATCATTGTAAATAATTTTCAACTGATACTTAAGAGAATAGAAATTCATTTCGAACATGTCTATGATTATTAGTTGGAATGAATGAGGTTTGATTCTTATTAATTATAAACTTTTTTGAATTAATTAACAGAATGCACAAACTGTGCTAGTCTTGGTTTAATCTGTTTACAGGTGTAGCAGTGCATCTTTAACAATCAATATCGTGCCAGAAGGTAAGCATTTGTAAGGGTTATGTTCACGTAATATTTTTTGTATAGCGGTATTTGAGCATAGGTTTCCGCATTCCCCTTATACAAACAGACTAAAATTAGGTCTTCATTGTATTCAAAAATTCGGTGGCGCCATATTCACTTCATTTTTGGTCGTAATCCAACCCCGACCCTAACTCATGTTCTACCCCAGAGCAAATCACTCGACTAACCGCTTAGCCTTTGGAGGTTTTCTTATCTATGAGCTATTTTCTATCTAAACTAACCTTGGGCTCCTTACATCATCAGCAAATCCTCGTTAATTATCCTTGTGCCTTTCAGTTGGCAATATAGGAGTAAAAACTCATTAGTAAGGCAAAACGTTATACTCTTACATTATGATTAAGTGTATCCATGTAAATATAATACGGATATAACTAATATCACTCTAATTTTAAAACTTTGTCCAATCATTTTAAGTTCTTGTTTCGTTTTACTATTAAAACTTTTTTAGTTTTATAAAATTTTTGAAAGTATCAGAAAGGTACACGTCTCAGTGCTATTTTAGAAAATGAAAAAGAAACCAGAAGAATTTATGAATAATCGAAAATCGCAATATGCTCATTTATAACAAAAAGTTACAAATTTAATATGGTTATAAGCGATTGTCGTTTAGCTAAGTGTAAATGACTTTGAAAAACTTGAAACTTAGGTTCAAAATCCCTTTGTTAAAAACAATGTTTCTTTGTAGAAAATTAAACGGAGGAAAACTAGCAAACTAAATAACGAACCCTTACTTCCATTCGTTTAACCTCTGAATGAAATATTACATAGCCTACACTTTGCCAACCCACATGATTATATTTACTTTAGCAATTCGTTTAATCCTATACTACCTCTCTTAGTATAATTACATACCTACAAACAACATATTTATCTAGTAAATAAATCTCCATTGTATATATTGGAAGGTTATATTTACAAATCCAAATATAACTTAAAACTGTTCGTATGCTTCAATGAATAATAACTTTCTGCCAAATTAAAGTCTGTAGTAATCATCTTAGAAATGAATACAGCTTGGATAAAGCAATCAATTCATCTTTAAAACGGATAAAGATAACTTAAGTCTTAAACCGGAAATAAAATCATCACTAAATTCTTTAAAACTTTCTCCATTTAATCTTTGCTATATCTATTTAATAAGCGTGATCCTTATGCAGAGAAACGAATTTGGGACACTGTATTTGTTCATCTACCTATAATTTAGAGTCCAAAGGGGATCGTGACGCTTCTGAACGGACCTGGATCTTGAAGAAGTTCTAGAATACTAGATCGGGTAGAATGGCTTGCGTGTTTCAATGAGCAAAATACGAACTATTGGTTTAACTAAATTAGAGGCGTTTTAGTGAGGAACCAGACTAAGACAGTTCCCGAAAGAGGGCAGCAGCTCTTTCGATACTTAGAGTGGCGGAGATCATAGGGATCGGTATGGCATTCTAAGACCCAATAATGCGATGTGAAAGGAAACAGGAAACCTCCACATTACTTCCCAAGTACACAGTCTACTGAAGATGTTTTTAATATTACTGATGGCATACTCTGGGGTAAAAGATTTGTGAATTAAAATGGTCGCCCATTTGGATCTCCGGGAGGAGACTACTTTAGATTATGTGATTGGCAAATTCAAAAGAAGAAACTGGAACATTTTGCGAGTCAGACGTGGAATGTCGGAAGCATGAAGCAAGTAGGTAAGATACAGAATTTGAAAATTCAAATGGATAGATTAGGATTACACAGTATGGATTAGTGAAGTTCGGTTGCCAGAGGCGTGCGATTTTTGGAGTGGAGACCATAGGGAATTCGTACAATCAGAGGAAGGAAGTTTGGGTGTGGGGATAGTTATACGGAAAAAGATAGGACACGATATAGGAAACTACTTACAAAAGAACGAAGGAGTACTCAAGGTTAGATTAAACTCTAAACCGGTAAATATAATACTAATACGAGTATACATGCCCACCTCTAGCTACAGTGAGGATGTGGTAGAGGCGATCTACAATCAAACTGAAGACATACTAAGATTCGTAAAAGGACATGAAAACTTAATAGTCATGGGAAATTTTAATGCAGTGGTAGGCGAGGGTAAGGAAGAATTGGTAGTAGGTTTATTTGGTTTAGACATGAGAAACGATCGGAGAAACAGGCTGGTAGAATTTTGCGATAAAAACAATTCAACCAACACAAACACATTATTTCAACATCATGCTAGAAGACGATACACGTGGAAGATGGAAGGATACATAGGGTAATATCAAATAGATTACATTCTTGTTCTATAATGGTTTAGAAATCAACTAGAAGACCGCAGAAGCTACCTAGAAGCATATATAGACACTGACCACAACATAGTAATTATGAAAGCCGCGCTTAAATTTAAAATTTTGAATAAAAAGAACGAGAAAAGCATTCTGAGGAACTAAAAAATAAAGATATCTACAAAAGATTTGCGAAAAAATCAAACGAATGCTGAAGGACATCGGGAAAATTTCTGATACTAAGGCAGTAGAAACAGAATGGAATAAACATTAAATCCAATTTAGAAATGGCGGCCAGAAATATTCTGGAGTATAAACAAAAGGAAAATAAGACACAATGAGTAACAAAGGATATTCTGAGTTTAATAAAAGATAGCTGAAAGTAGAGAAACAGATCAGATGAAGCAGGAAAACAGAGATACAAAGCTATAACATGGGAAATTATTCACAAATGCAGGTAAACTAAAGAACAGTGGATTGATGAAAAGTGCAAAGCGGTACAGACTAACATATAAATACGAAAGGTACAAACTAATTAGAACAAATTTTAAGGATATAAAACGATATAGCAACAATATAAGGCGCGCGAAAGAAGACATCATCGTAGAAAATACAGAGAAAGCGGTTAGATGGCAAGAATATATAAGGAAAATATATGTAGGACAGAACTAGCAGCACTAAAACAGGAATCAGGCATTGAAAAGGATATCCTATATTTAGAGACGAGTTTGAATTAATTAAAGTGTCTGAAAAATAATAAGGCACCGGGTATAGATAAGGTACACCAGCAACCCTAAAAACCGTTGGACAAGCAGTAACAGAACCTCTTTTCCAACTTGTAAGCTATATGTAGAAAACTTGCAAGATACCCAAAAATTTCAAACGTAACATCATAGTCACTATACTAAAAAAAGAGAGGTGCGGATAAATGTGAAAATTTTCGAACAATAAGTTTGACAGCACACGTGTCAAAAATATTAACTAGAATTGTACAAAGACGGATAGAAAAATGGGCCGGAGAAATACTAGAGAAGATCAATTCGGATTTAGGTGAAACAGGGGAACATTGGAGACTATTTTAGCTCTGAGAGTGATTAAGAAGAAAACAATAGAAAAAAGAGAAGGCATGTGTATAGGGTTAGTATATCTGGAAAAAGCATTCGACAGTGTTTGCGGAAACTTTCTCTGCTGTTTACTTCGACATTTCTAACCCAACTAATATTACACCTTCCCGTTATCTCGTTTCCAAGAACAATAAATAATTTAAGTAATATAAGTTTTGCTTCAAATCTAATTGAAACATAAGTTAGCTGCATTAAAACCATATTCTTCACCCGGACCAGACAACTTAACCTCAACTTTACTGAAATCTTGTTTTGAAGTGCTGTCAACTCCTTTAGCATTAAATATGCATAAATTGTTTCCGAACATACTCTCCCTATAATGTGGAAAAATGCAAACGTTACACACTTCATCTAAAAAAAAGGTATAAGTTAGATTCAAAGAACTATCGCCCTATAAGCTTGACATCACAAACTGTTAAAATAATGGAATCTTTGATTGTGGATAAACTTGTACCGTTTCTGTTATCCGAACAGGTCACACCTAACCAATATATCGGATTCATCCCATGAAGGTCGGTCCTTACAAATCTTCTACCCTGTCTTAGTAATTGGACTACAATGTTAAATGCTTCCGTTTCAGTTGATGTGATTAATCTATATTTCTCGCGCGCGTTTGATCGGGTAAATCATAGTGCCTTATTGAGTAAGCCTAAACATGTTGGAGTACATGACGATCTACAACTGTGAATAAAAGAGTTTTTACAGAACCGTACGTTTTGTGTTCATGCTGGTGGGTGCTTATCAGAGATTTACCCAGTGCTAAGTGGTGTCCCGCAAGGATCGGGTTTTGGCCCAATATATATATTATATATATTATCCAGCAAAGTGTCATTTTACGCGGACGACAACAAGCTATACTCACCAGCTCAACAGAGGATTGTTCTGCAGCGGGATCTTGACAGCCTAGTTAGGTGGTATAATGATTGGTATTTATTTTTAAACATCTCTAAATGTGTTGTACTCCATTTGGGAAAAAAACAATCCTAATTCCGATAATTACATATCAGACAATAGCCTCGAAGGTGTCGCAAGTCACAAATATCTTAGGGTTTCCATAATCACTGATTTGCCATTTCTACACATCTCCACTGTCTGTAGCAAGGCCAATAAACTTTTATACATACTCAATATTGCACTTATGAATATTTTGCCCTCACACGTTTACTACAGCATATTGTATCTACGTCCGACCAACCCTTGAGTTTGCAGGTCGTGTTTGATATCCTGAACTGATTAGAGACAAAGATTCTTTACAAAAGCTGCAACGCAAAGTAACTTGTTTGTCGTACGGTATAGTAAGGCCTTCTTATGAATAGCGCCAGTCATGTATCTCCCAATCTTTATATGTATTATAAAATAGAATGTAATAGGAAATTATTAGAAATCATTAAGAAATTATTAAGTCAAGGACAACAATGTAATTCAAGAATAAATATAAAAAGGATATTAACAGTTATGAGAGCGGATGCAATACAATGTATTCCAGACAATTGTGATACTACATTTGATTTTCCAATGCTCCACCCGAAGGCACTACATTGGCCAGGAAGCGAGTTTTTTTTACCTGGAAAATTTGGAATTTTGCCGAACCCTTGCTGTTCCAAGCAAGGTAGGGATCTTTAATGTGCGTGACAACACTCACACACGGGACCTCCATTTTACCTTTCATCCGAACGAGGGTGTATTTTTGTGAAAAATGCTCGCCTAACATTTTTCAAGCGGACCGTGTCGGGATTTGAACCCGGGACCTTGGGCGTAGTAGTCACACACATACCACTACGCCACGGAGCCGCCACAATTGTGATACTGCAGGTGGCAGGTCACAGACGGTTAAGATACCGCGATTACGTAGAAAGTAAGATTGTTACAGTGTATTAAGAAATAAGCAGACATGAGCTCTGCAAGTTCCCACGGAATTGTGAGGGGCCAGGACAACATATATACCCCGGGAGCCACAAGACCAGGCAGTCAGTCTGCGTATTTCAGCTTTAGCATTCTTGTTTATCTAGGCTACTCGCCTTAATATTAGTTCAATTAGTAATCATTTTTCGACTTAGAGTATTTACAACAGTTTGTCAAAATTCCATAATTAATGTGTGATTAAACTAATAAATTGTTACGAAGTTTTTGGAAGTAGTTTTCAAAAACACTGCTCCCAATGCCCGAAACGTAACTCGCCTTAATTTAATGAACCTGTTAACCCTTAAAAACAGGCGTACACATGGTGATCTCATTGTGACCTTTCGTGCTTTACATGGAATCTTGGGGTGTAATGTTGGTTCTCTGCTTACTCGCAACACTGACGAAAGGCTTCTTGGTCATCGACTAAAATTTAAGCGAAATATGGTCTATGCTTCATGTCGTCAATCTTTTGTAGCAAATCGTGTATTTAAAGTATGGAATAACCTACCTAATATTGTTATAGATTCCGCCTCTGTTAATAGTTTCAAAAACGCTTTAGATAAAAATTGTTTAGGAACTTTGAAATTCAAACCTATTAGCTTAGTTTTTTGTGTTAGTAGATTCATAATTTTTGCAACTAATACTACGTTTCTATCCGGTATAACTCCCTCATGGATTGTACAGCTGTTTTTCTTGTTTTATTAGTGAAGCTTCATAGGCCTATGCTTCTGCTTTGTAATTTAATTTAATAATAATAATAATAATAATGTGAAATGAAAGAAAATATTCGAAATACTCAAAAAGATTGGAATGAGTTATAGGGATAGACGAATAGTACATAGCTTATAGCTTATACAAAGAGCAAACAGCAGTAATAGAACTAGAGCAGGAATGTAGAGAAGTAAATATCAGGAAAGGGGTGATACAAGGCTGTGCTCTACCCCCGTTAAGCTGTAACTTTTATATCGAAGAGTCCATGAATACGGTTAAGTGCAAAAAGACATTTGGAATTATTACGCAGGGACAAACGATTGATATGCTCAGATTTTCAGGAAATATGGTGGTATTTCCATTCATTAAGAAAGTTAGAAGCAAGCTATGAAATGAAACAGTACTAACTAAGGGATGCGGTATGAAAATTAACAAAAATAAAACTAAACTATTAGTATGTAGAGGAAGAGTAAATAAGTTAAAAACCATAATGCAAATAGGAAACGAGAAATTACACGAGGTTTAGAATTTCAGTTACTTAGGAAGTTAAATAACGCAAGATGGGAAACTCTAAAATATATCAAACAAGGATTAATTAGCACAAGGACGTGCTGCATTTAACAAGAAAAACAACTACTTTGTTCAAAGGCAACACAAGTAGAAACAAGGAAAAGATTGTTGAAAGCAAATGTGTGGAGCACAGCATTGTACGGTCGTGAAACGTGGACAGTGAGAGAAGCAAACAGAAAAAAGGTAGAAGCCTTTGAAGTGTTGCGGTATAGACGTATGGTGAAGATATCATGAACATACAAAGTTAGGAACAAAGAGATTTTCGTAATTATAGGGGAAGAAAGAAATGTGTGTAAAACAGTAAAAAATAGAAGAGATAGGATGATAAGACACATACTAAGGCATGAGTGAATATTGCGTAATACATTAGAAGCAGAGATAGGAAAAATGAAAGGTAGAGGTAGACCTAGGTTAAACTATTGCACACATATGGTCAAAGATGTAGGTTGTGAGAATTTCAGGGAATGTGTAAACTAGCTTAGAATAGAAATCAGTGGAGGAACTACGTGTCCAACCAGGTCCTAGACGGAAAATCTAATGACGAAAAAAATAATTGCACTTGAACTTGATGATGATTATTATAACCAACTACAGGTGTTGGTTTGGCAATATTCTCAACCAATGTTGATGGTGCGAAAGGATTCATTGGAAAACTATTAATTCTGCAAACGATTGAGTGATGGGGGTCTTGGTAGACGCAAGTTGTTTTAACCTTCTTCACATACTACTGAGTATCGGTGAAATAGAGTATATATTTAGAAAATAATAGACCGGGTACCGAACTGTATCTAACAACAAAGAGCAGCGGCTATGTTCGAAGAAACAAGGAAAGAATTATTGAAAGCAAATGTGTGAAGCACAGAACTGTTTGGCTATGAAATAGGAACGGACAGTAGGAGCCACAAACAAGAAAAAGGTAGAAGACTTTTGCAATGTGGTGCTTTATATGTATGATAATGATAGCATGAACAAACAAAGATAATAACATAGAAGTTTTAGAAATAGTAGGGGAAGAAAGATACGTATGGAAAACCAAAAAAATAGAAAAAATAATGGACAGGAGACGTTCTAAGGCAATTGCGGAATAGTGTGTGATATATTACAACCAGAGATAGGAAAAAAGATAGGTAAAGGTAGACCTAGATCAGACTATTGCACGCAGATAGTGAAAGATATGGACTGTAGGAATTTCAGGGAAACGTGTAGGTTAGCTCAGAATAGGAAACAACGGAGGTACACGTCTAACCAGTTCCAAAATTGAAGAGCTAATTAGGACTAATAAAGAAAGTAACCCAAGCCAGTACCAGAATATTGCATTAAAAGTTGCTTAAACCACGGGGCTTACTGCATTGAAATATTTACACTTTGAATATAGTGGATTCTGTTGGTGTAAAATAACTTACAACTGTCCATGGTTATTTCTTATTCTTAATTCAGCATTGTGACTATGCCAAATGTAGATTGTTAAGGAGATATGTCACCTTTAGTCGTGGATGGTGTTCCAAAGATCACACCAATGGATATACTTGAAACACCTCTTTGCAGGTACAGTTCATGTACTGTTACATGCCGAAAATCGGCTATGTATCATATTTAGTTTAAGTTTAAATTTGTGACTAAATTTCCGCCATTATTTCATATAGACTTGTGTATATCCGCCATCGCGGACAGTTGTGTCGGCGCAAAAGAATACGCAGGCGCGGAGTGGGTAAGTGCGCGGTTTGAACGGGACATGAGATTATTAGCCAACGAGACGTCGAACAGTGACGTTTACCTGTGTGGTTTCTTTGTCTTTTCTCTTTCAGAATTTAGGTTTTCCTCTATCTCTGCCTTATATTGTTCCCTACCTGTATCCTACCGTACCGCTACGAACGACGAAGAGGGGAGACAAATCAAATCTGGTTTCAACCATGGCCTAACGAAACCCACGCCCAAACAACGCCAAACGAGATACATGGAAATCAGCACGGCTCCTGCACAAGGATGACCGCAAAGTCGTAAAACGTTCCACATTTTTAAGTGAGTACATTTTATCTTTTTTAGGGTGCATCTTGGATCACTGTAAACACATTTGGCACGTGATACAATTTGACCCGAAATTATGACGTAATTTCTTTGTTGTGCAATAATGTGAACGTGGATCGTATCGGTGTTGCCAACTGTAGTAGTGGCTCATAACGGTTACGCCAGGAGTATAACAGTACTTCATCGTACTACAGGTGTTGACTTTGCAATATTCTCAAGTAATGTTGACATGCGAAAAGATTTATGGGAAAACACTTAATTCGGCAAATACCTAAGTGTTGGGGATCTTGTAGCTGCAGGTTGCCTAACTCCCTTATCATTGAATATTAATGAAGTAGGATATATATTTAGAAAACAATAGAAGGGGAACAGAGTCGTATTTAGGAGAAATTCCAGAGAAATGTGTAGGATAGCTCAGAATAGGAAGCAGTGGATGTACGCGTCTAACCAGTTCCAGGACTGACCTAATGATGGTGATGATGATGAATTTAATTTTATGTACATAGAAAAATAAGCACATTTGAAATAAATAAATTTATTTAACAAAATTAATATTAATTAGCACTAATAAAAATGCATACAAATTAAGAAACAGCTAACATTATTTTTATACACGTTCTAACCGTGCTTGTGTTATGCAAGAAGCAATTCGAACAGTTGTTGCGATCTAATACTAGTAATCGTTCTCTCCTCTAGGTCCATTTGAGTTGCTTGAATGCAAAATTCTTCTAACCTAGTATGTATTCTACCAATTGTTTTTCACCTTGTAACAACTTTCTGGCGAATCGGGCACACCAGTACAATTTTTAGTGTTGGGCCTAGTGAAACAATTTTGTTGTTGCTTGCAATAGGCTCACGAACTTCACGATATTCACGGCTTAGTCTGGGAATTACTCCAAGGGTGAGAAATGAAAAGAGCTCAACTATACACAAGAATGAAAAAGGGGGAGGGGAATTGAGCGTCACTACATCTATATGGGCAACAAAAAAACCAAAAGTATCCTATGAGAAGATGCAGAAACTCACAGGCTATAGGGATTATCAAAAACATCCAAGTTATACAAAATAACACCTCTGGAAACCTCTCAAGTGTATCTACTTCACTTCCTGCTGCGATGATTCTGAAAGAAAATGTCACACAATAAATTTTTAATCAAAAGACATAGTTTGCGTCTTACAACAAAAAATTCAGCGATACTCATAACTTAATCATCTTGAAACTATAGCACTAAAAGTGTTATATCTAAAATAAATATTAGAAGGAAGTCGTTTACTTCATTGCTCTGCTTGAGTGTCTCTCAAGTTTCATTACTCAAAAATTATTTTCTTAAATTGTACTGTCATTAAATTTAGATACTCATAAATTAAAGACTTAGTGTTTAAAACCTAAAATATAATGTAAAGTAATTCTTTTCTTCCTTTTCTTTTAAATTTTTTTTATAAGTGTAAACAAAATCACAAGATTGATTTTCAAGGGTAAAATTAAATTTTCTATGTTATAAAGATTCATAAATTTTCTCTTTAGATAATGAAATTTTGACACTTGATAACATTTTCACAAACAAAATTTTAATAACCCCAATTGACAGATCTGTTAGATTGGTTCACAACAAGTTTCAAAAAAAAACTCACACGTAGCTTTGTTACAAAAAGGCGTTCAAAAAGCATATGGGTTAAATAAATTAAAATTGTTCAGGTTGACATGGCATAGGAATAACACATTTAATCTACTAATTATCAAGCTTACTATAAATAGACATTCTGTTGAAATTCGGACTTTACAAACTTATTATAAGACCATATGCTTATTCCACGTGTTCCATAAAATATTTTAATTGGTTTAAAAAAAACAAGGTTTTCCTTTCTCTTATAGAATTTTAAATTTCGACACAACAAAAAATATCTGACACAATCTTTTTTCTGAACAGTATAATTTTTACGATTGTTAATATGAAATCCTAAATGCAAAATTTATACTCTCTTTGAATTTAATATCTTTAGTAATTGACGAACATTTTCAAAAGTTTATAAACGTGATAATAAAGCTTCGACCGTAGCCAACATAAAACACTCAGCGGGAACCGGTTCCTGCGCCTATGAGGGTTTTAAATACCTGACGTTCATACACGTAAAAATTAGAGCTTCAGAAAAAGATTTCCAAATCAAAAGCACCGGACTTCATCCTGACAACAAAATCTCGTTTATGTGAATTCCGAAGTAAACGACTGACATTATGACGTCATGCTCCTCAATTAAACAAACGCCATGTGAGCGATTTTAAATACTTCCTGTTACAAAAATTCCTTCATAATAAAAAAAAGAGCGGTAATGGATACCGAGGTTATATAACCACGTTGTTACGTTCCTTTAACATTTAGGCCGCTTTACCAAAGTCCGGGGAACCTTTAACATCCCGGCCCCTTCTAAAACGACCGTCTACCGTACCTCGACCTAAATAACGATCCTCAAACTTCAGCTGGTACATAAATGCGCCAACATTTTCTTTCATTCGCCCTGTTATCGTTGCACTCAAGAAAATGTCTAGTTCTCGCTCCTATCAATATATGGAACAAGTGAGCTGTCTGAAGCGTTACCTCGTGACACTTTCCACAAGCACTATACTAACTTAATAATTCTTAAAAATGGATACAGACTGTCTACGGAATAGGCAACACAAGTGACTTGTTTATAACGTATTTGTTACGATTGAATATATTCTTAAGATAAATTTAAAGCAGGTTAAATAGTAATAACGTTTATTTCTATTACGAAATTGTTCCTTCTAATATAATAATGCAAACCTCCACCCTTCCTTTTTACAGGTAGGAATGGGTGTACAACAGAGTCTAAACAAAACTCTGGCGGGGCCAGCGTCGACTTTTTGTGGCTTAGATAGATTGCAAAAGACTATATCTCAGAGTTTTTTTATTCTTAGATGTTTTGAGAACAAAGTTAAATTTTACTCAAACTAATTATAGGGATTTAATTTAAAATGACACAAAAGAAAATATCTTACTACAACTTGTATATTGATGTTTAGTTAATAACATTAAAAAAACAAAATACATTTCCTTATTTTCTTACAACCAAGTTTTCATGTGAGAAAAATCTCTAAGTGTAGTATAGATATCTACTCTTTCATAATTTAAAATTGTCTTAAACTCTACCACATAAGATATTAGAAAATCTCAAATTATTATTGTACTTAGACACAATTTCACTGGCACATTTTACTGGCACAATAGCCAACCCCGCTAGGAAACTACGGTCACGATTGAATTCACTATACCAACGGTATACGGTGCTTTTAGTTGGAGCTTCTTCCCCAAAAACCGAAATAAGTTGCTTCAGGCACTGTTGTGGAGATAATCCACGTCGGAAATCGTAAAAAATCATCGCACGAAAATGTTCACGAGTTAATTCCATTTTTTAGCCGAGACGGAATTTTCAACTCAATCAAAACAAAAGAAATAGTATTTATACGGTAAACTGCTATAAGTATGTATACTGTCAAAAATGTTAAGCTTTATGTTAGAAGCGTCATATCGTACCTAACAACACTAGTGTTGTCAGTTCTTGATATATATATCAAGCCACCCCTCGTAATTAGTTTTCTATAATTATGATAGTAAAATACCGAAACTCTCTAGAAATATACGATGATTTCACAATCATTTATGTGTTGTTTAATTAACCGGTACGTGAACGGATAACGTTGCAATAACGCTTCGCACAAAGAAACCAACACTTAAATTTAACTGTCGTTTAGTTAACCCGCAAACCAACAGGTAGCGGTGCAATTGCTCGTAAGCCATTTATTGCGTCAGATAGGTTTGGGCCTCTTGGTGCGGCTTTTTAAAAAAATTTCTTCAAAAAAGTCTTCTATTAAATTTATTTTAATCAGAATTACAACATTAATTTTTAATTTATAAGTACGTTATATGCAGTGACGTGTGGAGATCGAAATAATTCTAAGTTGAAAATCAGTAATTTAAATAATTAAACTTACGGTGAGTAGCTGAACTACCAAAAATGTTAAAGTTGTTAAGTTCGACACTGACTGGCCATCTTGTGATCTCGAGGATATTTATGCTATTCCTGCCCCTCACATTGCTTAAGGGAACTGCAGAGCTCATGTCTGCGTATTTCTTTATACAATACAATGTATTGCTTCTTAGGAATCTTAATTCCAATAATTGCTGTCTTATAACCTACTGTGATCTGCACCTGCAGTATCATGCTGCGTCTGGAATACAATGTCTGTTTCCGTTCTCATGTCTGGTTTGTGAACTTTCATTAACCTCTTTCAAATATGTCCTTCAATTTATACATTTTAACAATCTAACTTAGGTTTTAATAATTCTGTTTGATTACTTGTATATACTAATCTGGGGGATATGTAAATCGCCTAATTTGAGAAAAGTACTGAACAGATTTTTATCATTCGACTACCATAATAAAGCTTTATTATTCGTAAATGTGCCGCAGTAGGTATTTTTTTTTACAAAAATCGTAATACTATTGGAGAAAACGACGTTTGAAGTTGTCATTATATTAAACGTAGTAGATCTTATTAAACACACACAGCGAATGCTAACGATTTGAAACGAAGTTTGGCAAAATATACTCTTAACGAGAATGCGAATTTGTTATGGCCGTGTATGAACACAAAACACGTTCTGTGTATAACCAATTGAGATTGAGGTGCTTATGACATCGAAGTTTATTTCAATCGAGGGTGCATTGCTTCTTGTAGCTGTTCTATAGATTCCTATATAGTGTTTTTATAACTGTATTGTGTTTCTTTTGAGGATATTACATTCAGGAATGTTTAGTAAATACGTTAGTTTTAATAAACTTCGACTATAATGAGACGTCACGTTTGTTGCAATTTTAGGTGATCGTAATTGTTTGTTCAGACCAGTTGCTTCTTTTATAGTTAACAGCGACGTAAACCATCGTGACACCTACTTGCAAGTAGTCGAAAAAATTAAAGAACAGTGGAATTTATTTGCAGTGTTCATTATCGATGATTTGTCTTATAGATTACTTACCGGTTACTAATGCAACGCTATATCTTTAAATGGAGAATACACTGGTCAGTTGTTTCTGTAATACTTATTTAAAATACATAATGATGACCACAATCACATTTTTGAGAATCAAAGTTGAGAGGTTCGAATGCGCCGCTCTTTGAGGATCTCCTCTAAGGTGGTCGGTGCTGCGAGGGTGAAAGTTACATTGCTTAGGCGAATTTTTATTGCAAAAGTGGATACTGTGCGAGAAATAACTGTGTTGTGGGATTTGCAGATTTTGCAGCAACTCGTTGACTTACGCGTTAAAAAAGTAAAAATCGTTTAAATTTTTCCCATAAAAAAAACTCAAACTCGTTGTACAAGAAAGCCAACAACGTGTCGAATTGAGTTGATGCGAGAGAGAAAGACAATCGAGTTGGTTTTCAAAATTCGTATCCGGTCCCTAAAAAATGCGTAATATATACCAAAAACACGGTTGATATCGTAAATTTGACTTTTGTACCATTTGTTCGCTGATTTTACAAATTTTAATTGAAATTTGTATAATTAATTCGAGAAATGTCAAAACCAGGTTACGAAGACCGGCTTAGTCACACGAGGATCTACCATCAAAACCTTTGGTGATACAATTATTTTTCAAATTTTTAAAATTAATGCAGTCAACTGTTCGAAGGTGTTTCGACAAAGTCTACTACGGCAAAGTAGTTTTGGTGTGATCAACTCTTCGAATTTGTTTCGACCAGGTCTACTAAAGCTGAGTGGTCTTGGTCCGATCAATTCCCCGATGTGGTCTCGGTAAAAGTGTCAAGGGGGTCTTATATCAAAGGGGTATCTGGCGCCCAACGTTGTCCAGAAGGAACTACAAGCCGTTTCTAGTTAATATTAGGAAACTAATTTCTAAATTAAACAACTAGCACACTTAAGTGTAATAAAGTAAAGAATCTACGCATTGATAAATCTCGGCAAAAAGATACGTTAAACCGTGAGGGAGTATTGCAGTAGTATAGTTCGAAAACTGTCAAATATCTGGGTAATTAATCTACAACTACTTACAAAAAACATAGCATACAAATGGCAGGAAGTATGGCATCGTTGTAGAAGTCCGACACTGCAATAGTTTTACATTTCATATTTAGTTATTTTTGTAGATACAATTTTCATTAGCGCCCTCCAGGAAAAAGTCGATTAGATGTGGTAGCTAAGAAATTTATTAGTCGTAAAGCAGATATTGTTTTGTTATTGCACATAAAGCGAAAAACTTAATTAGATTTTGTGAAATACCAACGTAAACTTTGCGCTGCTACCAAATATGGACATTAACTACTAATGTGTCTTTGTGTTCTGTTTTACCAGAACGCAACTTTATTAAAATTTAGTGGTGTCTGTTATAAAATTTACGTTGAAATGCGTAGCGGTTGTGGAAAATGCTTAAAACACAGATGTTGCTGTAATCAGATTATTAATTCTAAACGGTCAAATGGTTAGAAATGTAGGAGAGAGGACATCTTTTTATCAGATTTTTTCTGTTGATAATTTATTGCAGAGTATTGAAATAAATGTACCATCGATTACGTGATATAAAGAACAGATTTTCAAATTGGACAACAGTTGATAGAAGAACAGTATTTTGAGAAGCTTATTATAATGAGGATTTCCAAGAAAATTACGTAAGATGGGCGTTTATTATTTAGAATGAAATCGCGCAAATTCTACTACATTCTGGAAATAGATAAATTTGTATATATAAGGAAGCGTTTATTAAAAATGGTCATTCAGTCTATTCTTAAATTCGATAACGAAATATTATTTTGATTTAAGTCGCAAGCTGTTGCTTTACGAAGATAATATTTAAAGTATGCAGGCAGCATACTGCGATTTAATAATTACAATGTTACACTGAATATAGAAGTGATGTTTTAAACTTAACACATAAAAAAATGGAAATTATTAAATACAATGAAGAAGGGAAATTCTTCAGTATAACGCTATTTTAAAAATTATAATAAATGATTGACATGAAGATTTAAGCAAAATGTACTTTGATAACTGCTGTTTGAGACGCGGATTTTAAATATGGAAAATCTTGTAAGCTGATTTGACATCAATTTAAAATAGAATATATTTAATTACGAGCTGGATAAAAACGCTTCTTGAATTTTTGCAGGTATAATTTTTGTTGTAGTTGATATTTGAATTTTGTCATTTAGTTTAGGGTAGTTTAAGATAGTCCTAATAATTCTTTGTAAAGGATCTTTACCAGGAACGTTTGTGTTCAGAGTTCGAAACATTTTGACCTTTTAATAGATTATCTGTCAAGGATTTTTTTGGCGAAAACAAACCTTACAAGCGTGGCAATAATCTTAACCAGGTAAACCATCCATGGGAGAAGAAATTTAGTTCTGTAAATTTAAATAAGGTAAGAAACTTTTTTTTTATAAGTAAATAAGGATTTGTTAGAAATAATTGGGTGTTTGAAAGAAGCATGCTGTAAATGTTCTATCCGCTTTTGTATGAGAAAAAAATTGCTGTGTTTGATTTCATTTTATAAATTTCAACATTTCCGTTGAGGTAGCCAGGCATAGTTAGAAAGGAAAGTAAGTGAATAATTTCAAATTTTACAACTTGATGTATCTGTATCGCAGAATTCTTTTAGCATTACATTAAAGTGAGGCGTTGTGTAGACATTTTTATATCAACCTTCAGGTAACGCCCCAAAGCGAGGCGTTGTCCATATCACTCTTCTAGTGACGCCTCAACGCGGGACTTGCCACATCAATATATATATATATATATATATATATATATATTGCTGTGGTAAAGCCCGCGTCGGAGCGTCTCTAGAAGAGTGATGTGGTAAGATACAGCAAATTATAAAATTTGAAATTATTCACTTAGCTTCCTTTCTAACTTTGCCAGGCTAGCTCAATGGAATTAACGGAGTTTTCAAAATGAAATCAAACACAGTAATATCACAAAACATTTATACAATATGAAATATTTTCTATCACACAAAAGCACATAGAACATTTACAACATCGCTTCTTTCAAACATAAAATAATTCCTAAGAAGTACTTATTATAAAAAAAAGGTTCCCTATCTTATTTTAAATTTATATAACTAAATTTCTTCTTTCATGGATATTTTACCGGACTTTGTTTATTCCCACGCTTGTAAAGTTTGTTTGGCCAAAAAATTCTTGACAAATAATCTATCAAAAGGTCAGAGTGTTTCGAACTCTGATCACAAACTATCCTGGTAAAATCCTTTACAAAACAAAATTACATAATTAATACTTATTGTTCTACCTTAAATTGAATACAAATAATTCAATATCAGTTAAAAATAAATCTAAAAGTAATACTTGCAGAATCCACAAAAACGCTTTCATAATTAAATATCTTCTTATTTTAAATTGACGTCAAATTAGCATACAAGATTTTCCATATTTAAAATCTTCGTTTCAAACAGCATTTACCAAAGTACATTTTTGGTTAAATCTTTCTATCGATTATATAATAAAATTTTTAAAATAGTGTTATATGGAAAAATTTTACCTCTTCATTGTAATTTAGTAGTTTCCATTTTTTATGTAAGTTACGTTTAAAACATTGCTTATATATTTATTGTAATAATGTAATTATTAAATTACAGCATGCTAACTGCATACTTCAAATATTATCTTCGCAAAGCAACAGCTTGCGACTTAAATCAAATTAAGATTTCGCGGTCGAATTTAAGAATCGATTGAATGAATTTATTCAATAAACGCGACCTTCTATGTACAAATTATGTATTTCCATAATGTAGTGGAATAGTATGGAACATTATGATGCAAGGTTTCACAGAAAACTCATTAGTGTCTAAAATCCCGGTGTTTATTACCTTGTAATCTCTTCTACTTATTAGTGACGTGCATGGTTTGTTCTATTCTAACACATATATAATTATTGTGGCGTCGCATACTAATTTAGTAATTGCGAAAGGTAATAAATAATTTGTATCATTTATTCTAGGAATTTTACGGGGTTTTTCAATGATCTGCTTCTTGGAATAAATGTGTAATTTATTAATTGAATATTTACATAGTTCTAAATACGGATGACTCATCCTTTTATATTCTTAATTCTAGAAAATTCTTTCTTTAAAATAAATTTCTGTAATCCAAGGTGGTAATTAATCTAAATTTTAATTACTTTTTAATGCAAAAAGGGTTACATTTTATAGAAAATATTTGCTTTCGTGTTTCAGTACACAAAATTAATTTTAAAATTGGGCGTTTTTAACAAAATTTTAGTTTCTTAAGCAAACTGCATAAAGCTAGCACTATCATATGTTATTTACAATAAATGAAAAGCATTTTTATCAAAATTGTACTGATAATTAATAAGTGAAAATAAATGCTTTGGATTTATCTTAAAATGATCGATTTGCGTTCACATTGAATGCATTTTTTAGGTATCTTAAAATTAATTATTTCTTTACATATACAGCTTACGTTATTTGTTATGTATTTACAATACACTTATTTAATACAGGGTGATTATTTAAACAGGGAGAATTTGATTTTCCGCTTGTACCTCAATGAATAAAAGTACGCTTGTATTATACAGGGCGTAACCATGAATTTACGAAAATTTATATTGTTTCGGATTCTGTTATATTTTAGTGAGATTTATTTGTAGAATTTGGATTTCAACGACCTCTCGTGATCCCTTATCACGTCAATATATATATATATATATATATATATATATATATATATATTGCTATGATAAGGGGTTATTTAGGGGTATATTGAGTCATAATGATTACCCAATACATGTAAATAGTACTAGGAATTAGAAAACCGCATTTATTTAGCATTAAAAATAGGTAATTTGTATATTATGCACAGAGCACACATCCAACACCCTGTATAAGGATCGCAATTGACTTTAATTAATGCCGAGTAGCACATCATTCAACAATACACACACATGCAGCAAAAGAAATAACTCTACACGCATTCAAACTTGACCTAAACCAAAAATATCCATAGATTGTAAAATTAATACGCGTGAAATGCAGTAAAAACCTAGAAAATCATAATTCAATTCACATAAAACAAGCGACAATGAAAGCAGATGGCATATGGTCTTGATAGGAAACGTATTCTTCAAAAAAATACGCTTCGGAAACGCAAAAATGTAAACAGAAATATGTTAATTTACGTCACTTGGTCTACGTGATTTTCTACATGAAGTTAATGTAGATCCCAAAGTATTATCTTGACAAACAACGCCATTAATGAAATTATGTGCCAAACCGAATTAGAAATTCTTGTAACAACATCAAAACAGACGCTATAAAATAAAAACAAACCAGAAATATACGAGTACCTACGTGATCAACGAATCGTTTCTATAAGGCAATATTAGTGATAAACCTGTAAAAGCACAAGAATATCCAAAACAATCTATGGTTTGTCATATACTTTGAACAACAGCTCAGATAAACCAATGAATTTAAATGGGGCGTAGGCTATATAATGTGACAGGTTTGATAAGTGGACAGTCTTAGTTTTGAACCACGTACAAGCTGCATCACTGATACTTAAGAATTTACGCCACGATTAAATATACAAATTAAACAATAAAAATTTTGTGAAAAGTGATGTTATAAAATATTCTGAATTAATTATAGTGAAAATATATGAGACAAAGCTTTGCCGTTTGCTAGAAAACGTAAGTAGATATTTATTAATTGATTTAGGTTAAATATTCATAATTCAGGGCTCTAAGGAAATTATAAGGATAAATCTATGTACAATACTCTTAGTACAATACTCTAAGAATCAATCTAAGTACAAAATTCTAAGGATACTCTAAGAATAAATCTAAGAATAAATTCAAACGATATTACAACGTTATGAAAATTTAAGGCAGATCACATTAAACGGAGTAAAACTTGGAGACACAGCAACTCAACTAAAAGCAATATTGGGGTACTGATCCACGGCACGCAGCAGAAAAACGCTCAAAGAGAACTACAGGTCAGAACTATATTCCATAAGACATTATTTACTATTTATTATATTTAAACATTGATCCTATTAAGGCGTTATTTTCTATTTATTAATTTTGAACATATTTTAAACTTGAATAATTTTTTGTAAGGAGTTTATTTTGATACGTGAAAAATTTTGTAAACAAAGGGAAAATCTTGAACGTTCAGAGAAATTTCCAGTAGAGTACAGCGTCATTTTGCTGACTTTAAAATTAGAAAAGGAAGCTTTAATTTTTGGAGGTAAATAATTTAAAATTTATTGTTATTTGATTCAGGGACTAATTTTATCATACATTCAAACAGACTAAGCTGTGAAGTGTAAATCATTATTCTTTTCTCATTATACAAATATTAATTGATTTCTTTTTATCATTCAAAACAGGACAAGTTTTAGGGAAACGGGGTAAATTATTTGATTATCGTAACGTTGTGCACTCTGTGTGAATTAAACTGGGCTAGCCGAGGCAGATTTAAAATTTCACGAGATTAAAATACATAGAGCGGTGGTGATAAGAAGAAGACTATTTGAATAATTACATCGACGTGCAGCGTTATTATATCAATATATATATATATATATATATATATATATATATATATATATTAGATATATATATATATATATATATATATATATATATATTGTTGTGGAATTATTTACGCGCCAAATTAGTTAATTTATATAGTGAAAACGGACGGCTATTAAAATATTTTTCTATTTGTATATTGGAATGGTAAAATTGCGTAAGGGAAGAAAACTTTAGAGTACATAAAAACTCAAGGATACGCATAAGTAATTATAATAATTTTAAATCAAACGCACGAAAGCAAAAAAGGTAGCTTACATGCATAGAAAATAAAAAATTTTAAACGCAAATGTTTGCATTTTAAAAGCCAACCTTCATTTATACAAATACTGAGAAGGGAAGAAACCAAGAATTGTTATTTTAAACGGTCGGTTGCGTCGAAGAACACAAGTTGGTTAAATGTTACGTTCAGGGAACTTAAATAAACGTTAGCACAAAATTCTATAGAAGTTTGTTTGCAACGGTCGATTTGTATAAGCTGCTAAAATAACAAGTGTCTTGAAGAGTGAGTGGAATAAACGATCGATAATGTACGTCAGACAAAGAAAGCGTTGGGTAGAAGTCACGTACGAAATACACGGGTAAATGTGAAGGACGACGACAATGTCGATTCTCTGTAACTTAAGAGGGGTTCTAAAGGAGACAACAAATATGCGTGGAACCGAGATAGATAGTGGATAGGTGAAGCGCTGTGACGAGGGAAAATTCTATCATCGGTCGATGGCTAGCGGTTTTCAAGAAGAACGCGTCCGTTAAGGTAGCAAACAAAATTCTATGTAACAGCACGACGAAAGGGAGATTTTCAGAAGTTAGAGTTTGTTACGTTCGGAATTAGTAGAAGTAAATTGAAAAATAAGCTTTTCAAGTGAAATAGGTTCCACGAGGGGTGTAAAAATCATATAAATACACGGAGAAAAATAGTAAAGCTCTCTTTCCTTTTAGATCTGAGACCGTGCTTAGATCTACAACGTAATAATAGTAAATGCTCTTACGGGTATTAATTATTGTGTTTAGTCAGTAAAGTTGCATATAACATCCTGTTTTGAAATTATGAAAGCTGTAGTAGCGTACCGCATGTTGTAAAACTGATATTGCACGAGTTGGTGCGTTTGTTTAGATAAAAGGTGCCGTTACTACAACGAATCGATTAAATGAAGGGATGATATTTGGGTAAGCGAAGCCGAAAGCGTAATTGGTATGCATGAAGCATCGTTGGTATGGAATGTTACGTTTGAGACGAAGCTAATATTTGGGGAGAAGAACAGTAGTGGTGGCCTAGATTTGGATGGTGGGGGATCAGTGGATCCTGGCACAATCAAAGTAGATGGACACAACGACGAGGGTGTCTGGTAACCATCTTCAGTGGTGACAAGGAACGAAGGCGACTCCAGGTAACGAAACTTACATTCCTGTTTTTGTATAAACATTTGTGTTGATATTTTTTGTGTTTGTGTGTTTTGACTTATTGGTGGCGTATTTATTACCACAAAACTTGTTTAAAGAGGTATAGGTGCAGGACAATTAATTTTGAATAAAAATGG
The DNA here is from genome assembly GCA_036346225.1 of Platerodrilus igneus. Taxonomy (NCBI): domain Eukaryota; kingdom Metazoa; phylum Arthropoda; class Insecta; order Coleoptera; family Lycidae; genus Platerodrilus; species Platerodrilus igneus. The sequence goes on from JARFIW010001124.1 coordinate 816,852, forward strand.
GTTTATTGATGATATATAAAAGTTTATTCATGATATAAATTGTTGTTGTAAGGAGTAAACGGGTCTTTAAATTTGTTTTAAGTAAAATGCAAGGTTTAAAAAGCATTTGCAGAAACTGGGTTATAATGAGCTCACAATAGACCAGAATAAAGTCAAACTAGGGTTGCATGTGGGGCCCATTTACTCGTATTATATAGAATTTGCTGAAATATATTAAAACCAAGGACTTTAAAGTACTTAATGATTGAGTTGGTAACAGTTGTAACAAACTGTCTGTACCAAGGTGTAAATATTTTATAAATAATGGAAACTTGTTAATAGGTGTAAATAGAAAGGTTGTATGGTTGTTGTATTATTTGATTGGTAATTTCACTTGACTGTGTGTGAGAGAAAGGTATGTACTTAAAATGTTAGGTCTTCAAGAAGAAGCCGATTGCTGAGCTAGCCAGGGTGAGCAGAAATACGAAGGCGTCCAAAAAGGTAGGGTAAGATGAACAATTCTAAACAATTAGACTAGATAGCTCAATTGGTTAGAACGCTGATCCGGAAAATCAGAGGTTGCAGGTTCAAGTCCTGCTGTAGCCGTTTTTTTAGTGTTTTTCAATTACTAGTTCGATTTGAAATGGTAATTCAACTTTAAATACAAAGTTGGGTTTTCATTTCATCTTAATAACTATTAATATATATTAAGCATTCATTTTCATTCCAAATGTGGATTATTCTTCTCTATTAATAATAATATAATTACATGTTTGTATTATCCGAACGTTGCAAAAATGGGATGATCAAGTTATTAGTACATGAATTATGTATATAACTAGATTCAATTTCCTTAAATGCAAGACGTAATTGAAAATCGTTAACGAAATTTCGTTTGACTTAAAAGAAATGTCAACAGGTTTAACAAACCTGAAAATTACTGATTAGAGTGGTACAGTATGCTGAAGGACGTCTTGGGAGGGTTGATGTAAATCTCAAGATGACGCACAGTGAGTGTATACAAACACAAAGGAAAATGCTGCATTCGTATCCCTTCCAATTATGCCAATTTACTTTATGCTTCCATAAATATTTGAAACTGGAGCTGGAATATTACGTTAAAGTTTGATATAATCGATTTCCTGTTTGCTATTTTAATAGGTAACTAGACTGCAGTCTATTCCTGCAATACCTAACGCTTGAGCAAATTGAAAAATTTGCATATTAAAGTTAAGTGAGTTAAACAAGCAGCTGTGCTATATTGAACGTGCTTTTAAAAACATTATTAATTATTATGAATACTGGAAACAGCTGCTAAATCTATTAAACTTTTGTGCTTTTATATAAAACGGGTACTATCTGCACTAACTGTAATTAATTGCTCTACTGAAATGCAGCTAGAAAATATATGAAGGATTAACTAAAACACTATTACAGTGTTAAGTTTATTAACATCAGGGATTATAATAATTGTGAATAATTGCTGAACGTGCATCAGCCATTTTATACGTTTATAGCAAACCTACTGCTGTCACTAAATCCGCAAATATATGTTTGTGAAATAATTTACATCGATTCTTGTACAAAATGTAACAGTTAACCATATCCATAGTCCAGGATTTTTAGCTCAAAATTGGGCGAAGATAAAGAATGCGTGGCAACAAGCTGAATTTTTGTACACGTTCTAGATGATGTATTGAATTATTCCCGAAAACTCCCCGCCCCTTCACCGTTTGCGTTGCCCCCTACCTCTTCAGATGTTTCCCAGACGGCGTTTTTTCTAATTCCTACAAAAACTGTTAGAGTTAGAAGGAACTTGTCGATAGCAAAAAAATCTTCATTAAATTCTCTACAAAATGGGTGTTTGGTTAGTTTTGATACGACTGACACTTTTCAAAATATACTTACCCAAACTTCAGGAAAAATTGTTTTTTGCAAAAACTTTAGCTTTTATACTACATGTGTAGATAAACGGTCGAAGATCTGATAAATTAGTGTAGACACGAATTAATCCTGATCAATTTACCTACAAATCGAGACATAATTCTTCGTCATATGAATTTTAGTTCCCGATTTACACATCGCCGCGCCTTGCATCACAAAGTACCTATGTACGTTTTAATCTCATAATTAAAAAGTTCTATTCACGCTAAAATAACTATTTTATATGTTTTGTATATTGCAGGACATGATACGACTCCAATCCGCCTGATGTTAAGGGATACAGTGCATATGATCCAATAGAAATCAAATTCATTCCGCTGCTTTCGCCGTCCCCAACAATTAATTTCGCACGGCCGCGCATTTAGTCGGCCGTTGGCATTGTTTTATGTAACGTGTGACCGTTTAATCCCCTGCGCAACCCGATACCCGAAGTGATCGTGTAGTATTTTGTTCGCTTTCATTAACAATGGATGACTGTTTATTGTGTAATCTTTCACTTGAGAGTGGGAAAGTTATAACGATAAATCGAGGTATTGATATCCTAATAAAAGCTAGTATAGCTGGTAGACAACCTGGAAGACGATAGTCAAACTAGCAGCCAAAAGTAGCGACCGATTCTAAAAGCAGTGATTGTGAACCCGCCACACTCTATAGTATAGTATACTCTAATGTACAAAAACATAACTTTTAACTACGATAACAATTGAGGAGCTCCTAATTATTAGTTATAGCGAAATTATGCCAATACAACATGATGCCGCTAAAAACACGCTAAGGGCACTCATAAATTGCTACTCGAGAATGTAGCTTGCATTGTGCGCATTTCAACCAAGTAAAATAATGCTCCAAATGGATCAGTGTATCCATAAATAATAAGGCAGCCAAATGCTGAGGCGTAAGTATAGCGAAAAATGGCCCGAGGATCTAGCTTGCATTGTGCGAATTTCAACCAAGTAAAATAATGTTCCAAATGGTACACATAATAGAGCAGCCAAATTCTGAGGCGTAGGGATACCGAAAAATTGCCCGAGGATGTAACTTGCTTTGTGTGAATTTCAACCAAGTAAAATATGTTCTAAATTATTCTCAGTATCCATAAATAATAGAGCAGACAAATGCTGAGGCGTAGGGATACCGAAAAATATCCCGAGAATGTAGCTTGCGTTGTGCGAATTTCAACCAAGTAAAATAATGTTCCAAATGGTACACAGTATCCATAAATAATAGATCAGCCAAATGCAGAGGTGTAGGGATTCTGAAAAATGGCCCGAGGATGTAGATTGCATTGTGTGAATTACAACCAAGCAAAATAATGTTCCAAGTGGTTCACAGTATCCATAAATAATAGAGCAGCCAAATGTTGAAGCGTAGGGATACCGAAAAATGGCCCGAGAATGTAGCTTGCATTGTGCGAATTTCAATAGAGTATAATAATGTTCCAAATGGTTCACGGTATCCATAAATAATAGAGCATTCAAATGCTGAATATCCACAGAATATCTTACCATTATGTATAGTAGTACTATGAATATTAAATAAATTTCAATTAACACTTTTCTACTTCCACCACAATATTAAAAATTATAAATTATCAAAACAGCAAAATATTTATGATGACAAATAACTTATTAGTTACTGTTCACTAATGAGAGAACTTCATTATTCAATTGTTTTCTAACTATAGTGAATAGATCTCAATAAAAAGGGGAAAAATTGCAATTTTATTTTATTGATAAGATTTAATATGCGCCCAGTGTTTGTTTAAAAATAACAAATCACAAAACCTAAAACCAAATTTTCAGTTTTGTTTTTTATTAAAATGCTAAAAACTACAACTGAAAATTCTTTCTTATCACTGATGACAGCACTTTATTCTTAAATTGTTTTCCTATTCTAAAGACTTTAATTTTCATATCAACTAAACAATTTACAATATTTCGGCCAGTTTAAAAGAAAAGTATACGATGTTGTATATCAATGAATTTGTAATTTTTTCCTTTATTTGACGCTGCAAAAATCTAATATGGCGTCCATAAAAAATAAAAAAGTTGACATTCTCATCTCTGAATACAGAAGGCTTAGAAAAAATCTGATCGCTTTGTCGAATTTCTGCTAATGACCTATGTAAACAAGTCAAGTTTCACATTTATGGCCATAATGGTATAGGAGTTATTAAGCATTTTCGAATTTGGTAACTTTTGGTTTTTACGCCATATTTTTGGAACGGACAGAGATACATTTATTTTCTTTTTAGTTTTAAATTGAGCTTATAATTGCACAAGTCTTTTCCTATTTAACCAACTTTCTAACTCTTATAGTTTCTGAGATCCCCATACTGCACACTGAAATTTTTCCTACTCTGTATATAATGCACTTGCAGAATCAATGATTAGATATGATACAGAAGCATGGGGATTTGCATCTGATGAACATTTAAAAACAAGATTAACGTAGTTTAAAGGTAATTATTAAAACTGATATTTAATAGCGAGTCACATAAATCGTTTACAGAACTACTATATGATTCAATGTATTAACAGCAAAAGGGTTGTTGTTATATAAAATATTGCTTGAAAACTACTTCGATAGTAAATACAGTATTGCCCGAAATAAACAGTACTGAAATTGTAATTGTTTTGTATATTTAAAAAATACATATTATTGACACTTTATTATATGTTCTAAATGTGCACCTCCGCGTTCGAGACAGACTTCATAACGATGTTCTAAGTTTCTGGTCATGTTATTGAATAAGGGTTGTCTCAGGGCTGCGAAGAATACTCTAACGGCATCCTTTAATTCATCGATGGTTTGTGGTGCCCGTTTGAAAACGGCATTTTTAGCCATGCCCCAAATGTATGCGTCTGGAGGTGTGAGGTCTGGAGAATGTGAATGATAAGGGAAGTCAGTAATTCGTGATATGAATTTGCTTGGAAAATGTTCTTGAAGAAATTGACGAATTGCGGCAGCAGTATGGCAAGTTGCCCCGTCCTGCTGAAAAAATTGGTTTCGAAATGCCAAGTTACGTGCACGACAGAATTGACGTAGATCAGGGATAAATCGTGTTAAAATTTGTCTGTACCTCTGTTGATTAAGTGTGACTTGCCTACCATTCTCTTCGATAAAGTACGGACCAATGATTCCGTGTCCGGAAACAGCACACCAGACACTCACTTTTTCACTATGTAAAGGAACCTCTTGAACCTCATCGGGTCTGGCAAAGCCCAGAAATCGATTTGTGCGACGATTCACATAGCCTGACAAGTGAAAATGTGCTTCGTCTGAAAACCAAACATTTTCAAAAATTCAGGATTTTCATACTGTAACGCGAGGATTCTGGCGCAATATTCCACTCTACTGCGATAATCCTGAGGATGTAGTTGTTGATGTACCTGAATCACATACGAAAATGTACCCAGCTCCTTCAGGATTCTTTGAAAGAAAGTTCTTTTAAATCAAGTTGTAACGCTGTCCTTGCCTGGCTGACTTTCGGATTTTCTAAGATTTGCTCAAAACACGTTCATGGTTATTGTTGTTGTTAACTGTCCTGGGACGCCCTGAGTTTCCTTTTCGTTGGCACAATACACTACCTGTATTTCTAAACTTTTCAATAACCTTCAAAATTACAGCATTACTTGGAGAACGTTTATTAAACCTTTGTGTGAATTGATCAGACACGTATAGCAAACTTGCACCATTACGTCGGCCGATTCCGTATGAACGAAAATAATGCTCTACCAGAAACACTTTCTCCTCTGTACTTAACACCATTTTTAACAATTAGGCCCTACTAATTACTTGTTTGAGGTTTACTTGACAGGTCTATACTAGCTAACTTGAGTGTGACAGCGCACGCATAAAAACACCGCCAACTTAGTTTCAGTACTGTTTATTTCGGGCAATACTGTATTTACAATTAAACGCAAACGAATACGAATTGCGAGGTGTAAGGTTTTGTGTTCCGTCTGTGTTCAATAGAAATGATGAAAACTGCTACAACTATATAATACCAAAAGTTTTTAATGAACTAACAGCTGGTTGTAAAAGCTTTACTAATATGAAAGAACTAAAACAAAGTTTGAAGCGGTTTATAATATCAACTTATGTTTTGGAATTAGAATAGGATTTTTTATTGGATACAGGTAATTGGTAATTGATATATTTCTATAGTAGATTAAACTCATCTTATGAATTTATGTTATGGATTCTAGATAGCTTATGGGCAAATGGTTATTAGATAGGATATTTTGTTGGGGTTAGTGTTAAATATTTATTAACTATTTATTTATTTTCATATTTTTTAGCATTTATTTTTGATTTTAAACAATTACTTGTATGGTACTTTATATTACTTATACATCACGTTCTTAATTCAAATTCATTTACAATTTACTATTCAAATTTAACGTTTCATTATTATTATTAGTATCATTAAATTTTTTTAATCACATGTATATAATACAGTTACTACAGTAATTTATATAGTTCTTTGTTCTCTATTTACGTATTTCTTGATATGTGAAACATCTTTTTATAGGTATATGTAATTAGTTTAATTTAGTTTCGTTCAGTTTAGTCTGGTTTGGTTTGGTTCGGTTCGGTTCGGTTCGGTTCGGTTCGTTCGGTTCGGTTCGGTTCGGTTCGGTTCGGTTCGGTTCGGTTCGGTTATAACATCTCATAAACAGGCAATAATTGTTTTATGAATACATAGGCAATTATTAAACTCCTATATGTTCGAAGGATTGCCGGGATTCAGGCGCCAAAATGTAGTCAACCCGTTTATCGACCCGTGCTGTCATGCGCGTAAGTCCGGAAGCGGAGGTCTGACGTACTTAATCGACCATTATTATATCAGATGTAGTCCGGACAACTTAATTTAAAAAGTGGTAGGAACGTCCCTACCAAGATGTAGGAAGAAGAGTTGGATTCATGGGAGAGGCATGTCGCCTGGAGTATGGTAAACTAGGAGGTTGAATAAATTGAAGACAATCCGCAGCTAGAAGGTCGAAATAAAACGCAAGCAGTTCCGCATATAGTCCCGTATATAGTCCTACATGTATTTCCAGCTATAAACTTCATCTTTAGTACGGATGGAAGTCAATAAATTTTCAACATGAAGTATTCCTTTGTATGGTGGTGGTGTTGTACGTGCCTGTATCAGCAGGCGTAGTAAGTGTTTGAACTCGTTTTTTTGGTGAGTACATTATACTTTGTTATATCAAATATTGGTGCGAACAAGAAAATTAAGCTTACTTGGAAGATAGATAATTCTTTAAATGATTTGTTTTAAGAAAATCCGATAAATTTCTAAATTTTAAATGTATAAAAGTTTCCTGAGAAACGATCTTAAAGTTGTAGCGTAGTTTCATACTCAAATGTGTAAAAGCTTTTCTATTAATGTAAATTATGTGCCACAGAAAATAAGTGAAACAATTCGCTTGACGATTTCTGAACAGTTTTTGTGTTTTGAATACAAGAATAGAAGTTTTGATAAAAAAATAAAATCATTTTATTTAAAATATGTTAAATAGTTTGGCTAAATTTAGTATTATTTGTTAAATTTATGTAGAGTCAATTAAGGCACATGTTGGTTTAACATCTGTCAGGTAAACACCTGGACTTGCATGTTTACTTAAACAAGTACATGTATGTAGCATAAACGAGTTGTATGGTAAGCTAATCTTTAACTTATCCTTGTGAGCCGAGAACAAAGATCTTTGCTTGAAGCATTAGAAAAATGTTTTGAAATATTAATTTTATGATGGGCTTCACCCACTAGTAACTGCTTTCTTTTAAATGCAACATCGATACTGCCTTTATACCTTATGTCTGGTCATTTTGATTGTCTTTAATTTAGTTAATTAATCTATTTGAGTAATTTATTTGATTAATTTATTTAATTACTTTTGTTTTGTTATCGAATACCCGTTTTCCGTAACGGGATACAAATAGAACCACCTTGAGTGCAAAAGGCCGTAAACAAGGGGTTCCGAGATAGAGCGTGGACTGTAATTATTAAGGGGTGAGGGTGAGAACAGTTTATAGGAGTATAATCATACAAAGACATAAAAAACACTTACTGAAAGTTCCTTTGGCACTTGAGAGGCACTAAACACTGTAACTAACGCTTTTGGCCAAGGGTTGAAGGAAAGGAGCGAGACAGGAAAGGAAGAGTCCAATGCCGGATTAGAAGAAGAGAGCAGATTTGTTTTTATTAGTTGTGGCTATCACGAGACTTGACGACCGACTCATTGACTAGCGCGAACCATTCGGACCCGCTCGCGCGGAGAGAGGGAATGTCCCGAACGGGGACTGATATGGCGCGTACATACCGCCCACCTAAAATTAAGAAAAAATTTTACAAAAAAAAAAAAACGAAATATAATTAGAGCTAGGCATTTCCTCCTAGCCGCAGAGTACGGTTAACCCGCCGATACTCGGGTGGAGGAGAAAACAACAAAGAGAAAGAAAACAACTAAAAGAGTGACTAAAATCGTAAAAAAATTAAAAATATCCTAACGAAAATTTGAGCATTACTTTTCTAAAGGAAGGGGAAGAATTTTATTCACGGGACGAACGAAGGTACCACGAGACGTTTTACTGAAACAACACGAGTAACTCCGTCGCGACCGGGAAATAGTTTCGATACGGCCTAGCGGCCATGACAAAGGCGAGGTATTTATTCCTAGGAGAAAACCATATGACCCACCTTCAAGTCGTTATCCAAGGAACGGTTCCACTTTGTCCGCTGCGTGAGTGTGAGTAAATATTCGTTCGACCACCGGTGCCAGAAAGATTGAGTGATTTGACATAAGCGTTGCCAACGTGAATGTAATTTGATACTCTCGGGAAGAGTGATTTCTGGCAAACTCAGAATTGGACCCCCAATCAGAAAATGACCAGGGCTTAGGTAATCAGGGCTATCAGTAGCGTCCAAGGAGTAGAAAGCTAGAGGTCGGCTATTCAACACGGCTTCGATACGAGCAAATATAGTTGTGAGCTCCTCAAATGTGAGGACCTGTTGACCGATAGTTCGCAGTAATAAGGCTTTTGCGGATTTTACGCAAGCTTCCCAAATGCCACCAAAATTAGGTGCATATGGGGGGTTAAATTGCCACTTAACTTGAAGAACAGCCATTGCAGAAAATATTTCCTCATGATTTTGACGCAAAATTCACTGGCTTCCTTCAGCATGCGAGCGGAGCCAATAAAATTTTGCCACAGTCTGAATAAATGGAATCAGGAGCGCCGCGACGAGAAACAAAACGATTAAAGGATGCCATAAAGGCGTTTGTAGAAAGTTCAGAAACCAGCTCTAAATGCACAGCTCTGGTGCACATGCAAACAAAGGCACATAGATAAGATTTTCGATTAGAAGAATTTCGATTTAACGAAGCTTTCGTTAAAAGGGCCAGCAAAATCAATTCCGACGTGAGCAAATGCGCGAGTTAATTGTACACGAGAAGGAGGCAGATCGGACATTATTGGCTGAGGGGGCTTAGCGTTTAATCTAAAACAGGACAAACAATGGTAAATAGTTTGCCGAACTAAAGAGCGCAGACCAAAAATCCAATAAGTTCGGAGAATAAGAGAATGTGTCATAGAGGGCCTGAATGTAACGATAAAAGGTGATAATGTTTGCAAATTAATTTAGATAAGTTTGCCCGTTTAGGCAATAATAGAGGATGCTTGCTAGTATAGGGCAACTGAGAATGTTTCAAGCGACCGCCCACCCTAAACAAGCCTTGGGAATCAATAAAGGGCGATAACTTTCTAAACGAGTGAGGAAGATTCTTATTTTTTTCATATAATAATAATTCTGAAGTAAAAAACTGACGTTGAGTCAACTTTACACAAGTCATCAGACCATTTCGGAATTCGTCGCAGGAAATGGGGCCTAACATTTTTCTCGGGGTGGCGACAATTGTGAATAAACCGATTCACATATGCCATGCTGTATTGCAAATGAGATAAACAAGAGAATCGCTCCATAAAATCACAAAATTCATTTTGTTGTGTAGCGATAAGCGAGACAGGAATTTGTTTCAATTCGGAAACTTCCCCTATAGGAAGGAAAGAGCTGTTGAGGTTGATAAAATCGTAATTGAAATTGCACGAACCATGCCACCACAATTCGTTGTGCAATAGTTGAAGTGGAGAACAACCTCTTGAAGCCACGTCTGCGGGATTATTTTCCCGCAAATATGACGCCACTGAGAAATAGTAGTATATTCCAGAATTTGGCTAACTCGATTTCCACAAATGGCTTGAGCAAATATGAAGGAGTCTGTAGCCAGGTTAGTACTACTTGAGAATCAGAAAATAGTTTCGTTTCCAAAATTGGGTATGAAAATTTATTTAAAGTAATTGAATGAATTAATTTTGTCAATAAAAGAGCACCCGAAAGTTCTAAGCGGGGGATACTTAAATATTTTAGAGGAGCAACCTTGCTCTTAGCTTGAATTAGGTTGCAATTCACTGAATCACCACAAATTATATGTAAATAGACGCAAGCGCCGTAACCCCTTTCGCTCGCATCACAGAATCCTAACAATCTGTAGGTTCCCGTGAATTGAGACAAAAGACGAGGAATTTTTAGCTGCGATAATATTGTAACTTGGTTACAAAAATCTTGCCATTCAGAACACCAATTATGGTCGGGGACATCATCCCAATCTAATTGTTGTAACCAAAGCCGTTGTAACAGGTGTTTGACTATAAAATTACCGGGGTTAACCAACCTAACGGGTCGAATATACGAGCCATATAAGAAAGTACGGCGCGTTTATTAAACGGGCCTGCAAAGGAATTACGTTATAAGTGAATACGTCTAATAAAGGATTCCAAACTAAACCTAATATTTTTATACCGCTCACTTGATCAGAGAAAGTAATAAGAGTTTCTAATTCCGATTTTTCAAAATCTTGTAACAATTCCACGGCATTGCTTGACCATTTACGCAAATGAAATTGTCCGAGAGAGAGAAGCTTAATAAGCTCGCGCTGTAGCTGTCTCGCTTCTGTGACACTACAGGCACCAAAATTACATCGTCCATGTATGTGTGATGCATAATAGCTTCGGAGGCCATAGGGTAAGATTTACCCTCGTCAATTACTAATTGTTGAAGTACTCTTTGAGCCAGAAATGCGGAGGGCGCTAACCCATACGTGAGAGTTTTGAGTTCATATTCACAAATATTTTCTTGAGAAGTAGATCGCCAAAAAATGTGCTGGAATTGACGATCCGAGGAACAAACCAGAATCTGACGGTACATCCTTTGGATGTCCGCACAAACAGCAATTTTGTGACAACGAAATGCGGATATTATTTCGGTAGATTTCCTTGTAGTTTAGGGCCAGAATATAACCTGTCATTAAGAGAAATTCCTAATGAATCAGTAGCAGAACCATCGAAAACAACGCGTAGCTTCGTAGTGCTACTTGTTATTTTAGAAACTGCATGATGCGATAGTACATAATCGGAGGGGGTTTCGGCAACGGACATGTGACCAAGATCAAAATATTCCTGCAAAAGCCATTATAAGCATTTAGCTTTTCAGGAGAGAGTAAAGACGCCTTTCTAAATTTAAATAGCAATTATAAGCGGCCCGACGATTTTTACCAAGCGGTTCAATACTATGATTGAAAGGAAGAGCAACCGTGTAACGACCAGAATCGTCACGCGAGTGGGTTGCGAGAAAATGCGTCTCACAAAACACATCTTCTGGGGAGGTTTCCGTGGGAATTTTAATTTCTTCCAATTCCCAGAAATTTCTTATTTCTTTATCTATAGCATCAGATTGAATGAAAAGTGAAGTAGCGTTAACCGTAGGGTTAATACACGGAACTTGACCGAGCAGCACGTAACCAAACATGGTTTGAATCGCCAAAGGGCGGCCAGGAATAATAGCGGAATGTTCGGAAAACAGTACTTCGCCACATATCTCGGCACCTAGAAGAATTTCTACGGGCAAGGATTGATGGAAACTTTTATCAGCCATTTGCATATTTTTAAATTTATTATAAACAGAAATGGGCAATGAACTACCCGGTATATTTCCTGTTATTTTAGGAAATATTGAAGCCTTGAATTGAATTCTATTTTGAGAATATTTAGAATAGACTGTGCAACAAACAGTCCCCTTGGATTTTATTAAAGCGTCGGAAATTCCACTAACTTGGCGGGAATCCCTAGTACGCTGAAGACCCAAACGTTGAACACATGTACTAGTAATTGCGTTTATTTGAGATCCAGAATCAAAAACGCACCTTACGGGTTGTAAATCCTGGTTTATATCTAAAATAAGAGCCTGCACTGTTGCCAACAGCACAGTATAACTTTCATGAGAATTCGAAACATTACAAGCCGAAACTATTTCGGGTGCTGTTGCAGTAAAGGATTTTTCCGAATTATGCACCACCTCGTTGGGTAGGGGTTTATGCAACAAAGTATGGTGATATGAGGAATGGCAAACTTTACATTTACCTTCAGAATTGCAACCTCGAGTATGATTACCCAAGCATTTAAAGCACAAATTTAAAGTTTTAATAGTGGAATAACGATCGGCAATATTAAGTGCATGAAATGTTGAACAACCATAAATTTTATGAGCTTCACCACAGCACGGGCATGAAACTCGGGCAGCTTTAGCCGTAGCGGCATTTTGCGAACTTTTCATTAAGAGGGACTGATTGAAGTTGGACTTGAAACGAGGATGCGCATTAGGTTTAATAACCTTATCTTTTTTTCATATCGTCATAAAGCTCAGAGGTTTTGCTTTGCAACGATAAAAAAATCGAAGAGCTGAGAACAAGTAGGAACTTCGGAACCTACTTTTAGATCAAAAGCATTTTGCGTTTTGAACTCAAGATTACGGTAACACAACGAAAATAGTATAAAGTCGGCCATATCTTCGACTTTATCCGCCGCCTTCAATGTGTTAACAGCGTTAAAATGAATATTGATGAAGTTTGAGAGAGATCCAGATGATTTAAATTGTAATATTTTATTTAAATAATAGCTAGTAATTCTACGGGGCGAGCTATAGCGTTCTTCTAGCTTATCAAAAGCTTGTTGGTACAAATCAGCCTCAAGGGCTAGATCCGAAATTAGGGCGAGAGCTTCACCCTTAAGATAGCTACGCAAATAGTGATATTTACGAATTAGCGGAATTTGTTCGTTTTCATGAACCAGACTCTTGTAAAGCGAAATGAAATTTTGCCAGTTTTCTACACATCCATCAAAGGGGGTTATACTTAGAGGTTTTAAATAACTTACAGAAGTTTGAGAGGGATTAGTTGAAGTATCATCAACCGATTTTGATGCATTTTGTTTGATATCTAAATACCGCGTACGAATGACGTCTAACAGATTGTCAAACGAAGAACTTTGAGTTTTAATCTCATTCTTTTCGTCAACAACCGAATTATAGGTTAAAATTTTATCGTAGACAACATCTAGTTGTTGTTCAATACGTTGTTCATACGTAGATATCTCGCTTCTACGGCAGCTAAACGGGTTGCGGTACGAACATAATCGGCAATTTCGGTTAAGCGCGCGAAATAATCTTCAAGTTTTTTCTTTAAAATATTACCTTCCGCCATAATTAGGAACTTTATGAATAAATTAACAATAGTTAAGTAAACTAACGTACGTATTAAAGGACGGCTTGTTTGTAAACAAACAAATTCTGAATGGAGTGCAATGATCTTGATATTGAAATATGGTAACAATAATCTAATTGCAATGAACTTGAACTCGAAAGAATGCACGTGCGATTTAACAACAAATTGAAACGTACAGATAACACTTTCAAATCGTTTGTATTATCAAGTACTAAATGATTTACGAATTTGTGAATTAATAAAGACCTACGTTTGTATGCCTTTGAATCGATGAGGCGAGAAAGAGAGAACGATATAAACGTAGTTCTAGATCCGGTCGATGGACCAAATGTTTTGTTATCGAATACCCGTTTTCCGTAACGGGATACAAATAGAACCACCTTGAGTGCAAAAGGCCGTAAACAAGGGGTTCCGAGATAGAGCGTGGACTGTAATTATTAAGGGGTGAGGGTGAGAACAGTTTATAGGAGTATAATCATACAAAGACATAAAAAACACTTACTGAAAGTTCCTTTGGCACTTGAGAGGCACTAAACACTGTAACTAACGCTTTTGGCCAAGGGTTGAAGGAAAGGAGCGAGACAGGAAAGGAAGAGTCCAATGCCGGATTAGAAGAAGAGAGCAGATTTGTTTTTATTAGTTGTGGCTATCACGAGACTTGACGACCGACTCATTGACTAGCGCGAACCATTCGGACCCGCTCGCGCGGAGAGAGGGAATGTCCCGAACGGGGACTGATATGGCGCGTACAACTTTATTTGATGAATTTGTTTGATTAATTTATTTGACTAACCTTTTTTTTGTATATACAAAAGCTTGAAATAACGTTATTACATATCTGCAAACAAGGTAATAGTTTTATTTATGAAAATTCTAGCTACAAGGTTTAAGTGCATAACAAACACTGTTGTTCAGTATTTATTCTCAGGTACAAGTGGATTCTCTTAAGGTTTATCTACGTCTTTCCTTAAGAAGATTATTTTTGGTGTTTATGTGTGTGACGTAGTGGCGCCCTAAAATTGTATAAAGACAAGTTAATTAATAAAAGACCCCCCATCTCCCCTTACCTTAACCCCATCACCTTAACTGAAGCCACCCTCTGCATAATTAACCAAAAAGTACAAATTAGCTAACACGGTTCGGTTCGGTTCGGTTCGGTTTGGTCAATTTATTTTAGTTTGGTTTGGTTTTGGTTTTGGTTTTGGTGGTTTTGGTTTTGGTTTTGGTTTTGGTTTTGGTTTTGGTTTTGGTTTTGGTTTTGGTTTTGGTTTTGGTTTTGGTTTTGGTTTTGGTTTTGGTTTTGGTTTTGGTTTTGGTTGAGTTGAGTTGAGTTGAGTTGAGTTTTTTTTCTTGGGTTTATATTTAGATCTAATAATGTATATAAGAGGGTTGAGCCAAAATACTGAATTGGTTAAGTTAATTAAATATGGTTAGTATTATTAATTGATAATTTAGAAGTAATGCTTTTCTTAATTGCAAAACATACAATTGCCACATTTTCAAAAATTACAAAATATTGCAAAGATAAGAATAGGAAAGCAACAATGCTGTAAATAGATGCTATTTTTTAATATGTACACCTTGTCAAGCAGCTACGGCTAGCTTAAGGTGAATGTACAATATAAAAATGAATAAAGATTATTATTGAATTGAATTATTATTATTATTATATTATTTATTATAGTATTAGCAATAATAATGTAGATGTTACTTCGATTATTACATCGTCTTGCTCCTGAAATAATTCGTTTTTTCGAATAGTCTTCCACATCTCACTCCGATATGCCTGGGGGGGTCCTGTTTGCACTTGAAGCACTTTGTTTTTTAATTGCTAGTTCACTTTAATATTTTACCGTTTTGTTTAGGAAAATAACTGCAGCTTTTCAAATTATTAGAATATCACCACGGTTAGTTGTTGCGTCATACAGACTACATTTCGCCCCGCAATAACAACTTGTGCACTTTTACACTCACTCTGTCACTTACGCCAGTTTTATTTATTCGTGGTTGTTGAGTATATATGTCAGTTCCCAACTTGTGATTTTAAGCAAAGCTCTCAAATAAATCGTATGATATATAACTCTATATAACAAATGTCTCTGATAGTCAGAAAGCGGAAGCAAGCGAAAAAATTTAAGTAGCCTGTGCTGCGCCTTTTGAAAGAACTTCAGCTTAGTCGATCCTGGACCTCTCAAGTCCATCTTCCTATTACAGCGTTAATCTAATTCATTCTGGCTGTCTTGTTGATATCTGTTGCTTCAGATTTTGCCATGTTTTGGCGGGTGGTCGATGCGATGAGTAGCTTCCCGGATCATCTTCTTGATTCCTCTCCAACTATGCGATATTCAAATCCTGGGTCCACCGGCCTGTAGTTTTCAACCGACAGGATGGCTATTCGCCGCAAGCCGCTCCATCGTCAAGTAGCTCGTCGAACAGGACTGACGGATGTGCATCCCCAACGATTTCGCTTGAGTCACCATTGCTTGGCACCGCGCATAGCTGGAAAACTTTCTCGAGTTGTCACCGTTCCGCTGCTCACCTTGTTTCGCCCGAAGGCGAAGGTAGGTAGATGTGGATTCCGCGAGGCCCGCTGTTGGGATGAAAGAACTTCGTCAAAACAACTTAATATATCTACAAATTACCTCCAACCCTTTCTCCCCGTCCGCCTCGTCTACATCGTATTACTACACTTAAACTTTATCTATCACCTCGCCGCAGCTAACCCTACTCGGATTTACACATGTCCATCTTGGTCTAATCACGCCGCTCAGCCCTCAAACTCTGTCAGCGTCTGATTATTTGATAGTATCTCTAACTCTTCGATGTCCCTAGGCCTTTCCAGCCCCTCCAAAACTATCTCCCTATGTGCCAAACTTCTATTGACCTCTTCGAACGGACAGTCGAACAACAGTATGCGGGGCCCTTTCTCACCATTAAACTCGCACTGGCCGCCCTCGGCTTACTTAAATTTGTGCAAATACGTCTTAAATGCTCCATGGCTCGTGATAAGCTGTGTTATTCCATTATCTATCTTAATCTTGATTTTATTTCTAGCTTCGATGCTCTGTATAAAACTTCTTGTTAGTCTCCCTGTACTCGCATTTGCCATCGCTCGTTCCATCCCTGAATTGATATTTCCCGCAGCTTTCTCTTAATTAACGAACGCGGTATCTCTGAAATAGTACTGTTAAAATGGCCAATTGCGGCCTCTGGCTAATTTGTCAACTCTATCGCTCCCCAGGTTTCCCTAGCGCGATTTAATATAGTATAATTTGATATCTTGCATTTAGAAAGCTGTCCTTGTAATTCTCCAGACATCCGTCTGCAAATCGGTAGATTGGTTTATGTTAGCCAGTGCTATAAGTGCAGATTTGTTATCCCTAATAATCGAATATGCAATTCTGCCAGTGCGGTTAATAATATGTTCTATCGCGTCTCTTATTGCAATTAATTCGCACTGCAAGATGATGCTCCAATAGAAAATCTACACTAATTTGATTTATCAGTGCTCCACCCGAAGGTATTACATTGGCCAGGAAGCGGGTTTATTTAACCTGGAAATTTTAAATTTTGCCGAACCCTTGCTGTTGCAAGCAATAGGGGTCTTTAACTGCGTAACAACACTCAAACACTGGACCTCCATTTTACCTTTCATCCGCCCAACATTTTTCAAGCGGACCGTGTTCGAAATTCAAACCCGCGATATAGTCACACCCATACCAACTACGCCACGGAGCCGCCAATACAAAATCTACACTACATTTGCTTCATCCGAAGGTTATTTTGGCCAGGGAGCGAGTTGTTTACCTGAAAAATTTGAATTTTGCATAACCTTTGCTGTCTCAATGTAGGTACGGATCTTTAACCTGCGTGACAGCACTCACACACGGGACCTACGTTTTACCTCTCTTCCGAACGCGTGCTTATTTTGCGAAAAATATTCGCCTAACATTTTTCAAGCGCAGCGTGTCGGGATTCGAACCCGGGACCTTGGGCATAGTAGTCACACGCATACCAGCTACACCACGGAGCCGAATATCTACACACCACATTTGATTTGTCCAATGTTCTACCCGAAGGTATTACATTACCAGTAAGCGAGTTTTTTTACTTTGAAAATTTTGAATTTTGCGGAACCCTTGCAATTAACGTGCGTGACAAGACCACACACCGGATTTTCATTTTACCTATTATCTGAAAGAGGGCGTATTTTTGTGAAAACTGCTCGCCTAACATTTTTTAAGCGAAGCATGTTGGGATTCGAACTCGGGACCTTGGGCATAGTAGTCACTCGCATACCAACTACGGTACGCAACCACCTCAATTGAAAATCTATAGTAGACTACGGAGTTGTATCGGTACCAGTTGTATCACTCGCATTTCTAACGGCATTAAGCACGTTTGTGTTCTTACACCTGTTTCGCGATCAGTTGTATCGTAACCCACCTCACGCTTCACGATTCTTGGCTTCACTTTACGACAATGACAATGTGTGCTGGAACATATCCTTTTTCGCACGCACACTTGTTTCGCGACCTGTTGGATCGCAAACCACCTTACTCTTCGCGCTCCCTGGCGCCACTTCGTCGTTACAGCAAAGTGTGTGGCACTATCATTTTGCGTGCATGGACATGTTTCGTGACCGGTTGAATAGGAATCTACCTCGCGCTTTGTACTCTTCTGCGTCGCTTCATGGTTATCTTAAAGTGTTTGGTACCATAGCCTGCTGAATGTTTGGGATTTAGAACCGTGGAGGTGGTGCGCTTAAAATATCTTGCCTTACTTTAACAGAACCTGTCTTCATATACAGTTTACCTTCCAAAAATTAAATAGACAACTAACCGTTACTTGATGTTAATTGTTAGAAACGAAGATAGGATTCTTGACTATACACCTTACAATGCAGGCAAACTCGTACACTCGTAAAGATTTTAATCATCATCTACGACATAAGTGAATTTCTGAACACGCTAATTAACTAAGCGGCATTTGTGAAGCAGATTTACACAGAGGAAAGGTAGCTAACCAGCTTGAGAGCTAGACAAATTAATATATAAAATAGGATTATGGTTTTATCAACGACAGGCGGTTTCTGATTCTAAATTAATCATACTATAAATCAGTTTCATAGTATACGTCAGACATGTCACAGGCTGCGGTAGAAGTTTTCAACTTACCTACCATTATCAACACCGTATTCAAAGCAATTCAACACTTCAAGATCGGAATATTCGTAATAGCACATTCTTTTGGTTTAGTATACGCAGGATACGTCCAATGCAACGGAAATACTCATGATAGGAACCCCAAATACTAATAACTTTATCAGACAGTATGATGTTATTGCAGAGGCTTTGTTCTGAAGAATTCAATTCGAAACCATCCTACAACACTATATTTCATGCACGAGACAAAAATCTGTATTCATCGATCCAGTTAGAGAAAGATAACTTGCAACTGTACAAAATCTAGTACTCAGTTCTGAAGAAATGCAAACGATTACCTACCACGTACAAGCAGTTATCCACGTATAAGCCGCCAGATTTGCAAGAACAGTTGTTACGTTCCATTTCGTATTTGTAAATTTACTGCCCCTTAATTTAAAAACCATTTCAATTTTTACTAATTTGAATATACGGATTCGCTACACTTTTATTATTTGAAACGCTGCTCAGTTAGGCAGCCAACTATGCTCCTTTATTTGTTTTTATCATTTCAAGCAGCTCAGTTAGGCAATCAACGCTACTCGTTCTTTATTTAATTCCAAGTCCGCATGTTTATATTTTTTCGTGTTTCTTATCTAAGCATGTTATTGATAGGACTTTATTGAATATTGCTAGTTTAATTGTAATTAGTTGAAGCTGCTGTGTTATCTTTGAAAATAGACATATCCTTAAACTTATTTTTATTCGATATGGAACATAACACAGTCTATCGTAACAAATATAGTCAGACGTACAGCTTTATGTTCTTTAGAGTTTTCAGTTCAATTATCGATTGCTAGCGAGCAGTTACAGATATCTAAACTCCTGAAAGGGCTCACTGCACCAGTTCAAAAATAAGATGGCATGAGCTAGAAGCTGCTTTCAGGATTGGATTAATCATGGCCATAGTTTGGTTAGATCTACTCTAGCTTAACATTCATAAAAGTCTTATTAGAAACTAGCACGACTCCACATTAATGTAATTTATTTATTGAGTCTGAAACAGTATTTACTTGGAATACTTTTTGAACAATTGCTTGTTATATAGAACGAATAAAGTTTCTAGAGTGCGCGTTAAATACTTATACATCAGTAAACAAAAGCATCGCAACAATTGAAAGTGAAGTGGTGCAGCTTCTCTTTGTTGAACAAATCAGGGAGGCATAGACGATTAGGTGCGCATTGATTCGCTCTATTGGACGAGGAGAATCATTGTGCAAAGCAATGAACGCACTCTACGTAACATTGATCCTCGTCGATTCTCTCCATCTTGACTTGCAGCTTTGTGCCAGGTTGAATCCGTGGAGCTATATCTATAATTATATGCAGATTGGAGGTTTCAACTTTTCTTAAAAACTTTTCTTAAACCATACAATGCGAATTGAAGTTTCAGCTTAGTAAGATTACTTTTTGTTGAACTCAAAATTAGCTATGTATCTACCTTGCATGTAAACTTCCCATGGGAGTTGCAACATATAACCTAATCTAGTCGGACGAAAATAGAGTACGCTCATATGGCGTATAAATCCCAAGAATCCTGAGGGATTGCTCTTAACATAAGCTCACTACTATGTACAATGTATTTCTATTGTTCTTGCAAATTGCCGATTGAACGTGTAGTTAGAAACGCGGGCGAATTTTTAATGAGTTTGTTATTCACGGAAAGTAATTAAAACTTTCTCCCCGGTGAAGGTTTAATGAAAATTCGTGGTACATTAAGGTAATGTTAACTACGAAAGTCGATTTTCTTCTTACAGCAAAAGGGAAAACTTTTATGCAAAATAAAATATCGAAGATTTTTAACGAAACGTGGTCTAAATTCTGGGATTCAGTTGAGCTAGAAAAGTGCAAAAGATAGGTGGGAAGTGATGTAAAATACGTTAGTTTAAGTTAACCAAAAACCGAGAAATAACCTTTCAACGGTTTTGAATTATAGCACTAATTTATCCAAATACGCTGCATTTTTCTAATCTCTCAATTACTCGCTTTCTTTCCCGTACGTACGCTTACTCATTCAGTTACTCATTTGCTAAAATCACTCACAACCAAAAAATATATGCCGACTCATTCACTGACGCTCGGATGCTATTTCCTTCCTGCACTCACACTACAACTCGTTCGCTCACTAAATCACTCGCTCGTTTACTCGTTCGCACACCCATGTACGCTCTCTTCCTTCCTTCATCCCTCCCTCACTAGTTTGCTTCCTTTATCTGCTTACTTGCTAATTTTTGCTCGTTCTGTGACTTGGCAGCTTGGGCGCATGCTCACAGAGTCCCTCTCTCACTTGCCTGTTCGCTGGTTCACTCGATAGATCACTTACTTACTCGATTTTTCACTCACACACTTATTCGCTCAAGAGTTACTTACTAATTCAGTAAATGAATCGCTCAATACTCGCACGCTCCTTCGCTCACTTATTCACTCACTCGCCGAGAAAGTCTCTTACTTTCTTGTTCGTTCGTTTTCCATCGCTCTTTCTCTCATTTGACGTACTCACTCGCTCCGTCACATGTTTGCCTTCTTGCTAACTCACTCATTCACTAACTCATTTAGTCATTCCGTTATCCCATCAGCCACTCACTCACTTACGTATTTACTCGTTCTCTTTCATTCTAGCTTCCCCATTGCCTCGTTCGCTCCCTCGCTCGTTCTCAGAACCCCTTGAACGTTATTTTGCTTGCTTACTCATTCTTTTACACACATTTGCTCGGTTGTTCACTCACCTACCCATTCCGTTACATGCGAATTTGCTTGCTAACTTAATTACTCGCTTATACGCGAGTTATGTATCTCCCAATATATATGTACCATTAATAGAAAGTATTAGAAATTATTAAAAATTATAAAGAATTACTAAGTTAGATGCAACATTGTATATCAAGGATAATTAAATAAAGGTTGATGAAGGTTCATAAGCAAGTTGTGAGAACGGATGCAATACATTGTATTCCAGACGATAGTGACAATGTAGGTGGTAGGTCACAGACGGTTAAAAAACCGCGATTACTTAGAAAGTCAGATTGTTATATTGTATAATGAATAGAATTAAGAAATAAGTAGACATGAGCTCTGCAAGTTCCCACAGGTATGTGAGGGGCAGGGACAACATAAATACCCCGGGAGCCGCAAGACCATCAGTCACTCTGAGTATTTCAGCTTTAACAATGTTGTTTACCTAGGCTACTCGCTTTAATATTAGTTCAATTATTATTTTATTTTTCGACTTAGAATATTTACAACAGTTTGTCAAAATTCCATAATTAAAGTCTGTTTAAACTAATAAAATGTATTACAAGTTTTGGAAGAAGTTTTTTAAACGACCGTTCCCAAGGCCCGAAATGTAACTGGAGCAGTCGGTAGGATCCAGAAAGGCACTACAAATACAAAAATCGGAAGACTGGTGACCAAGAATTTCAATTCACAAATCTGGAATAACCCAAACACAGTTGGTACAGGTACAAGCATCGATCCAATCCAACCAAACAAACCTTGGACGAGATACAAGCATCGATCGTTAGATCGAATCTAAACCGAACCAACGTGGACGAAGTGCAAAAATTGACAGAGTCCATGAAAGCAACGATGAAAGTAATGTAATTTCATTGTCCTTAAAACCAATTGATTTTTGACAAATTATTTGATATCAGCCAGTAATAGAAAACATTTTTTATTATTTTATGTATCCACAGAATTTTTTTTATTTTTAATTATTGCAATTTATGCCATTTTATCAAAATAATTTACTAAGAGAAATTATTTTTAAACGAGAACTATTTTAAGATAATTTATTTTTAAAGCAAGAGAATTTTTACGCAATTATTAGTACGATTATTACGAATTATTAATAAACCAAAACATAACTGACGCACGAGTTATTAATACAAAACGAAAACGATGTTAAAATACCACTAATAGAACGCAACTAATTTTACCAATTTATTAACGAAAGCTTAATGTACAAACCGCAATAACGATTAATTGTGGAAACGATCTATTCAAACGTAACCTTCATTGCACTTCTATAAATTAAACACTCCTAGTGTGAAAAGTATAGAAGCACGTTGTAATTATTATTATTAATATTAATCTCTTACAAATTCAAACAAAGCGTGCAAATTTGTAGCGCGATTTTTACACAAATTGTTACCGGAAACCCTCACCATTAAATAAAAACCATTCAGTACAAATATATCTAATTATAGTGAAACGTTTACAACATCACTGAAAAGATTTATTCAAAAACGCGCATTGCAACTTTATAAAGTATAATTGCATATTTTCAGTACGAAGATATCTAATTATAACAAAAGCAGTTGCGCAATTACTTCATCACGAGGCTGAAAATAAAAACTTTTAGCAGACTAAAACTTTGTAATTAAACAACTTATTGTATAATTATAAAAGGAGACTGATGCAACAACTGTAACGAAACGGTAGACTGAAAACTTCCAAACTCTATATTTAGACACTCAAGGTAACGAGACAATACAGTTACATAGAAACACTTTATACACTTCAATTAACACCTACGGAGACGGAAATAGCAACTTATCATTACAGACACTAATTAATCAGCAGGAATAAAATAAAATCGTAACTGACGCAGAAACATACAAAGTATAACGTAAATTATTGCAAGAATATTAATCCACATAGATACCTTTCAGGAAATTAAAACCCCACGACGATCACATCCGCGAAGTATAAAAATACAAATTCAAAGCTATAACAACTAACCAGACAGTACCAAGCATAAATCTTTCAATTCAAATTACAGCACCATATAACTACGTACAAAATACAAGGAACTCGATTCTTTAAATACCCCAACACACTTCAAGCTGAAAATTAACAAACCAAACTAAAAAGTAACAATACAAACCGCGAAATAAATTTAAATTTTACAAAAATTTGAAATTAATGAAAACCAAAAATAACTGTTAATTATTAGAACAACCCTTAACAATCATGAGTTCAGATATAAAAATTTATCTCGAAAGTAAACCCCAGTTCAACGGAGATCAGGCCTTGTTAGGAAATTTCATTACAGCGTGTGAAATATTTTTGAAAACGTCTTACAAACCAGGAGATTACGAAAGAAATGTATTACTTTCACGTCTGGTAATAAGTAAACTGACCGGACGGGCACTAGCGTCAATAACAAGCCGAGACGACTTAGAACAGTGGGAGAACTTTAAACGCATATTAATTGCATATTTTGGCGATCAACGCAACATACATAAAATGTCTTATCCGCGATCTAATAAACCTAAGAGTGGAAAATAACCAATCCCTTTACCAATTCGAAATGGAATGCCAAGACGTAAGAAGTCTAATCTTAACAAAATTAAAAATCGAAGAACCGGACCAAAATATCCGCCTTCTAAAGACAAAAATGTATGACGAAATGGCAATGGACACCTACATAAATGCGCTACCAGAACGACTATCAGATAAAATATGATTTCAATATCCCCAAAAGTTAGAAGAAGTCATGAATATGATAATAGAAGAAGAAAACGCCATGTACTGTCGAAACAGACGATATAACCCTAACGCGAATAAAAGCTATTCACCGATAAAAACCATACAAGCCGCGAGACAAACAACCACCCAAACAAAATTCACTCCATTTAACGCACAAACAAATCAACCGCGAATTAGAAACCCAAACTTTAATAACACGAATTTTAATAATCAATTTAAACAATTTCCAAGACCAACGTTCAACTCAAATTTTACAAAACCCGCATTTCCACCAAGATTAAATCAAAATATGAACCAACAAAGAACAGCATTCAGCGCGAACCCTATTAGAAATACACCAATGACAAATAACAATAACAACCCTAACAGTTATTATAAACCAACACCTATGGATACCTCATCTGGTAACACCAGACGAAACACAAAAATATCGCAAATCCGACCCAGCCATAATCAAAAACGAAACTTTACATCGGAAGAACTATTTCGCCAAAAAGTAGAAGAATTTGTCAAGGACCAAAATAATTACATTCATCCCAGTACAAACAATGAATCAAACCATTTAGAAAATTACGAACGTGACGAACCATGCGAAAATTACGTTGGCAACGAAGAAAACGCGTGCTCAAATTTTCAGATAGACCGATTTATAAATAACCAAACATAATTAATTTAAATAATATTATCAACAAATATTGCCATACATAGAAATACCCCACGCAGAACTTAAATTACTAATCGATACCGGATCCTCAAAAACACTAACTAGCCCCCAAACCGTAAAAAACATTATATAGATTTTGTAGAGGGAGAACCCTTTAAAATTAAAACAGCCCATCAAACGACCCTACACCAATTCATAGCTAATATACCCTTACCAAAAACATTGAATGTAAAAATGAAACACAAATTTTGTATTTTTGAATTTAACGATAAATACGACGGACTAATAGGAATGGTCCTTCTAAGAAAAGTAGGAGCCGACATTTACATAAAAAAAACCGTTTATTAAGGACAAAACGCGGACAAATCCACATTAAATTGCAAAATACCCAAACCAAGCAAAAATACACGATAGAACCCCGAACAGAAAAAAAAATAAAAATCCCAGTAAATTCAAAAAACGACGTAGGCATTATAAACCACATAACATTTCAACAAGAAGTAGAAATCCCCACCGCATTAGTACAAATAAAAGATTATTATGTCACTACGACAATTTTAAACTCAAATAACTATCCCGTAGAACTATCACTGACAAACCCAATTATCATAGAAGAATTGAATTTTAACGAGATGGAAATAGATGAAAATTTAGAAAACGATTGCAACTCCGTAGAACACGACAAAATGTTAAGAGAAAATTTAAGTAACATTCGCTTCAATACTAACATTAACAAAGAAGAGCAGAGAGTAATTAAAAATTTATGTTTTGAATAACGCGACATATTCCATTGTGAAGGAATATCCTTAACCTTTACCAATACAGTTAAACATAATATAGAACTAACAGACAACAAACCAATTTCTACAAAGGCATACAGACTACCTCAGGCAAGCCAAGAATAAGCCGACAGACAAGTAGCAGACTTATTACAACAAGATATGATCCAACACTCCAACTCACCATGGAGCAGCTCTGTATTAATAATACCGAAGAAATTAGACGCATCAGACAAACGAAAATATCGAATGGTAATAGACTATAGAAAACTAAACGAGTAAACAGTAGATGACAAATATCCACTACCCAATATCACCAAAATTTTAGACAAACTATGGAAGTGTCAATATTTTTCAACACTAGACCTCGCCTCATGATATCATCAAGCAGAAATGGACGAGAAAGACACACCGAAAACCGCATTTAGCACACCTAGAGGACACTGTGAATATAAACGAATGCCATTTGGACTGAAGAACGCACCCGCTACTTTTCAACGAGTCGTGGATAACATACTACGAGGAATACACAACGAAAAATGTTTTGTATATCCAAACGACATCATATTATATTCAACATCACTGGTAGAACATATTGAAAGACTAAGAGTAGTATTTGAAAGACCAAGAAAGACTCATTTTAAAGTACAACTAGACAAAAGCCAAGTTTTACAGAAAGAAGTATCATTTTTAGGACATATAATAACACCTCAAGGTGTCATGCCAAACCCCGATAAAACAAACGCAGTACTAAATTACCCCCTCCCTAAAACAAACATAGAAATTAAAGGATTTCTAGGACTTGGTTACTACCGCAGATTCATTAAAGGTTACGCTCAGATAACCAAGCCTCAGTCAACTTGTTTAAGGAAAGGAAATAAAATTGAACACACCCCAGAATTCATTAAAGCCGTAGACAAAATTAAAAGTATACTAACGAATTACCCCGTATTAGAAAACCCCGACTTTTCAAAACCATTAATATTGACAACTGTCGCATCAAACGTATCACTAGGCGCAGAACTAAGCCAAGGAAGAGTAGGTAGCGATAAACCTATCAGCTACGCATCCAGAACCCTGAACGAGACTGAACAGAAATACAGTACAATAGAGAAAGAAATATTAGCCATAATTTGGGTAACGAAATATTTTAGACCATACCTTTACGGACGAAAATTCGATATACAGTGTGTACAGTATAAAATGCAGTACATGGGGATCTTGGAAACTGTTGGAGATACGATCTTGGTTAAATGGGAACAAGTTGCATAATCATGAGGGTATCTCAGATCGGTTTTCAAATTTCAAAAATTTTTCATAGGTTACTAGATAGAGGCAAAAAACACAAAATTGACGATTTCTTTATTTGCTTGTAGTTAGTCTACTAATTGAAATAGAATTTTCAAATTTGGTACATCATGGTAATTCCCCATTGCGCTTCACATTTTCAACTTAGATTTTGTCTAGGGCATCTAGATTTTGCGTGACGATGTTCAACTTTTTATTTTTAAATTTTAAACAAGAAACCCTTTCCAAAGAGGTATAACATGGCCTATGTTTGATTGAATCAAAACACTAAAAATCACATAATTATGTTTTGGTCGTAGTAGGCTTTAATTTCCATTATGACGAAGAGAAACAATTGCTCAACATCTGAGAAACGTCAAATTTTGTCCTTTATTTTATGTTTCAAGTAGTGCAGTTTAAAAAAACAGTTAATTAATTTACATAGAAATTTAAGCAAAGCATTTGCGCTTGGAATGGATCGCTTTACTAACCATGATAAATATCAAATGTTAGAATGTTTTATTCTTTCAGGAAGGAATGATGTTAAAGCCGCTGAATTGTATTCAAATAAATACCCAGAAAAACATCAACCAAACAGATGTATGTTTCGGAGATTACAAAATAATTTAATAAATTATGGTAGTTTTGGCTTGTCTAAGAGAAATAGGCAAATTAAAAAAGATAATGAAAACAGCGTTTTACAAACAGTTGTCGAAAATCCTCGTACTTCTCTTAGACAAATTCAGAATATAACAGGTGTTGCTCATTCTACGGCAAGAACTATTTTAAAACGTTTCAAGTACCATCCATATCATGAACAACCAAGTCAGGGATTGCGTACTGAAGATCAAATTCGAAGAATGGAATTTTGTGCTTGGTACATCAGAAAGTGCAACGAAAATTCAAATTTTGCATATACAATTTTGTGGTCTGACGAAAGTCGATTTACGAATTGTGGTATGTTCAACCGCAAAAATACAATTTTTTGGTCAGATGAAAATCCGCATTTGAACCGCCAAGTTAGACATCAAGTTAAATGGGGATTCAACGTCTGGATTGGTATTATTGGAAGGCACATTATAGGTCCGTTTTTTTATGATGCAAATTTAAACTCTGCGAGATACTTAGATTTATTGCAGGGAAATGTGGCAGATAGACTAATGGAGCTTCCACTCGCTACTTTGCAAAATATGATTTTTCAAAATGATGGCGCTCCACCCTACAATGCTCTGATTATTAGAAATTTTTTAAATTCTGAGTATAAAGAAAACTGGATTGGAAATCGGGGACCAATTAAGTGGCCGGCGAGATCACCGGATTTAACTCCTCTAGATTTCTTTATATGGGGCCATTTAAAAACTTGTGTGTACTCAAAAACGTATGATAATGTAGGCCAATTACAACAAGCAGTCCAAGAGGCCGTAAATAAAATAACTCCAACTATGATAAGACGATCTTGTAAAGACGTTTATAAAAGGCGTCGGTTGTGTGTTCAACAAAATGGGGGGTTATTTGAACATTTAAAATAAATAATGAATTCATGTGGCTGACTATTGTTATATTTTTTTTCCTTGATTGTTAATTTGCAATTGTCTGAACATGAATGACAACTAAAAACAGCTTAAATAATATTTTGTATTGAATAGATGCTAGTATGTATTTATTCTTTGTTAATGCATAGTTATGTAAGTTCTGATTAATACAGATTTATTTTCAATTTTCTACGTTTTTTACTGTTTTTATTACCACTGAAAATTGAGTTTAAAGTTTTTAGAGCAATTGTTTCACTTTGTCATAATGGAAATTAAAGCCTACTACGACCAAACCATAATTATGTGATTTTTAGTGTTTTGATTCAATCAAACATAGCCATGTTATACCTCTTTGGAAAGGGTTTTTTGTCAGCATTTCAAAAATGTAAAAATCCAATAGGGTGGCTATTTAAAAATAAAAAGTTGAACATCGTCACGCAAAATCTAGATACCCTAGACAAAATCTAAGTTGAAAATGTGAAGCACAATGGGGAATTACCATGATGTACCAAATTTCAACATTCTATTTCAATTAGTAGACTAACTACGAACAAATAAAAAAATCGTCAATTTTGTGTTTTTTGCCTCTATCTAGTAACCTATGAAAAATTTTTGAAATTTGAAAACCGATCTGAGATACCCTCATGATTATGCAACTTTTGTCCCATTTAACAAGATCGTATCTCCTACAGTTTCCAAGATCCCCATGTACTGCATTTTATACTGTACACACTGTATACACCGACCATAGACCATTAGTATGGGTATGCAAACTTAAAGAACCAAACTCAAAATTACAACGATGGAGAATCAGACTAGAAGAGTACTATTACGAAATTATATACAAAAAACGAATTTATAACAATAACGCAGACGCCCTAAGTAGAATACAGCTCAACGCACTAGAAACAGAATCGGAATCAATTATAGGTAACGTAGACGAGACAGAAGTAAGAGAAGGCCCAGAAGAAATAGACACCATAGATTCGACACAGAACGAAGAGCTAAAACCACGATTAAAATTTTAAACGAAGCAATCGATATAAAACTTAATCAATTTATAATTACCGAAGTTTTAACCAACCCCAATCCCCTAAAATATACAAAAGCAGACAATTAGAATATATACCAAATTCAAATAACCACGGACGACAACGAGGAACAAATAATTAAAATTCTAAAAGAATACACTCCCGAGAAGAAACGATTTTACTTTTACTTCAACACCGAACATTTGTATAAATGATTCTAAGAATTATATGTTAAATTATTTAATAACTCTGGCCCTGAAATTATTCCTTCGTGAGTATCAGATAGTAAATTGGACCACCATAAATCATAAACCTTTACCTGATATCACAAGGTCGAGAATTTCTTATTAACAATGAAAGCCCAAGGTAAAGTTGGATGGAAAACGGCTTGAGGAAAAGAAAAACTCTTTCGACATACACGGCTAGTAGAGTGTTAGCTCTGGGTAGATCATGAGCTTGGGTCATGGGTTGTCAAATGACCAAAAATATAGATAATGAGCGCCACCGTATTTTTCAATACAACAACCTACAAAAATTATCTGTGCTTGTATTAGGGGAATGCGGAAACCTTAAATCTACACCACTAATATAGCCACAAAACCTGAATTTCACCTTTGTAAAGCACTTACCAAAATCTCAATTATCAAATGTCATACAGATGTCTCAACTTAACCTGTGAACAAACAAATGCACAACATGGACACCGTTTGTGTCCTCAAAAATATTTACCAAAAATAAAATAATAGAATTTAAGTTCCAAAAGTATACATCCAGGGTATTTGTTATCATTACACTCAATGTTTGCTCATGAATGACCAATAAATCTTACTTGAATTTTTTAATAATAAAAGAGTTATGCAAAAACGGATTCTATTCAATAAAATTCATTTGATTTGTTTTAACATAATCTGGTTCATCTAATATGTTTATAGAACAGAAAATTAATATGGTTTTGTATTCAAAAAAATATAAAGATCTCTAAATGGAATATTTCTGAATAAATTTACTAAAAAGTTTGAGCTCTTTTAATAATTCATATTACATATATTAATCTTTAGCCATCTGTAGTACTACGTTGACTTCACAATTAAATTTAATTATTTAAGTTCTCATAAAATTGCATCTTTCAACATAGAGTTAGTTTTACTTAATATGTATAAAAAGAATCATCACGTTGTTTAAGAATCAAAGTACATGACCTCAAAATTGCTAAATATATTTTTAAATTAGAGTAAAATAACAAGTGATATTTAAATTGGATAATTAGATATTTTTGACATCATATGTCCATAGCAACTTTTTCAATGTAGTTAGCGCTATCTGTTTGTGAAATAATTACGATAAGCAAACTGCATAGCCATCTTTACAAATTTTGCAAGGTTACAAATTTATAACGGAATCTTTCTTTTACTAAATAATTTTTAAGTTACTTAAATCAAGGTAAAGCTTCAACCTTCTATCTTTCGTAAAACTTTTTAATAATTATAAATGTGATTAAAGACTAAATGTCACTCACGTGTCGAAGTACAGTACGACCAAAGGAAATTGAACTATGACATCAGATGTGGGTTATTTCATAACCATCTGCGATGCACAAATAGGAAACACATGATTACGAATGAATTTATCGCTGGAACTATGAGAAATCTTCTGAACAAAACATTATTTAACCAAACCAATTCCTCCTTAAGTACATCCTATAAATTTCGTGTATTTCGAATCTCAAACTAAATTTTCTTTTCAGCATTATATACGACAATTACGATATTAACTATATCCATAATATTACTTCCATGATTTTAACTGTATCCTTGATATTACACTAAGAGGAAAACATCAGTAAAATTTATTTAATTAATTATACCAACTGTTTTAATGATGGGGGAACCTCTAATACTTCGGCCAGCAGGAATCGGTTGAGCAGCTACAGGTGAAACACAAAATGAAATCTGCACGCTACAACTGCCAAGAACCACATTCCGACACGAAGGTTAAAACAATTCTATCTTCTTGCGAACCGTATTACAGGCCATGTGCCTGTCTAACATCTTTACTTTCTATGCCGCTGATAGCAGCTTACCTGTTCAGACGCTGATAGAAAAGTGCTACGAAATGACAACTCGAGGAAGCTTATTGTAGAAACTTAGACCTATAAAGCGGAGGAGCATATATGCTATTGTAAATTTTATGAATTATTTTTAGTGATCAAAAATTTCATCATCATTAGGTCTTCAGTCATGGAACTAGTTAGAGGCGTACAATCATTGTTTCCTATTCTGAACTAACCTACAGATTTCCCTGAAATTTGCAGTCTGCATCTATCACTGTCTGATCTAGGTCTACATCTACCTCTTTTTTTTTTCCTATCTCTGCTTGTAAAATATTCCATACTATTCCCCCAAAAATACCTTAGAACGTATTCCGCCCTTCTATTTCTCTTTATCCCCAGATATCCTTGTTCCCCTACTATTACTATAACCTATTTGTTATTATCTTTGTCTGTCCATGCTATCGTTCCCCCAACACTTGACCATATACCGATTTAATATATTTTCCAATATATCTTTTCGCACAGTCAACATTAGTTGCAGATATTTCGCAACCAACAACTAGTTGTTTATACTAATCATCAGATTTATCTGCGCTTATTTTTTCGTCATTAGGTTTTCTGTCTCAAAACTGGTTAGACTTGTATCTGCACTTATTTATATTCTGAGCTAGCCTACATAGTTCCCTGAAATTCTCACACAGCATGTGTATACAGCTCGTTCCCCTTCTATTGTTTTCTAATTTTATACCTTATTTCACCGAGATTCAGTGAAGGGGGTTAAGCAACCTGTGGCTACCAAGATCCCCCAACACTTAGACCTTTGCCGAAATAATGGTTTTCCAGTAAATCTTTTCACACTTCGACGGATGTCCTCGCTAAATTACTACATTGACGATTTTTTTAGTTTATTTTTGCTGGTTCTTACACCACAGAAGCCACATACCATTTTTTCCTTAAAATCAGATATCTGATCAGGATCCTACCGCGGCCGTGCAGCAACGATAAATAGCATGACTTTGGTCAAAAATTTTTAATTTCGCAAGATCGAGTTGACATTTCCTTGTCAGAAGCAACGGGAAATTTTTCCACATTTTATTAAGGATTAATTCTCAATTTTTACGTTTTTCTTGGATTCCACATTAGTTATTGAAGATCCGAAACTATTACACATTTTTATTCTATTCCAAATACGATTAATGGTTTTTGCAGAAACTCGAAGTAGCCTAACTTATGTAAATTGTTTCAAAATAATTAATATGTGTATTTTTGTTTCAGGTAAGTGCATACTGTTTCGACTCAGTGAACTGAGGAG
Organism: Platerodrilus igneus; assembly: GCA_036346225.1. Classification (NCBI taxonomy): domain Eukaryota; kingdom Metazoa; phylum Arthropoda; class Insecta; order Coleoptera; family Lycidae; genus Platerodrilus; species Platerodrilus igneus. The sequence goes on from JARFIW010001124.1 coordinate 849,748, forward strand.
GTCTTATGCCCTGTAAGTAATTTTAAACGTAAAAGTTGCAAGACGTCTGCATTTACTAAATGTGCATTGACTGTTTCCAAAATTTAGTAGAATAATTATTAATTGATTCCAGAACATATTTTAATATTGCTAAATGTTTTTTTTGTAATGTGGTCATCAATTTGATAATGTTACTTAAGCGAATTTTTCATATTGTGACACAGAGATAGTAAACGGGTAACTCAAATCTTAACTTTTTAAATAACCGATATGAATTCTACCAGCCAATTTTCCCTGTCGTTTCTTGTGCCTAAACCAAGTAAACCTACTACCGCTCCTTCCCTTCCCTCACCTACCACGACACTAAAATCCCCCGTAATTATTAAATTCTCATGTCCTTTTACGTATCTTAATATGTTTTCGATATCTTTGTAGATCGCTTCTACCTCTTCGTCACTGTAGCTAGAGGTGGGCATGTATACTTGTATTATTACTGTTTTTACCGGTTTAGATTCTAATCTAACCATGAGTACTCTTTCGTTCTTTTGTAACTAATTTTCCACACAGTATCCTATCTTTTTCAGCATAACTATCCCCACACCCATATTTGCTTCCTCTGCTCCTGTATGAATTACCCTGAAGTCTCCACTCCAAAAATCCTCCGCCTCTGGCCACCGAACTTCGTTGATCCCTACTATGTTTAGTGATAGTCTCTTCATTTCGATTTTTAGGTTCTCTATCTTACCTACTTGCTTCATACTTCTAACATTCCACGCTCCGACTCGCAGAATGTTCCGGACTCTTATTTTTAACTTTCCGATCGCATCCTCCGAAGTAGTCCCCTATTTTAACTCCGGAATCTTTTACCCCAGAGAATGTCATCATGTTTATTACAATTTAAGTACACTGTGTACTTGGGAGAGAATGTGGTGGTTTCCCGTTGCCTTCCACATCGCGGTAGTGTCTTAGACTGTCATACCGAACCCTATGGTCTCTGCCAATCTAAGTACCGAAAGAGCCGATGCCCTCTTTCGGGGACCTGTCTTAGTCTGGTTCCTCACTAATGACCCTACTACTTTGGTTGGACCTGTAGTTTGGCTCTTTAGCTCATTAGAACACGCAAGCCATTTCACCTGTTCTAGTAATTTAGAACTTCGGCAGGATGCAGGTCCATTCGAAATGGAACCCAAAAATTTATAAATTATATTTATATTTTATTGCGATATTATTTTAGATTAATAAGTAAAGTGTAACTGCGTAAAAAAAATACGTTACAAAGTTATCCGATACACAAGAAAATTACTAACCTTAGACAACCCTAATGAAATAAACAACGTAATTAGAAACCAATACGAAGGTAAAACCAACCATCGTGGAATTAATGAAACAATAAAGCAACTTATAAGACGATACTATTTTAAAGATATGAAAGAGTTAACCACAGAAACCAATGTGAACTATGCGACAAGGCAAAATACGACAGAACACCCCTAAAAATACCCTTAATGTTTACCAAAACACCTGACAAACTTTTTCAAAAACTACATGTCGACACTCTGGTAGTAGAAGCACAAAACTTTTTGACGATTGTAGATGTATTCACCAAAATAGGTCAAGCGATACCCATCACCTCAAAAAATAGCACTGACGTAACGCAAGAATTTTTACAATATTTTACATTTTTTTGAACACCCAAAACAATAACTTTAGATAACGGCAGCGAATTTAAAAATGAAACGATGCAAAACACTCTAGAACTCCACAAAATAAAAATTCATTTTATAACTGAAAACCACCCTTAATCGAACGGATTAATTGAAAGATTACATTTAACCTTATTAGAACAGATCAGATTACTAAGATTAACTTACAAGAAGGAACACATCACCAATTTAATGTCATACGCACTAATCGCGTACAACAATACAATCCACTCATCAACCAATTTTACACCCCTACAATTAACATTAAGACATTCAGATTCCCGTAACCCTTACGACATCCACTATAATAAAGAAGTATATCAGCAATACGCCAAAGGCCACAAAGAACGTATCACCACAACCCGCAATAAGAATACCGACGCAAATAAACTTTCAATAGGACAAACCGTGTACGAGAAAAACTTCCAAAGTAAACGAAACAAAACGGCGCCCAGAAATTTAGCCTCATTTAAAATTAAGAGAATATCAGACAAAAATATAGCCGTAGTAGACAACGGCAAGACAGTAAAATACATTCATTCGAAAAACTTAAGACACCCTGTAGTTTCAGATGGACAGTAATCACCCTTACCGTCAACCTTCGCCCAGATAGAACGGACAACGACATATTAATTGAAGATATAAAAAACAACCCCGGTATACTACCAATAAAATTGGGTAGTATGCAAAATACAATAGATTACTGGACATTCGCACAAAAACTCGATTTAACGGAACTAAAACAAGAATTTCAAAAATGAAAGACAATTATTATCGATTAAAACAATCAATTGGACACAATCAAATTCGGATAGGAATAGACAATAGAAATGATGAACTACAACAGTATAATAGAGAGTATTTTAAGAAACAAAGAAGACAAATTTAGACAGATTAATACCCACAGAACAAATTGCAAGACGACAAAAAATGACTAATTAACGGACTAGGTAACATAATATAAGCTATTACAGGCAATTTAGATAACCAAGACGCAGAACGTTATGACAACGCAATACAGCAGTTAATTGGAAATCAAAACGATATAAAAACCATTGTTAGCAACCAAATATCACTAACTCAATCAACTTTAATAAAATTCAAAGAAACATAAAGGAAGCTAGTAAGAAATCAAGATAGTATAGCCAATAGAATACAAACCCTTGAAACTAACATGCAAACCACCATGTTAGGAATGCCAGATTTAATTAGATTCAATACAATATTCACCCAGATAATATCAACCCTCACTGTAATCCAACAAATTTTAACCACATTAGAAAACACCGTAACATTTGCAAAATTAAATACATTACACTCTAGTATCATTGAACCAAGTGACTTATTAAAAGAATTATTCAGAATTAGATCATTTATAACTAATAGTAATTTACCCTTTGATGTAATAGAATCAAACATTCTAATATTTGAAAAATAACTATAGTTAAAGGTTATATAAAGAACAACGAAATCACATTTTTAATAGAAATCTCCATAGTAGGGAAGAACATTTATAATTATTATCATTTATTTGCTTTTTCAATGAAAATTACCAGCATGTATCAAGTTATCATACTCAAAACTAAGTTCTTATCTTTAAATGAACTAAGATATGGTTACACAAACGAAAGATGTAACGAAGTCACACCAAACCAATATTTATGCCAATAATTGTCAACAACAACTATCTAAGAACAGCCCTTGCAAAGTACAATTACTAAAATTTTCAAACCATTAGGACAACTGTGAAACAAAAACCGTACAAATCACCAATGTGAAGATTCAATACGTTACAGAAAACAAATCGATGGACATATTCCAACAGAAGAAATAGCAACCGTCCACTGCAATCAAGATGAGAACAACTTAGCAATAACTGAAGTAAAGTAATCACCCTTAAGGAAGACTGTTATTTAAAATCGAAGAACAAAATCCTCAAAGTATATCAAGACCCCACAGTAACCAAGAAACTTGCAAATTTACCAGAATTACAATTCAAGATAGAACAACCGGAAGACGAAGAAATAATCAGGAAACCCACGCAATTAGAACATCTGGACTTAGACGATCTCAACCACGCCATGAAATTAATGGACAACTATAAAAAACAATTGAGTGAGTTAAAAGTGCCAAAATTACACTACGACAATATAAGCGTTTGAACAATTTTATTAATCGTTTTAATCATTTTTCTAATTATATATGTATTTTACAAAATGTATCTTAGATACAAGAATAAAGAAAACAATTTTAGACATAAGGAAACAAAGGTAAATAAATAAATAACAAATGTACGCTTAGAAACAATGAATTTTAAACAATGAATTTAAAAATTGAGCCAAGAAAACCTTAATTTTTTATTTACGTCGGGAGGAGTTATGTATCCCCCAATACATATGTACCATTAATAGAAAGTATTAGAAATTATTAAGAATTATAAAGAATTACTAAGGATAATTAAAAAAAGGCTAATGAAAGTTCACAAGCAAGTTGTGAGAACGGATGCAATACATTGTAATCCAGACGATAGTGATACTGCAGGTGGCAGGTCAGAGACGGTTAAGAAACCGCAATTACTTAGAAATTAAGATTGCCACATTGTATGATGAATAGAATTAACAAATAAGCAGACATGAGCTCTGCAAGTTCCCACAGACATGTGAGGGGCAGGGACAACATAAATACCCCGGGAGCCCCAAGATCATTAGTCAGTCTGAGTATTTCAGCTTCAACAATGTTGTTTACCTAGGCTACTCGCCCTAATATTAGATCAATTATTATTTTATTTTTCGACTTAGAATATTTACAACCCTTTTGTCAAAATTCCGTGATTAAAGTCTGTTTAAACTAATAAAATTTGTTACAAGTTTTGGAAGAAGTTTTTAAAAAGCCACTCCCAATGACCGAAACGTAACTCGCGCCGTTCGGGACCCCCGCTACCCTCCTCCGCCACGGCCTTTGACGTTATCGCGCTAGCAGTCAGTACCGAGCAAGCGAGAGTTCCGAACGGACCGTGGGATAATAAACTCCTTCTTATTATCACGCTCTCGTCTACTACAATAACTCAAACAAGTCAAATTTCACTTCCTTCACTCCATATCCACCTACCCTAGTCCTAGATAATAATCAAGAAATGAGTGTTGTGCTACCAGAAGCCAAGTTTGGGATAAGTGTATTGAAACCATTTCTATCTGTGTCGTCCGTATATGACAAACCTTTATACCCCTATTTTACAGTCTGTTACAACCCCTCTCAGTTGCCCTCATAAATTTGGTTGGCGGCAACATAAGTGTTCGTCCTAATCGTTCCGGATATTAAAATTCTCGCGGTTAAATACGTTGGTAATTTATTGTTAGAAAATAAATTCCATTCAATTATCTCAAAGGCAAACGTGTTGAATTGATAAAGCTAGTAATTCAAGTTCAACATTTTTGTTATCGCACATGTCATTTGGTTGTATTAAAATTCCATACAATAGTGTTTGTTTACAAGTTAATCATTTCAATCGGGCTTGCTCATTTATTTTGCTTACAAGGATAGTGCTAGAAACTTGAAGATTTGTATTCGGAGGTAACTAAAATCTCAGATTATGTAAAAAACAGTTACAGTTGCTCGCTTACCAGCTCTATAAGCAAAGTACGCTCGCATACAGTCTATGGAGAATAAATTTGATCAACCATATAACGATATCGTAGTTTATAATTTGACTGTTGAAGTAAAGGATCAAATAGACGCTAATATGCCCTCATTTAATGATATTTTTAATGTTATACGTACCAAATATTTCAAAATCAAAAGCGGATCATCTAAACCATAACCAAAATGCATCCAAATTTGTTTTTTATGTCCTAACAAGTCAAAAACTAAAAACAATAATGGGAAAGCCCTCTAGCGCTCTAGAACACGCGCCAAAGTACGTTGCACGAATATATACAACCAACCTCTTAGAAATATACAGACGTGTCCAATGGGTTGTCTAACCTTTCCGTAGGAAACCATAGAAATTTACCATTTCGATTAATAATGCCTTGTAATCAAACTACGTTTATAAACTCATTTAAGACATTTCCGATGCAAATGTTTTTAAAAATCAGCTTTTGCTATATTCAAGATAAAATAAATTTCCATACTTTGGTACTAGTATGCAAAGGAGGGTTCATAAATCAAAAATAAGAATACAAATAGGTAACGAGAACTTACAAGAGGTTAAGGATTTCTGCTACCTAGGAAGCCAAATAACGCAAGATGGGAAAGCGCAAAAGATATAAAACCAAGATTAGCACAAGGTCGTGCAACTACTGTGCTCAAAGACCACAAACATAGAAACAAGGAAAATATTGCTTAAAACATATGTGTAGAGCACAGCACTGTACAGCTATGAAGCTTGGACAGTAGGAGAAGCGGACAAGAAAAAGGTAGAAGCCTTTGAAATGTGGTGCTACAGACGTATGATGAAAATATCATGGACAGACAAAGTTAAGAACGAAGAGGTACTAAAAATGGTAGGGCAAGAAAGAAATATGTGGAAAACGCTAAAAAATAGGAGAGATAGAATGATAGGCCACATACTACGGCATGAGGGAATAGTGCAGAATATATTAGAAGCAGAAATAGGAAAAAAGAGAAGTACAGCTAGACCTAGGTTAGACTATTGCACATAGATAGTTAAAGATGTAGGCTGTATGAATTTCAGGGAAATGTGTAGACTAGCTCAGAATAGAAATTAATGGAGGTATGTATCCAACTAATCCCAAGATGGATAAACTAATGACGAAAAGGTAACTGTACTTAAATATGATGATTATTACAAGTATTGGTTGGGCAATATTCTCGAAAAATGTTAATTGTGTAAAAAGATTTACTAGAAAACCATTAATTCGGCAAATGTCTAAGTGTTGGGGGATCTTGGCAGCTACAGGTTGCTTAAACCCTCTTCACATACCACTGAATCTCGGTGAAATAGGGCATATAAATAGAAAATAATTTAAGGGGAACCGAGCTGTATATAGGCTGTGTGGGAATTTTAGGGAACTGTGTAGGCTAGTTCAGAATATAAATAAGTGCAGGTACGTGTCCAACCAGTTTTGAGACGGAAAACCTAATGACGAAAAAATAATCGCAGATAAATATTATGATTATTATAGACAACTGCAGGTGCTGGTTGTGAAATATCTGCAACTAATGTTGACTGTACGAAAAGATATATTGGAAAAAATGTTAAATCGGCAAGTGGCAAGTGCTGAGGGAACTTGGCAGCCACAGGCTGTTCACCCCCTTCACAACCCTACATGTGATTTTTCTAATGCTCTACCCGAAGATACTACATTGGCCAAGAAGCGAGTTTTTTTGCCTGGGGAATTCGAAATTTTGCAAAACCCTTGCTGTATCAACCAAGATAAGGATCTTTAACGTGCGTGACAACACTTACACATGGGACCTACATTTTACCTCTCGTCCAAACGAAGGTGTATTTTTGTGAAAAATGCTCGCCTAACATTTTTCAAACGGACCGTGTCGGGATTCGAACTCGGGACCTTGGGCGTAGTAGTCACACACATACCAACTACGCCACGGAGCCGCCTCCCCTTTCACAACCACTGAATGTTGCAGAGGTAGGGTATATAATTGTAAAATAATAGAAGGGGACCGAACTGCATATAACAAGAAAGAACGGCGCCTATGATGAAAGACAACAAACATAGAAACAAGAAGAAAATTGCTGAAAGCATATGTGTGGAGCAGAGCACAGTATGCCTATGAAATACGGACAGTAGGAGAAGCAGACAGAGAAACGGTAGCAGCCTTTTGGAACGTTGTGCTTCAGATGTATGAGGATGATAACATGGACAGACAAAGTTTATAACAAATAGGTTATAGAAATAGTTGGGGAACAAGGATGTCTGTGGGAAAAAAATAGGAGAAATAGAAGGGCAGAATACGTTCTAAGACATTTTTTGGGAATAGTATGGGAAATATTACAAGCAGAGATAGGAAAAAGGGGGTATATGTAAACCTAGATCAGATAGTGATAGATGCAGACTGTGCAAATTTCAGGGAAATGTATAGGTTAGTTCAAAATAGGAAACAAGCGTCTAACCAGGTCCGGGACTGAAGACCTAATGATGATAGTATAAAAAAATCCTAGGTTTTCACGTTATCAAAATCAAGTAGATTCAAAATATTTATCTTTGTTAATAATAATAATAATAATAATTGCATATTTTAGGACTAATTCGAAATAATTTCGAGGTACCTTAAATTTTCTTACTGAATATATAACATAAATTCTACAGGATGATGAATATACAACTGTTTAGATTGACAAAAGCTTCCGGATTCGCTAATACACGCAAATAACCTTAAATACCGCACAAAATATGAAAATTTAACTTAAATATGAGCCAAATTATCCAGATACAGGTATGGAATGTAACAAATAGTTAAATTTTGATCAGAATTATTTAAAATGTAATGTCGTCTAGCAACCGAAGAATGATGCCACTCAAAACTCAAAGTTTACATGCATATTTAAGTGCCCCAAACCTAAATTCTTAATATATAAGAATAAACAATTTGTAGCCTTTTTTTTTAATTTCAAATTTTAATGTCGCCTAGAAACCCGAAGATGACGTCATATAAAACTCAATTTTTGCTCATATATTATGTGCCTTAAAAAGCAACTTCTGCATATGTAGGCGTCGACTTTTTTAGAAAAAATTTTTTTCAGTCCGCCCTAGTAGGTATTCATTTGCCGGGCGCTGTTCATAAAGTACGACGCGCTGAATATTTTTTACCTGTAGGAATCGACGGGCATAGGAAATAGAGGAGGTAAATGAATGAGAGTTTATATTTTTCGTTATCAAATTAGTTAATGCTTCAACTTCTGAGACCAAGAGGAATACTGTAATTAAAAAGTTCACCGTACGTCAGAATCTGCTTTGTTACTAAACATTTTGCGTGATGCTTTGACTCTGGATAAGCTTATCTCTAAACAAGCCATAAACTTTACTCATTACATTTTAACATCTACTAGAGTACCTTTCCCGTCTCCAACGATAAGCCAACCGTGCTCTTCGTTTACTGATAAATTCACAGGATTATATTTGATTTAAGCAAAGCGAAAAAGCACTGAAGTGATTCATCTGACAAATTAATCTTCTGAAGCGGCTTTATTAACTTGAAGGGATGTTTTTATCGCGCACCTTACTTGACAAATAGGAACCAAGTATTCTTAGACTACTCGCAAACGTTTAATTAAAGCGGATCATCTGCTATCTACATGCTGCTTGTAACGAATTTATCACCACAATCTTGGAACTTTAAAACTTAAAGCTTTTGTGTATGAATGGCAAAGTACAAAAGAAATTTAACAGAGTAAAGATGTTTGGAGATTTGCTACTGAGGTGGTTATAAATAGCAAATAATATTTAATAACAATAAAGTCATTCATGTGAGTTTATGTTTGTAATTGTCAATGACCCAAATCTCTTAATAAGGGAAAACAATTCACAAGCCATTCTATATTTTTAATGCAATTCAATAATCAAAACCAATTCATAATTCAATTTTAAAATCAGTAAGTACACTTTGATAATCTAAGGGTGGAATTCATAAACGTTCCTAAGTGGCCACTGACACTCATCTCACAATTATTTCTCCCTAACCGTATTCAAAAAAATTAACATCAAAGTTAGTCACTAAAATCGCACTCAAAACTGAGTGACATGTTAGTGATGGTTCTATGCTCATCCACATCAGTGCAACTACTGTTCTGAAGCGTAAGATATTGTATTTGATGGTTTTCTAGTCACTCGTTCTTTATTCTATCCAATGTGTGTATAGGTTATTAATTGAGAATTTTAATTGTTTATAATTGTTTTTGCTCTAGATTAAGCTTATTGTATTGAATTTAGTTGTTAGAATAGGTTTTACCTTAGATTTATGTCAAGGTTCTACCCACATGGAAAACCTGGATAACCTAGAAAAGTTAGGAAAGTTTATCTGGTATGGAAAAATCGGGGAAATGTTAGGGAAATTTGCATTTCCGTGGCGAATTTCTGGAAAATTTTCTGAATTAAAGAAAATCAATTTAAAAATATTTCTTTTCCTTTTTTCACTTAAAAAAAGTCGCCTGCTAGAAGAAAGAATGTTTTCTTTCCAAGTAACTAAAGTTAACTATAACTATAAGACATATTATCCCGGTCAACAATAACACATCAACTGACCTTAAACAAACATAAACGAACTACTCCGGCGGGAGCGTGGGACGATACACCCCTACCACTTTTTCCATTGTATTGATAATAATATTGACGCCCACGCATGGACTTAAATATTATTGTCAATATCCTCTACGAACCTCCGGTGTTGATGGCTGGATTTCAAGATTTCTAGATTTACTTCAATATCGTTCGTCAAACCATCAATTCCGAGGTGTTACTCTTAATAATATTGTCATTATTCTAGACTATTGTCCATAATATTGATCGTGTACGGGCCAAAGTATTAAATTCTTTAGTTTCACAAACCTTATTTTTATTTATATGCAAACATATAAATATTACCTTTTACAAATTGAAGACATTAATTTTGAATATAGCAAAGGTATTATTCAAGTTTATCGAGTTTTATTTGGTATTATGTTATAATTATTTTTCTTTCAGATGTCTTTACGTTGGTTACCTTTTAATTACATTATATATCCTGATGATTCAAGTCTTATGTATTCTCCGCAGCTACCAACGGTCGACGCTTAGCCCCACCAAAGTGTTTATAAAATACTTTATATCCCGACTTAGCCTCACATAAATATGTCAGCCACAAAACTGAAAAGCTTTTGGGGCATGTAGTGTGAAACAAGCTTTATATTCATTGATTTTATCGTCATCAACGTCACTATTTACTATAACGTCTTTTAAATATGTTAATGTTTACATTCATTAGATCATATAAGATATACTGTTGCATGTTCCATGACTTTCACTGTGTTTTGTGCTCAATGTCATGGGGAGCATAGAGAGAGTTCTGAGCGCTTGATTACCTCTCAGGGCTAGCTTTTGTGTTACTCAGCTTTCTTCGCGCAAAATTTTGTATTGGTAAAGGTGCTTTGCAATATGATTTTGTCGGCCGCGACATTGTAAATTCAAGGATAAATCAGAAAGGTTATTAAAAGTTCACAAGCAAGTTGTGAGGACGGATGTAATACATTGTTTTCCAGGCGTAAGTGATACTTCAGGTGCAGGTCACAGACGGTTAAGAAACCGCGATTACTTAAAAAATAAGATTGTTACATTGTATAATGAATAGATTTAGGAAATAAGCAGACACGAGCTCTGCAAGTTCCCACAGACATGTGAGCGGCAGGGACAACATAAATACCCCGGGAACCCCAGATCAGTCAGTCAGTCTTGAGTATTTCAACTTTAACATTGCCGTTTGCTTAGGCTACTCGCCCTAATATTAATTCAATTATTATTTAATTTTCGATTTAGAATAATTAATCAAGTTTGTGAAAATTCCATTGTAATTTGTTACAAGAAGTTTTCGAAGAAGTTTTTAAAAAGACCGCTCCCAAGGCCTGAAACGTAACTCGCGCACGAGAGGACGAAGTTTTCTATAACTGACAAAGCTTTTTCAAATACAATATTATTTATTTACTTGCTGACAGTTTCAAAGGCTTCAATTACTAATACTCGTATGTATATTATGTTTTATAGATTTTGTTCTCTTTGCATGAAAAGAGCATCGTGTTTCTGATTGGTGGCAATAATGTATATTAAAGATTCCATAAGTCTCGGGAAGAACAAGAAATTTGTTTTCAAATAGCTTGCCGCTATTGCAACAGATAGTGAAACATAGTTAAAATTCGTGCATAAATTTATCTTCTTGTCTTTTTATACAGTACAATTTTAACCTATACTTCATTAAAAAATCGTAATTTGTTGTTTGCGTTTTTCGATATAGGGTTACATACATTATTTGATACGACACACACACCTGATTTAGTCTCTTTAAAAGCAACTGATCTGCACTGTGTTTTTTGTGCGCAATATCATGAGGAGCATAGAAAGTTATTTGAGCGCTTAATTTCCTCTCGGGACTAACTTTTGTGTTAGTCAGTTATCTCCGTAAAAAATTTCGTATTAGTAAAGCTGTTTTCAGTTTTGTATACGTTTTTTTTTCAATTTGTTTAAGGTGGCGTAGCATGTAAAAGAACATAAGAATTTCCACAAGAATTCTCAAAAGCTGACTTTGATTTACTGTAATTAATTCACTAGTCTTGAATTTCTTCATTGAACAACTTGCTTTGTTTGGGTTATTTCGAAATTAGTGTTTGCGAAGTTTTTTTTCACTTTTTCAGAGGTTTCTTATTAAAAATAATTGTATTAGAAGAATACAGTGAGTGGTCTTTTTAGCGGTTTAAGTTTTTGAAATCTGGGGTTTTTGTGTTAATTAATTATAACGATAAACTCGAATATCCTACAGCTACGCCAAATACGTCTTTTATAATTAACACATTTTTAAAGCATCTTTATTGACGCTAATAATAATTTCAAAAAATTTTGTTAATTTACTTTATTCAACAGTTTTGAACAGTGGTACTATGGACTTTGTTCTCTTGCAGCAAGGTAGTATCCTGGCTCGGATTGGGTGGGTTTATGTTTATAACGCCTTAGAGGTTTTGTATTAGAATGTTTTTAATAGGTTTTATAAATAGCGGAAAATTTATATCGAGTTGTAGCTGGGTTAGTAACGCGAGAGAATTGTAAATATGCTGTGTAACGCGCCATATATGTAAACATACATTAATCTTGTATTTCATAGGATTATTTAAAATATGGGCGCTGCGTGGTAACTATATCAGCCTGGCATTTCCAGCCTGCTGATAAATATAGGGTGCTTAGCTAGGAAGGTCAATCAAGGGGACGGGTAGTTAGTTGATGTTTAGATGCGCGTAGATACAGGTGGCTATGCCAGCTGTCTATGCCGAGGGTGTATCAGGTACCTCTAGGATAAAAGCTTTGATATTTACTCTGTAAATAGCAATTGCAGATGTTTGCTAGTTGTGTTTTAGAGATTTAGCGAGAAGTATTATATAATTAGTTACAAGTAATGAAGATGCTTTTGTAGCGTAATTTAATGTGTTGACGATGATGTGTTAGTGTAAACTTCGTCTAAAGATAACGCAGTGAAGCCACCCGTCGCACCGGCAGGTTTTTATACACTTGCACCTGCAAGGACTTCTAGAAAGTAAGTGTTTACTTTTTATTTAACCAGATAATTTGTATAATTTGTGCGGTAGCACGTGCAATAATCGGTTCCCATTAAGGGGTATTTAAATGGCCGTATTATAAAACATTATAAACATTGTTAAGTTGGCTTTTTATTACCAGCGATATGACGTGTGAAGTAGTTTCTGTATGTATTTCAACAGTTAATAATAAATGTTATTTTGCTCTTCGGCCTTTTGTTGTATATTTGCTAACCTGAACCCCTGAGAGCAATTAAGAGTATCACGTCTTTCTTCGTGCTCGACACGGATTGACATCTACAGCTGTTGTTGTTCTATATTTGTATAAAAACTACTGCATTATCGCGATTATTTTTTTTGCGTACTTTATATTTTAATCGTGATGTACAGCAACCTTTACTGTAGCTCAATGTTTCTAAATTTTTGGAAAATATGTGCATTTTTGTTTCAGGTAAGTGTATACTGTTTCACATCAAGGAACCAAGGAATTTTTAGCCCTTGTAAGTAATTTTAAAGATGAAATTTGTAAGATATCTGCAGTTAGTAAATGTGCATCAACTGTTTCCACAATTTAGTAGAAATAATTATCAATTGATCCCAATGTTATTGAATGTTCGATTATGTTGCTTAGCGAATTTTTGGTAATGCACCAGAGAGCTAATAATCCAAGTCTTGATTTTTAAATAACCTATATGAATTTATTGTCAAATCGATATTTTAAGCTTACGCAATTAAAGAGGTAGGACGAAGTATGCTCTAAATTGTATACTTTCCACAAATGTTTCCTATATGAACCAACTGGTCGTGTATCAAGCAAATAGGATACTCAAAAACTTTAAAGAATGCTATTTTACTTACTTTTATATTTTCTACACTATAGGGATTTCTTGAACCATAAAAGATACAGTGGTGGTTAAATTAGATAAAAGTTACGTACTTATTAGAGTATACTACAGTCAACCTTGAATTGCAAATGTTATCCGTAGATTGCTAGATATCGCCCAAAATAGAAATTTTGCGATTTTCAATTTTCCTTAATAACTTCGTTGTATTCTCAGTTAAAATGATGAAATTTGGTATGGTATGAAAACGCCGAATTCGGCATTTAATGGCGATATACAAATTTTTCCAAATTCGTCAGTTTCCTCCGTGCGATAGTCAATTTTGTTTTTTTATGGCCGCTATATTGAATTTTGACATAAACGTATAGATAGAATTATTACAATTTTAACCATATAAAACACATTACTTTTTAAAAATTACATTAATACGACACAAAAACGGTTTTTGTAAAAACACTAACCTATTAATAATAATAATAAGTTAACTACAACAATATGAAGCTACAGCAAATGTTCAATATGTTTACCGTTCTGTTCCACACAGAAGCGAACCCTCTTATCGATCTGCGCAATAGCATTTGATATGGAACCTTGATCAACTGTTTTTAACGCACTTTTTATTTTCTGTTGTAGGTGTTGCCTACTATTCCACGGAGTATTATAAGCGGTAGTTTTTACATCTCCCTATACAAAGAAATCCAGAGGGTTCATTATTGTAGGCTATTGTCCATAATATTGATCGTGTACGGGCCGCTTAAGATTTGGGGTTGGTTTAACTGTTGAACTGATTAGCATAGTAGAACTCGGGTGTCAAATTCAAACCGCTAATTGATGAACGTTCTTACTGTTTCAGAGTATATTAGTTCCTATTTTTAAAAAGTAAGAGTATGCGCTTTTAACAGTGCAAAAGAGTACAATACCCTCAAAAGAGTATATTTGGTCACCCTATCTGATGATATGACTCGATATAAAAAGCCATCTATGAATATTTTATCAATCGCACTACGCTTTAAAATAGATTTAGTAATTGGTCGCAAGTGGCTAGGGAATAGGTTTGTTTCAGCCCTTCAAATGCTGTAAATAAGACAATTAAATCCGCACAAAAGCGTGAGTCGGTCGTAATAAAATCAATTAAATACCAATCTATGGGACAACTCAATTAACGTTTAAAGTAGAAATAAATCGGCTTAATTAAAAAGTAAATTCTGCAACACATTTTTTTTTTAAATTTTAATCCTCTTAGAGATATACTAACAGCGAACCTTTTTGAGGTTCATCTCTTAACAAACCATAAACTTTACTCATTAACTTTCCACTTTAGGTGCTATTTATTCTGTCTCGACTTTTATTTTAGCTTAAGCTTTGCGTTTTCAAGTAAATTCTACAAGATTATCTATCTATAGCTTGAGAATAAGTGAAAAGGCAATTAAGTACTACATTTGAAAAATAAATCTTTCTATGCTCTGATCACATTTAAAAACATTCCGTTACTCTCCCAGGAGGTTTGCCATTAGGCATTTAATTAAAACATTACCATATACATCTGTATTGCGTTTCAAATTAATTTAACATTCAAGAATTCATAATTGAAATTCTACAGCGTATGGAAATGTGGAGAATGGTATCTAACTATTTACATTAAATGATTTTAAGCATGAGTAACATTGTAAATGCTGGAAATGTACGAAAAAATAGTTTAGTAAATGTTTAAATTGTTGCTGTGAGCTAAAGCAACACCGCTGTAGATAACCAAAACGTATAAAGATCCTTTAATAAAGCGCACATGGCAGAACTATGTAGACAACGGTATTCAGAGTTACAGTGGAAATTTGCTCTCAAAATTGTTCAACTGCAGTATTGGCAGAACGTATTATCCATGTTATGACAAAGTTGAACGTTGAGTAATCACTCCGTTCGAAAATATTTGCTTATTCATCCGTTTTCTTACTGCTCTTATTCGGTAGACTAAAGTGCTTCATATTTCTTGCTAAAAGCTTCTTTAGACATTGCTATATGCGACCTTATTTTTTCTATGATATACAAATGTTTAAATCTGTCCTTCGCTCTAAATTTTTTTCTTTTATTTTTATTGTTTTTCACATTAACCATCTACATTATTATTAATGTTTTTTCGAAAGTGAAAAAACTTGTGCGGAAATGCTGTAAATGTAGAATCTTATTTCTCCACTCACATCCGCACTCCCGCGCGTTCGATGTGTCGGTCTACGCACACACGCATTGACGTGTAGCTACGTATCTACGTAAGTGGTGTATTACGTTTTCATTTCTTTGTAATTTAGTCTCGCTTCATTTTTAGTAATTGTTATTGTTATTCGCTGACCTCTGGTTTATACTTAAATATCAAATTATCAAAATATTAATTCAACCAATAAGGAACTGTATTTCCATAATCAATTAATAATAATTATTATTAACATCACTTACCGAAATCCAGATGGAAGCAAAATAGTCCTCCTCGACTCACTTTTGAACAAAAGGAAGGGTTGTAGGATAAGGATCTAAGATGAATCTTACCTGCCACCAAACACCAAGTTCTGTACGTATATATAATTATAAATTTCAACAACTTAAACACAACACTTTACAGTTTAAACTATTCGAGAACGGAACTTAAGCGAGACTGACAACTAAAAATGAATACAACACTTAAACAAAACACATGCAACAGCCAAATGATGGCGTTACCAGTAATTATGATGCATTTATTTTTCTAAGAACTAAATGTAGTAGTTTAAGTAATTCTCTAAATTGTACGTACTTGCTCATACACACACACACACACACACACACACACACACACACACACACACACACACACACACACACAAAAACACACACACACACTCTTGCTTGCTTCCACCCTCATACAGACGCCAATGAAAGCAAATATAAATACACATAGCTGGCACACATACTCATGCAGGCTTAGATTTGCTGGTATATGGTTAAGATTTGCTGGCGTAGGCGAGTTTACCTTAATATAAGATGGGAATTAGGTTTTCTTATTTCTTGGAGTTATCTTTCCAACCATCCAATATAAACTTTGAAGACTATGGATTATTAGTCATAAACTAATTATCTTCAGCAGCCTATTGTCCACAAGCAATTCATCATAAAACAGCTCACAACCAGATCATCATAACCGGCCCTTGGACCATAAGCGATCAATTCGAAGCGGTCCATGACCCACAAAATCATTTAGTAAACCGTAAACGTTCCAACACAAGCTCCCATAAGACATCAATAGCACATTACAAACATCCGTGAGCCATAAACGACCTCTGGGCCATAAGTGGTTCCGTACAAGCGGCATGTGACTCATAAACGGGCTGTATGTCAAACAAACCATGGTCACAAACGATACATCATAAGCAGGCTATAGGTCATAGCGACCGTGGACAATAAGCTGTCAATTACAAGCGACTCTTAAGCCATAACAGACCATTATAATCGGCATTCTGTGACCCTAGCTGCGTGCCATTTGCAAAAATTTTAACAAAAAGGAAACTTAGTCAGAATTATTGGTACAGAGTGCATACTTAATCAGCAATATCCTTGCTTTTGGTATTTCCTAAGTAACTAAAATCGCGGTGACTAAAAATAGAGAAAGGCAAACATATCTTCCATATTACTTAACCTACTAATGCAATTTGATTTTAATTATGGGGCAACAGTTCTGGAACATACTAGTATGCACATCGACTATTTTTGGAAATCCATTAATTTTAAACCCAAGAGTAGTAGGATTGGATGGATCTGGTGCAGCGCTTCACGCCTCAGTGCCTCACAACGCCTCTCAGCGTCTTCCGATTACATGCAAATTCCCACAAAGAGGATCTGCTGTGAGCGATTTCCACCTTGCTCAGCGCTTTACAGCACCTCTCAGCGTGTCCCGACGCCTCACAGTTTCTAAATGTTTGCAACAATACACAGTACACATCTAACCTAGGTTAGACAACCTACAATACGCATATAACTTAGGTAGGGCAACCCACAATGCATGGACAACGCCGCCTGAACGCCTCACATCTAACCTAAGTTAGACGACCTACAATACACATATAACTCAGGTAGGGCAACCCACAATGCATGGACAACGCCGCCTGAACGCCTCACGCCGTAATGTCTCCTGAATGTCTGCAACCGTCATGTCACCGACATATGTCGGGGTTAAGCCGTTATGTCGCCGTCATATGTCGGGGTTAAACCGTCATGTCACCGTCATATATCGGGGTTAAGCTGTCATGTCGCCGTCATATGTCGGGGTTAAACCGTCATGCCATGTCACCGTTATATGACGGCGACATGACGGCTTAACCCCGACATATAAGGGTGACATGGCCGTTTAAATCCGACATATGACGGCTTAACTCCGAAATATGACGGTGACATGACATGACGGTTTAACCCCGACATATAACGGCGACATTAAGGCTTATCTTCGACATATGACGGTGACATGACGGTTTAACCCCAACATATGACGGTGACATGACGGCTTAACCCCGACATAGGACGGTGACATGACGGTTGCGGACATTCAGGAGGCATTACGGCGTGAGGCTTTCCTGCGGCGTTGTCCATGTATTGTGGGTTGCCCTACCTAAGTTATATGTGTATTATAGGTTGTCTAACCTAAGTTAGATGTGAGGCATTCAGGCAGCGTTGTCCATGCATTGTGGCGTCGCCGTGGATCAATGTAGTAAGCGTAAGACTACGGATCCCAAGGTCCCGGGTTCAAATCCCGACACGGCCGACTGCTTGAAAAATGGCAGGTGAGCATTTTTCACAAATATTACGCCCTCGTTCGGATGAGAGGTTAAATGGAGGTCCCGTGTGTGAGTGTTGTCACGCACGTTAAAGATCCCTACCTTGCCTGGAACGGCAAGGGTTCGGCAAAATTCTAAATTTCCAGGCAACAAAAAACTCGCCTCCTGGCCAATGTAGTACCTACAGGTGGAGCATTGGAAATGTAAATAAACTGTCCATGCATTGTGGCTTGCTCTACTTAAGTTATATGTGTATTGTAGGTTAGATGTGTATTGTGGGTTGCAAACATTTAGACGTTATGAAACGTCTAGAGGCGCTGAGAGACGCTGCGAGGCACTGAGCACGGGGGAAATCTCCCCAAGCAGATCCTTCTTATGGGAATTTACATGTAATCAGTAGGTTTCGCTTAATTTCCGCGCTTACCAGTAGCCACTCGTTTCAATTAGTACTACCACCACTAATTTGAGCCCTTCGAGCTCAAGCTATACACTCAAAATTCCAAAAGTTCCTATGAATATATAATAAATAACCGACACATGTTCAATTTGTTTCACGGTGTACGGGAAAAGTATTTTGGTTTAGTTGGACGACTTTTTTTAAAACTTGCGAAGAAACATTACTTGTAGTGATCAACCTAGAATGTAGATATACATACATTTTTTGAAATTATCGAGAGTGGTGTTAAAACCTTCGTGAGGAACATGTTTCTGAGTGGAAAATGAATCCTAAATACCGAAATTGATAGAATAAATATATAAGTTCATATAAAAAAAGTAAAAGGGCATATAAACGTTGCTAAATGCGGTAGATTGGAGAAAATAGATGGAGAAATAAGAAACTTGTTATTGCTGAAGCGCAGAAATAAAATCGTATTTTATGGTCACAAATTAAGAAAACACCGTGCATTTTCAATTATTGAATGGAAGTAGCATTGCAAGAAGAAGATGTGAATTCAAACTTCAAAATAAGAATTGCATTAGACACTTTGAGAACAACTCCCAATAAAAATAAAGAACGAGGGGTCTTTTATATGTAAAAATAAATGTATTCTATGTTCTATAAATAAAATTTAATATTAATTTTTGTTGGAAGTATATCAAATTTGCAAAAATCCTAGAGTAGAGAAATACAGGCAACCTGAAAGAGCGCCACGCAAATAACTTAAGGAGAATTCGATCTACCGTCACCGTTGCCGCTGTCGTTACCGCTACCTGAATATTTGCAATACTCCTTATCCATCTAACCTAGGGTAAGCAACCGCCAATACTGTCACGGCTCAACCTCTTACGCTACCGCCACCTTAATGTATGCAACACACCTTGCCCATCTAAGGTTTTGGGGTCATTTTGTGTAATTTAGGACGCACCTTTTACTAATTCTTATGGTGATACCATTAAAATTAATCTTGTAAGAAAACTCTTTAGCAAATAATATGCATCTTTATTCCCATTCTCCACTTCAATTGGAATGAGTTTTAGGGATAGACGGATAGCACATAGCTTATACAAAGAGCAAACAGCCGTAATAGAATTAGAGCAGGAACGTAGAGAAGTAGATATTAGAAAAGGTGTGAGACAGGAATGTGCCCTACTCCCATTAATTTTTAACTTGTACATCGAAGAGTCAATGAATACTGTCAGATGCAGGAAGACATTTGGAATTATTATTCAGCGACAAAAGATTGATAAGCTTAGATTTGCAGACGATATAGCGTCTAGCAAGGAAAAGTTATAAGCTGGTCATAATGAAACAGAGAGATACGGTATGAAAATTAACAAAAATAAAAGTAAAGTACTGGTATGTAAAGGAACGGAAAATAAATCAAAAACTATCATACAAATAGGTATGAGAACTTACAAGAGGTTAAAGATTTCTACTACATAAGAAGCCAAATAACGCGAGATAGAAAGAGTACAAAAGATATAAACGAAGATTAGCATAAGGTCGTGCTGCATTTAACAAGAAAAAGCAACTACTGTGTTCGAAGACAACACACATAGAAACTAGGAAAAGACTGCTTAAAACAAATGTGTGGAGCACATTACTGTACGGCTGTAAAACTTGTACAGTAGGAGAAACGGACAAGAAAAAAAAATAGAAGCCTTTGAAATGTGGTGCTACAGACGGATGATGATGATATCATAGACAGACAAAGTTAAGAACAAGGAGGTGCTAGAAATAGTAGGGGAAGAAATAAATATGCGGAAAATAGTAAAAAAATAGGAAAGATAGTATGGGCAGAATATATTAGAAGTAGATATAGAAAAAAAGAAAGGTAAAGGTAGACCTAGGTTGGACTATTGTACACATGTAAGTTAAAGATATAGGTTGTGGAAATTTCAGGGAAATGTGTAGATTAGCTCAGAATAGAAATCAACAAGGTATGCGTCAAACCAGTTTCAAGAGGGAAAACTTAATAACGAAAACAAATAATTGTACTTAATTCTGATAATTATTATAAGCTACTACAGGTATTGGTTTTGCAATATTCTCAACTAATTTACTGGGAAACCATTAATTCGGCAAATGTCTAAGTGTTGGGGAATCTTGGCAGCCACAGGCTGCTTATCCCCCTTCACATACTACTGAATCTCGGTAAAATAGGATATATAGTTAGAAAACAACAGAAGAGGAACCGAGCTGTTTCTATGCTGTGGAAATTTTAGGGGTCTGTGTAGACTAGCTCAGAATAGCAATAAGTGAAGCTACGCGTTCAAGCAATTTCAAAACGTTAAAAATTTGAAAGGATATATTGGAAAACTATTAATTTGGCAAATGTTTAGGTATTGGGCTGCTCTTAACTCTCTTGACATACCACTGAATGTCGGAGAAATAGGGTATATATTTGTAAAACAATAGAAGGAGAACCGAACTGCATCTAACAAGGAAGATCAGGGACTATGTTCGAAAGCACATAGAAACAAGGAGAAAATTGTTGAAAGCATATTTGGAAAACAAAAAATAATGGGAGAAATAAAAGAGCATAATATGTTCTAAAGCATTTTGGGGGGTTTTGCGGGATATATTACAAGCTGAAATAGGAAAAAAAAGAGTTAGAGGTAGGCTTAGGTCAGACTAATGCAGACAGATAGTGAAATATGCAGACTGTGAATATTTCAGGGAAATGTGTAGGTTACCTCAAAATAGGAAACAATGAGGGTACGCACCTAACTAGTTCCAGGATTGAAGAGGTAATGATGATGAATTGGATGTATGCAGTATGTCAAAATTTTCGATCTGCAAGTATAACCGACCTTGTTTCCATGTAAATTTTTCTAATTCCGTCAATAACCAGTACTGCTACTGCATCCGAATACAGTGCATTGTCCTTATGGATTCGTTTATTTTCTGCATACCAATCTTCTTATTACAGAGGAAATTTGATTATATAATAAAATGAAGCGGGTTATAGAACTTTAACGGTTTAAACGTGTACCGCTACTAAAGTCAACTTACCCCTTTTTTAAAAATACAAACACACTCTGGGTCATTCACGCCTTGGGTCATTTACGCAATAGATCGTGACGTCAGAGGTTAGACTAATATCTCTGAGTTAAGTCAGACGACTCCTCTGCCGGTTTCGTTTAGTTAGACCTGATGTAGTTCAAAGTAAATTCGGAAATAGACGATATTTCTCTGAGTTAGGCCAGACAACCCTTCTCCCGGTTAGGTTAGCCCAGATGTTGTTCGAATTCAAATTCTTATGTTAAGTCGGCGTCTTCAACCTAACATAAGAATTTGACTTCGAACAATATCTGGTCTAACCTAACCGGGAAAGGAGTCGTTTGGCCTAACTCAGAGAAATATCGTCTAGTCTTCGTCACGCTTGTATGGCGTAAACAACCCATGACTTAAATGGCATAAGACGTGAATGGCCAATGGCGTAAATGGCCCATAGATTTATAAAAATAGGCTAAGTTGGCTTTAGTAGCGGTTCGAGTTAAAACCGTTAAAGTTATTACAACCCGATTGAGTTTATTATATAATTCGATTTCCCCTGTAATAAGTAAATTGTTATACAGAAATTAAACGAACCCATAAAGACAATGCACGATCTTCGAGTAGAGGAAATATACGGGGTAACAGAAATTGTCAATGCCGAAATTAGAGAAATTTACATCGAAACAGTAGGTTACGTTTGCAGATCGAAAATTTGGATATAATGCACATATCCAATTACAGACTAGAAAAGGACGTAGAAGACGAATTCGTAGACGTAAGTTTAAAAATGAGAATTAAAGTGGTCAAGTTTGTAACCCAGCGGTAAAAATAAAGAATTTGCAGGCGTGTATTGCTATGTTTTGGCTCGTTGAGGGGAGAATGAACATAAAGGTGTATATTATTTGTTACAAGGTTTTCCTAAAGAATTTAATTTAATGATATCGTCATACAGAATGAGCACAAAATGCATCCTAAATGACTCCAAAACCCAAGACGTGTGAGGTGAGTTGCAAAAATTTAGGTGACGGTGGCGGTCTGGTGGGTTGGATCCCCCCGTATGAAGATTTGCGTGGCGCTATGAAGGTATCGTGTCCGAAGATGCTTGTATCTCCTTACTCCCTAGTTTAACTAGAAGAAGCAAAAGCCATTCTCAATACCAGTCAAAGAGGGGTGTACTTGAGGTGACATTGAAATCTTTAAAGGTAGTTGAAACATTGTGGTTGAAAGCAAAGCAAAGTTCTTCTTACCTATATAAATGGTGTTAGTGTTCGACCAAATGTTTCTTAATTAGATAAAAGTCTTGCCAAAAATTAAATGTAGGTCATTGGTTTCAGAAAATGATATGTCCCTTTAGGCAAATATTCTAGGAGTGTTTTTTCCTGATTTTAGTAGTATAGGGTTAATCATACACCCTTCTTTTTACAGGTAGGAATGGGTGTACAACAGAGTAACAAAACTCTGGCGGGATTAGCGTCGACCATTTGTGGCTGCGGTAGATTGCAAAAGGCTATATCTCAGGGGTTTAGAGAACATGCTAACAGATAAGATATTAGAAAATCTAAAATTATTATTGTGCTTAGACAATTCCAAATTAACGTTTTAAATAAAAGTAAATCATAAATACACTTTGTTATGTTTAACATTAGTTAAGAGAAATTGAATTGAACATAACCTCAAAATGCACAAAAAAAGGTTTCATGAAAGCTTTTCTGTTTACAAACAATGAGGTTATATAGGAAGCAAATATAATACTAAATTAGTTAAGGTAATAGGTAAATAAAGTTATGACTATATTTTACAAGCATTATTTTTCTAGATAATCGAGATTTAAAATCTAGCGCATGCTCATCGTTCCATGACAAAGTGAATAAGATAAACTCATACCTGTATTCAGGATATATGAAAGAAAACGTATACTTAAGCATTGGCTTACGGCTTGTTCAGAACTATAGGATCTTCTTACGGTTTGTTGAAACGAACACCATCGTCGTTTATTTTGGTTGTTAACCTCAAACTTCTAATTTGTAAGAGCCAATCCTTCCATTCCACAACTATATGTTTTGTCAACGGAGCATTTAATTTATTTTAGAAGGTAAATAACGGCAACATGAATTCTAGTACGATAAGAAATAATATTTGTAGGTAGTAAAATTAATACATAGGCTTAGATATCCTAGCATAGATAATTAAATTCTCCATCAGAGAATATTTTGCAGGAGAAAATATCACCTGAAGATACTTCACCAAAGAATATGTGACCGGAGAATATGCCACCAGAGGACCCTAGAAAATAAACGTGTTACAAAAACGAAATATTGTAATACGCCACGAGGAACAGTCTAAAAATTTATGTGTAATCAGCTTACCATTCATTAATATTTTGAACGGGTTATTCAGGTACGCGTTCTCTATAAGCATTTTTCTACTATTCTAAAATGATATTTATGTATCTTAAGAAGAATAAAAGGAAAGATACCTTTTACATACCAGGTACGACATCACGGCCTTAGAAAGGACATCTTTATCGGGAGGCATGTGCTCAAAAGACCATTAGATATCAAGACAAACGAAAATTTATTCTGGTTTTGAAGATAACCACACATTTGAGAGAGGGGCAAGCAAGGAAACTATCTTAAATGACAGATTCATATATACACCAGTTGTGTATTTATGGACATTATTCAAAGGTTTACCAATTACAAAATTACATCTGATTATAATTATTTATATTATTTCTACAAAATAAAGAATATTAAATTAAAATTAAAGATTGATATATAGTGTACTATTTAATAGTACTTAAGGGAAATGTTACACAAATCAAAACTAACTGTGATTGTAAACGGTATGAGTATAAAATTAACAGGAATAATACCACAATGTAACATGGCAAAGGAACAGTGAATTGACATGTTACAATACTGGTGAAAATTCACCAGAATAAACGCTCCAAGAGAAAAGAGTGCCGTAAGGCAGGATTCTATCCTTGTATTTCTCTACTATCCAATTATAAACGAAGAAAAACCAACAATATCTTGAAAACCTAATGAAAATTGATACTTATTTGTATTTTTTCTAAAAATATATTTCTAAAAGTCTTTACATTTGATTATTATGATTATTAAAGCATTCAGTCGTATTCCTCTATTATTTGGAAGTGGTTTGGGCGATTTTCATGTATAGTCTAATTATCCTCACTCGCTGTAAGAGCATTCAACTTTTTGTATACTCTATTAACAGCCAAGCCAATCACAATAAGTTCAAATTGAAATCCAATGAGGTGGAAGTAACAATGTCATTAAAAAGTAACTGGTGGAGCAGCCTTTTATTTTATTTTATTGAATCCGTGCTGCTGCTTTATTTCGCTGTCTTCCTCTTTATTCAAAACCATCAACTTGTCTCATTACTTTTTTCATCCCTAACTTCAAATCAGATTGTACTTTACTTTATAATTTATGGTACACTACAAAGTTATTTAACTGACGACGTGAAGAAGCGAGGAAAAGATCAACTCTCACAAGGATTTTTAAAGCTTTTCAAGTATGAAAAGCTTAATGGACTACTTTTCTGAACAAATACTTTCTTCGAGTGTTGACAATAGAATAAATTTTGGGAACGTTTAACAGTTTTATTTAGAAGAGATTCTTTGAACAACATGTAAACAAAGTAATGGGCATTACAAAAGTAAATTACATCTTATTCATAATTAATCTAATTTCTCCCTAAAGATTTAAAGAGTATAGAAAAATGAGAATTGGATTATTGATAATAGTTAGCACGATTCCTTTATGAACCTCGTGTTAAATCTGTTTGTATACATTGTACAATTATAGTAGATAGCGCTTTAAAGTTGTGTGGTGCTAAAGAATTCAATTCAATTGTTGCTATTTGTAAAACTTTTTATCAACCAGTTCTCGACTCATCAAATTTGAACATTTTAAGTATACACGGTTTAATAAGGCAGGTTATAATTGTTTGTATTGTAGTGTATCCGACCTGCAGGCTAACCGAAACGCCCTCTATGAACGGCACACCGTTCACATGAAAGCATAGAAAATTACATTTAAAGCAAACAATGTCATACTCAACCTGGGCGATTGGGGAAAGAGCACGGCAGAGATAACCCCAAACTGCCCTCACACTTCCAACTACATTTGGCACATCTCGACAAGGACGGGTAACGTACAAATACCCAGATCACCGACACTGAAATTGACGGGATGTCAACTGTTACCCAGACATACCACACATGACAACTGAAGAAACTTCAGTGTAGGTCAGCTAGTCTTTTCTGACAGGTACTGAGGTCGGATAACCAATACTACCCCGCTAAAGTTGAAAGGGGGGGAACACCAGGAAGGTAAAATCTACCTTGACTGTCAATCTTCCTCTCCGCACTAGCCGACTTCCTATTATTTGCAAGAGTAAAACTACAAGCACTTTGACAAGACGATATTAATCGTTGAAATGAACTTATGGTATGATTGCGCATGGTTAAAAAGGAACTTATTATTTAATGGACTATCTCCAACATAGTCATAAATGCTAACGCGAAAGGCACGGAGATGGTCAATTATACCAGAGATTCAATTTAATTACATCACAACAATGATCACAAACGTTAAATACTAGTTAATTGTATAAAAACATCGGCTAGATAATAGGATAAACAAACCAACAAACATATAATTACGTGTAAACTAAGATATGAGCGGTGCCGTTGTAAATGTGATTAAGATGCTGAAATAGAACAATTACGCATAAAATTAAAATGTCAAATGCATCACAAATATCAAACATTATAAAACATGTAGGCAGCAAATACATATCAAAATTCTATAGCACAAATACAAACCCAGATTCAGGCGCTAAATCTTTATGTAAATGCATGTTAGTTAAATATATTAGACCTAGTAAGCAAACGTTAAAAATTATTCATTATGATTGCATCGGGTAAAACGTACTTTGCACAAATTAAACACATCGTGGCATTACAAATTACAAACAAAAAAATATACACAACTTTGTGGCTAATTCAATAAACCCAGAACAAATACAACATTGAAACATAATACTGTTCGTATTCAAACTTGGCTAATAATTTGATTCCATATATCAAGGAATTATGTGTTGGAACTAATTGCTCGTAACATCACAGTAAGGATACGTTTACTATTGATTCAGTAACAGGTGCTTAGCAATTGGAGCTACAGCTCTGTATTAAATACTAAATAAACATTATTTCAAATAAACAAATATTAGTTTTACCCTGATTTAGATACTAAATGAACAATTCAGATAAATAAATATTAGTTTTCAGATGTTAAACCAAGTCATGCTCATTTATTCATACAAGCGTGCAATCAAATCGTAAATAATTCATCTATATTAAACATCACAAGTAAAACAACCGACAAGGCAGCATTGTATACATCAATCTAAAAAAAGCAAAGGTAATCATAAAAATATTTCCTTCAATAATTAAATAACTAACGATTTTATAATAAGTATTAACATTATATGCAAAACAAGGCTGGAATTAACAGATGTAATCAGATTACCTTAAATAGCAACTACATTATAAATACAAAACATTATCTTTAATAAAAATCCGCCAAGTGCAATTTTACAACCTGCCATCTTAAATTCTTAAAACAAAGTCCTTTAACCTTTGTCAACTCGACCGATCGTTCCTACCCATGCGCGCATTATATCATAAATTCTGACATAACGGAATGCGTTCAGAAACCTGCAAGTGGTTACTGAGCCATTCGAACAAATGCCTTCAAATATCGAAATGTACACTATAATATTTTCTATAATTATCAACCAATGAGAAAACGAATTAGAAACCCTACGGGACACTTCAGTATTGTTATAATGACATGCTTGCTTACTCCAGAACTGCTGAACATTTGAGTTCCATTGGCACGTTAACATTTTGCTCAATAAATGAGATTTTACTTTAGTCGTACTATTAAACCTAAAAAACCACAGCATTAATACAATAACGAACACTATGTATATCTAAGAATGTCAATCTGCTAGTTACGATTAATTGGAGCAACATTAAATTCACTGTGGGTTTCAAGGACTTCTTTCTGCGCATCTACTCAGTACACTCTAAATTTCAATAATTGTGTGAACATTGCGCTCCCTACCTACTTAGAAAAATTTAAGAGTAAATATTGTGTATAATTGAAAACCAACGTATAATGTCAGTCTAACAAATTTACAATTGGTGTGGTATATCGGATTCGTAAGCTCCCAAAAAGAAAAACAATAGTGGTGCACGTTAGCCGGTTAGCACTGTACGACAATTTTGACGACGGTAATACCGAGCAACAGCAAGCATTGGTTCATGTCTCTGTACAGTGGCACAAGCATAGCGAAATTTGGGGCCACGAAAGGGATTGAAGGTGACCTATTTGATATGCCATTGGAATACTTCCTGGCACATTGCTTAGCGGCGGACCTTGGTACGTCACGAGAACTTGCTCGGGTATTTAAGAATAAATTTGATGGTCTGGATCAACTTCGCCTACAACAAAAAGAGATTGGAAGAAACCATACAGTAAAGGACCGATACCAGATCATTTACTATTTGATAATTTAACAACAGCCTGCTGGTAAAACGGATTACCAGAATCTGCGGAAGGCGTTAATGGACCTCAAGGATCAGATGATCAAATTTCGAGACAAGAAGTTGGCCATCCGCGAGATCGGTTGTGGGCTCGCTGGGCTGGACCGAAGGGTGGTACGAATTATGCTACAGAATACCGGGGTCCATATTTTGCTGTGTAGTTACAATCCAAATGGTACGGCTCCTACTAAGATGAGTATTGAATGCTTATCAACATGAAACTGCAGAAATGGTTTCGACTTTTCTTACTGTCAAGAGACTTTCAACATCCGAGTCAGACATTGTTCTACGACAGAACAGCTTCAAAAAGAGAACAGTGTAGCGCCAATTGGTCTGCTTTGGACCTACATTAAAATGCAAACAAAGGGTTTGAATACAAGAGATAATTAGTGGCGTGAGGTTTTGGACCGCTTGGAGCTTCTTTTTAAAAAGGACTCTTCCAAAAAACACTTTTATCAAATTTATTTAAACAGTAATTACAATGGTTTAACAAATTGTACGTTATATTCATTAACGTCTTAGTTTCAAAAATAATCAAAGTTACACGTTACTAATTGATAATTAAAATTACAGTGAGTAGCTTGAACAACCAACAATGTTAAATTTGTGAAGCTCGAGACTGACTGGCAATCTTGGGCTCTTGAGGGTATTTATGCTATCCCTGCTTTTACATCACTTATGGAAATGCAGATCTCATGTCTGCTATTTTTTGATACAATACAAAGTATTTCTTTTTAATAATCTTAATTCTCACAATTGCTTTCTTATAGTCTATTGTGACCTGCACCTGCAGTATCTTATTACGTCTGGAATACAAAGTAGTTGCTTCTTTTCTCATGTCTGATTAATGAACTTCCATTAACCTTTTATAATGTGTCCTTCAATTATACAATGTAACGATCTATTTCTAAAGACTTAATAATTTCATTTAAATATACATGTAATCAAATTGGGGGATATGTAACTCGTGTCATCTTTAAATACAGATGAAGGGCAGGCCCTACGGTGTGATACCACTTGATTGACAGTACAAGGATTTTACATTTAAGTACTATTTAAATTACAATAACAAATATTGAGAACGTTACTAGCATAATTTCTGGAATGTTCGCAATAGTATATTATACAACGAGCATGAAATAGGCATTCCATGCGTGTTGTACACTATACTTTTTCTACGACTGTAGTACGTACTTTTTAAATGTGATACCTCTTTTGTTAATATTATAAAATACATGGTAAGTATAGGAGTATACATTTTATTAATATCATAAGTTCATTATCGTTTGTGAATATACATAAATTCAAAGAAAAGTACAAATTTATCATAATAAAAGTAAATAAATTGATTTAAGTTTAGTTTTTAGATTCATTATTATTAACAATATTAAAGGTTACATTGCAATTATTAAACGTCATTGTAGAAGGTGTTTTCCCAAAAACTAAATTTTCTTGACGTTGGAAATTCTTGTCTTTGGACGTTGATGGAACATTTGATGTGCTATCAATTGAATTTTGTATTATGTTGCCTACATTCAACTTATTTGTTAAAGAATCGGCTATATAGTTTTCGGCGACTGATGTTGATTTCCAGCCACCGTGCCTTTTTAAAGATGTTATATCTTCTCCAGCATCTACAAGAATAGTGGCGGAAGATCTCCGGAAGCAATGACCAGTATATAATTCCGGATTGGGTAGTTTTTAATACGTTGCAATTTGCTTTCACATAGCACCAAATTTATTGATACCCACTTTCTGTGTGGTGCATTTTCCTTTCTGATAATTTAAGAAAAAACTAGGATCGCAAACATTTGATGGACGTAGATTCCAGTATTTTTTTGTGATTTCATAAAAATTACTCGTTATCGTAAAGCTGCGTATAGTTTTTGTTTTCGTGTCGGGAACTGTAACTAATATCGCAGAACCCAATTCCGTGAAATGAGTAATCTTTATCTGATGTAATTCCTGTCTGCGACAAGCACCCATAATTCCCATAATTAATGCAGTCTGCAACAATATAAAAATAGCTATAAACACGCATTATTCTCCTAAGTTAATATTACATACTTTTGTCAGAAGAAACTGTTGATCCGGAGCCTCGGTAATAAATTTATTTATTTCCTCTGTTGTAAAAATTTTTAATTTTTCCGATTTATAACCGCTTGACTTCCGTTTGAGAAACGCTCTTAATTTTCCATACTTTGATATATCTACATTATGATGGATGGTGAGACTTGTTCTCAACATAGAATAATGCGTCCACAATGTCGGAGATTTATACTTATTAGATAATTCATTAAAGTACGCAATTAAAACATTTTCAGAATAAGATGTTGTCTTTTGATCTCTTCACCAATCCATAAACGATTTATAAGCAGTCTCATATTTTTTTTTGGAAATTTCCGGTAATAAATTTAATGTAGTTGCATTTGCAGCTTCCACAATATTTGGAGGCGTCGGTTCTAGTTCGCTTTCACTATCACTAGCCATTTTTTAAAGACTTTGCAAATACTTTAAGATTTTAAACGCTTTTACAGTATGAAATTGTTTATTTGACATTTGTTGGTTTATTATTTGTTTCATAGCCCACCTTTGAAAACTTGGCCGTCATTGGAAATAAGATGCAAGTGCAGGGCTACTTGATTAATAGAAATATAAGCGCAACCGTGAAAATTGAACATTCCCGCACTGGTTGCTTAGCAACTTGCCTAGCAACGAGTGCGGGAATAAAAACCTGTATAGAATGTAGTAGATTTCTCTATCAAAAACACACCTAAAATAGGCTCGTTCCAAAACAGTCGTAGAAAAAATAACTTGTACGTTTAAATGTGTTCAACTTGTGGTCATATATGTTACAGTCAGTTTATTTGCAGCTTTGATTGTAGTACTAGTTCTTGTCGATATTTGATTACGATAGCTTCTAGTTTAAAACTTTAAAATTACTGTGTATTGTCGTTACTGCTGCTACAAATCGGCCTATTCGATCTAAATTAATTATAGTAACTAGTGCTTTTTATATAAAGTAGTTGCAGTACTTCAAGATTAAATTAATTAAGAGGATAGTATCGTAGTTTAACAACATTATATTTGCACTGTTAGTTACTAGCTGAAGGTAAGTTATTGTGTGAGCTCTTTCGGTAGTTAGAGTGGCAGAAACCATAGGGATCAGTATGGCATACTAAGACACACACTGCAATGTGGAAGGCAATGGGAGACCACCACCTTACTTCTCAAGGACATAGCGTACTTAAATTATTATTTAAGATGATAGCATCCTCTGAGGTAAAAGTTTCCGGAAGTAAATAGTCCCCCATTTGGATCTTTGGAAGGGGTCTACTTCGAAAGATGTGATCGGAAAATATAAAGAAAGAGCCGTAAACATTTTGCAAGTCGGAGCGTGGAATGTCGCAAGTAGGTAAACTAGAGAACTTGAAAATTGAAATGAATAGGTTAACATTAGACGTAGTAGGGATGAACAAAGTTCGGTGGTCAGAGACGAGGGAATTTTGGAACGGAGACTTTACGGTAATTTACACAGGACCAGAAGAATGAAATTTGTGTGTGAATATAGTTATGCAAAAAAATCTAAGTTCTCATGTGCAGAACTTCTAACCAAACTTACAGATATATTGTTATCAAAATCATATAAATATTACATATACATTAAAAACAAGATGTCGAATAACTCGAAAACCTTTCGACTTAGAGCATTGGTGCTTTGAGAAAATATGTTCAGAAGGTATGGAGCTATGAGAGCTATGAGAAAATATGCTCAAGAGGTCGATATTAACCTAAAACTTTATTTATTTTTTGCTGGAGTGAAGTTTATCATAGTCAAAATTTCGACTTTAAAGTCGAATAACTCGAAAACTAAATGAGATATCGAAAAATGGATAGCATATTCTTAATCAGCGTAAAAAACTGAACGAGATCCATATATCAAATGTTTGTAAAACGAAAAAAACGTGCAACGGACGACGGCGGCGACGTAGCGATCCTATTAACCTAACTTACTTCGTAAGTTTGGTTGAAAAAAGATATTGCACTGTCTAGAAACTTACTTATAAAAGAACGAAAAGTGTACTCATGGTTAGATTTGAATCTAAACCGGTAAACACAGTAATACAAGTACACATGTCCACCTCTAGCTACAGTGAGAAAGAGATAGAAGCGATCTACAAACATATCAAAGACTGTCATCGTTCGAGTGGGCGGCGTCTAAAAGTATGTAGGCTTGGCTTGATTATTTGTTTAATAATTACAAGCAAAATAATTATAAGGTTCATAAATATATACAAATGAAAGTTAAATAGTTAAAAATGAATGATTTGTACAGTTTGAAGCAGTTCGGAATAGTCTTCGGGACTCTTCGAAATTGGCTTGTGAGATCGAGTAAGAATTTGAATAACGATAGTTAGAAAATATTTACAGTTTGAAGAGGTTCAGACGTCCGCGGCGGTCTTCGGAACACTTCGGAAAGTTTCGTGATTTACTGGCGGGACAACGTGAGAGTATAAAGAATTATGATATGACTATAGAACTATAAACTGAACATTATATACAAGCATAGAGGGGTTCAGAAGTCTTCGGTAGTCTTCAGAACTCTTCGGAAGGCTTCGTGTTTTACTTGTGAGACAACGTGGAGTGTAATGAATTATGGTATGGACGTAACAGCTTGGAGTAGTTAGAAAACCTTCGGAAGGCGTCGTGGTAGTGGTGCCTTAGGCCTCGTCGAGTGCGTCGCCGTTGAACTCTACGGGAATGTTGTCCCAGAGGTAGAGTTGACAGACGCAATCGGTGTCATTACAATAAACGATTTGTCGGGACGTAATTTATTAACTGCTTATTGATGAATTACAGTGGCGTGCCCTAGGTACGGCGGTGGACAGCGTCACTGTCGCAGAATAAGCAGACTATGGGGAGCTTTGCTCGCTGAAGTTTTAGCAGGCTATAGATAGCGCTGCTCGCTGAACTGTTAGCAGGCTATGGTGAGCACAGCCAGTTGATTCTTTAGGCTATGGGGAGCACTATGGAATGTCTTTCGGAGAACTTGTAATTGTATTTGTACACTTCCATTTTTTATGCTGCCTGTGTTTAAAAACGTTAATGACGTCTTTAAACAATGAAACTGTGTATGCATCCATTTTCGAATGTAAAAGAATGTCCAAAGTTTGTTTGTCCAATGAGCTTACAGATTTTTGGATAGCACAAAAATGAGTTGGAAATTCTCGCGATTCTTTGGTTTGTTGTGTGTTCAGCTCGTGTACTTTGATATAGTCACCAAGACATACTAAAATGCGTAAAAAGACATGAAAATTTAATAATTACGGGGGATTTTAGTGCAATGGTAGGTGAGGGTAGGAAAAGAGCCGTAGTAGGTTTATTTGGATTAGGCACGAGAAAAGACGGGAGAAATAGGCTGGTAGAATTCTGTGACAATAACAATTTAACCATTACAAGCACATTATATCAACATCGTGCTAGAAAACTATACACGTAGAAGATGCCAATTAATATAGAAAGATATCAAATAGATTACGTGTTTGTTAAACAACGGTTTAGGAATCAGGTAAAAGACTGTAGAAGCTACCCAAAAGCAGATATAGACACTGACCCCAAATTCGTAATTATGCAGGCCGCTCTTAAATTTAAAAATCTGAAAAAGACGAATGGAAAAAGGCATTTTGACTTTGAGAAACTAAAAGATAATGATATCCACGAAAGATTTTAAAAAGCCAAATGAGTTGTTGAAATAACATTAAATTCAGCTTAGACATGGAGAAACACTGTGGAATATACACAAAAAGAAAATAAGAAAACGGATAACAAAGGATATCCTGACTTTAATAAAAGAAAAACGAAAATACAAAACCGACCATGCGAAGCAGGAAAACAGATACAAAACCATAAAATGCGAAATTAATCGCAAATGCATGAAAGCTAAAGAACAACATATTGATGAAAAGTGCAAAGAGGTACAAACTAAGATAGAAATAGGAAAGACAGACGAAGTATATAAACTAATTAGAATGAATTTTAGGGATATACACTATTGTTGTACTTTTAGGAACTTACGAATCCGATATACCATGTTTCCGCCCTCCCCCCATGTCTTTGTAACTTTGGCGACTTCCACACCTGTGTCTGGGGTTGAATAACCAGACGTGGTCGCCTTCTTGAAAGCCAGACTCTTGCGATTTGATGTCATATCTGATCTTCATTGGATTGATTGCGATCTACATATTTTCCTAACATCACTATGGATATCGTGCATCTTGCGTTTGAGCATCTCTACGTAGTTCTCGCCCACGATGCCATCTTCTGGCTTACTTCCAAACCCAAGATCACACGGTAGATGAATCAAGCGCCCCAGTATAGCACATGCAGGTGCCTGTCTAGTGCTCTATGCACCGAAGACCGATATGCCAATAAAAATAGATGTAGATATTGGTTTCAGTCTCTCTGATGTTGGGAGGCCACC
Organism: Platerodrilus igneus; assembly: GCA_036346225.1. Taxonomy (NCBI): domain Eukaryota; kingdom Metazoa; phylum Arthropoda; class Insecta; order Coleoptera; family Lycidae; genus Platerodrilus; species Platerodrilus igneus. The sequence goes on from JARFIW010001124.1 coordinate 884,879, forward strand.
TTAGAAAGGTACTTGCCCAGGGTGTGATTCATGCGTTCTACTATACCATCCGATTGGGCTCCCTACGTTGTATTGCATCATTGGAGTCTTAATGCTTCCTAATGACTCACACAACTGACACTTGCACCACCATATTTTACATCATTCTTGCATCTTACCCAGTAAAATCTTGGTTGGACTTCCTCTAGAGTTTTCTTAACGTCAAAGTATCTTTCCGAGGACCAATTGTGCAGATGTCCTTAAACCTCTGACACTTGGCTTTTAAAAATCATCACCCCGAAGCGTAGTCGCGGATCTACTTCTATTCGCCATGGATTGCACCAAAATCCCACTCTCTACTTTCAGGGAATCCCATTGTCTCTAGTAACGGGTTAATGTCCCGCCAATAGGGACGTTTTCGCTTGGCCTTTCAACACAGAATGAAACCTAAATAATTTCCGTTCTCCTGTTCTGTTCGTAGCTGTACTGGCTGTCAATCTTTGTTGATCACTGTACTTCGACCAGCAAGATCACATTTTACCCGCGCGACGCGGACAACCATTTTCGGGGCAGAATCTGATTTTCGTGCCATTCCGTCGACCTCCACTATTAATTTCGGCTCCTTATGTTTTTCTTTAAGCCGTTTACATCGGTTCTGCTAATGTCTAAATATGTGGTCCTGGCATCGTTGCCCCTTTTTCTCTCACTGCTCCTCACGTACTGCTCGTCGAATCGCCTCCATCATGTTTTCTTGAATCCGCTCCTTTCCAGTGCGATCTACCTTGCAAGCTATACGTTGTTACAGATTAAATGGTCGCACAATGGTAACGTAGGAAACGATAGGGCTGACGAATTAGCTAAAGAGGCCGCGACGGGCGACTTTCGAATATCACATTCGTCGATACCGAGGTCTTTAATCAAAAGAAAGCTGCGTGAAAAATCAATTCGACAATGGGAAGAGAGGTGGAACAAATTCATACCGAGCATAGAAGCCAGAGGTAAGATCGAGGTTAAGCTCGATCACAAAATGGTGCAGTTGATAACAGGGCACGGCGCCCTGAAGGCGTATTTACAAAGGTTCGGTCTAACCAACAGCGACCGCTGCGAATGCGGTAAAGGCGCGGAAAGCGCAGAGCACGTGCTCTTCGACTGCCCGCTTGAGGCGGGAAATCGAGGGTTGGCTGATAGCAAACTAGCTATCCTAGGTCTGGCATGGCCAAAGAGCCTAGAGGAAGTCGGGGAAGTGGTTAACCAGAAGGCGTTCTGGACAGCCTTAAAAGAATTCGCGGGAAGGGTCGCGAGATTAGACAATCAATGACTACCGCGTGTAAAAATTCGGTGGGGTTGGTGGGAGGATTGAAAAATTTTAGATTGACTTGGCGTGAGTAAGGATACGAGCATAACCAAAACCTGATATTAAATATAAAAAAAAAAAAAAAAAAAAAGATAATTATACCAAAATGTCCAATATGCACGAGAAACCCCACTCTATTAATACAATCACTGCCTATCTTCATAATTATGTGCGGAAAATCGGGAATAAATAATACCAAATAAACAATAACAAATAAATCATAAACCCTCATTAAATTAAATCAATAAAGTAAACAAGGATAATAAAACAGAGCGCAACCGCGCATCCCCCCAGGACTTGAAAGTGAAGTGATAGTGATAGTGATTGTGATCCCCCCAAGAACATTTAGTGCATATCCACCAGGACTTTAGCAGTGCACCCCGTCCCACCTTTAGAAGTAAGTTACAGACGACCAGATCTTCGGATGCTGGAGAATTTTATTATCGAGGTAAGACTTGAATTGTGGCGGCTGTACTCACAAGCATTGATTTACATTAATTAGTAGTTTTGAAATAATTTAAGAAGCACGTTTGGTGTGTAAAGGCGCTAGCCGACATAATGCTTGTGCGAGTGCACCTGATAAATAGGGTGATGCTTTTGCCATTTTGTGCACTGCTATATGCTTAACGCTTAACGCTTATTAAACATTTATTTATATATTTACATAATTATATTTATTTATATTTTATATTTACACTTTATATTTATTTATATATAGCATGTATTATGTGGCTTATTTGTTTTGTTTGACGTTCTGTCGCCATTTTGGTTGCAGTATATATTTGGGAAGGACGAGCAGAATTGCGAAGATTGTAATCATAATGTAAATCAGTTAGGGAACGATAGGAAAGCTAGGGATGGATTTAAATTAGTTAGCTAGATTTGGATAGTTTTAAGACGACCCTTCAGGTCGCACTGGTAAGCAGAACCGGCGTCTGCTATCCGGTATTACGGATCCCTCCCCTCTCATTTTGCTTGTTGATCGGGTACACTCGAAAGTCAGCGCTAGGGATACCATTATTTACAACCCTGTTTTTAGTTTTTGTTTTGTTTTGTTCCAGTTTTGTCAGATTTTTAGGTTTGTTAGATTGTTAGAGTTTGTTAGGTTTGTTAGATTTTTAGGTTTGTTAGATTTTTATTTAGTTTTTATTTAGGGTGAATCAACTATGAAGTAAGAATAAATTAGGAGCACGACTATTTTTCGCGTTTAAACCCAATGTAGTACCTCCGGGTGGAGCATTGGGGACGTGGCCGCAAGTATAGCGGCCCTAATTCAAATTATAATGTTACAGATTAAATGCGTCGCTTGCTTTGCCACCTCAAACTCTAAAGCATGTGCCAACGCATCACGTGAAGTCTTTGGCCGGGCCAGCGGTAGTGTTTGTTCGATTCCTTGTCGCGTATTGGATCAATGGAGATCTGCTCTATACGAACTCGAGAAATATATCCGGTGCTGTTGGGTAGGCTAGTTCTACCAGGCTACCAATATCTGCTTCAAACCCCTGCAATTTTTTGTTGGCCTTTGGGTATCGGTTCTTCACTTGAGCGTAGTACACTTGTTGTAGATGAGAGTCTCCGTACCTCATTTTCAATCTCGATGTTAAGGCATCGTAGGTTCTTTGGTCGTGGTTTGGTATCATCTGCAGAACATTCAACGTGTCACCTCGTAACGCGACAATCGACGCGTTACTCTTCACCATTGTCCCAGCCGTTGGCTGTCACGACAATCTTCGTTTGTGTAAAATGTCTGCCAAGGCGACTTTCTATCAAAGGTGGGTTGTTTTACTTTGAACCTTGACGTCAGTTCGTATTTTTGACGTTCTTAAATTCTGGGACGTGCTGTCGTATCATCGGCACTGAGCGCTCTGGTGGTGTGGAATTAATCCGTTTCTTCATCCTCAGTACCTCTTGTTCCGTTTCACGCGAATGTTGTAGTACCTATTATTCTATTTTACGCAAATGTTCTAACAATTATTTGGAATATCTAGTTTCCAATTCTCGTGAATCATTTAAAAGTTTGGTTTTCAGTTTTAGTGCACCGTCGGAAAATTTAGTTTCCAAGTTTTCCGCCGATTTTATTATTTCCTGTTCGAATTCCTCTCTTAATTGATTATAATATTCTTGTAAGATTACGGAAGTTTTCTATAATTTCTTTGTCAAGCTCGTGTTACTTTCTTGTAAGTTTGCTTGGCTTGGTTCAGTTTTTCTGTAGAGCTTACGACATTTTCTTGTAATTGTTCTTCTAATTTCGTCGACAGGCTTGCAGAACGTTGGCTTGTTTCTTAGCGTTTTCAGTCAATCTCTGTAATGCTGGATTCGAAGTCCTTAAAAAAAACACAATTTTTCGCTATCCATTTTAAGTTTTTGACTGCGTGTGAAATGCATGCAAATAGAAACGTCCAAAAGTCTGTAAGTCCTACCCCTGACACCGGTGTTACAAAAATTCTATTTGCAATAACAAGAGTTCTTCATTTGATATCTTGCTATATCGCCTGGCATTTTCCATGTACATCGTCTTCTAGCATGATGTTCAAATTATGTATTTGTGATGATTAAATTAAATTGTTCTTGTCACAAGATTCTACCAGCCTATTTCCCCCGTGGTTTCTTGTGCCTAAACCAAATAATCCTACTATCGCTCCTTTTCTACCCTCACCTACCACTGCGTTAAAATCCCCCGTAATTATTAAATTTTCATGTCCTTTTACGTATCTTAGTATGTCTTCGATATATTTGTAGATCGCCTCTACCTCTTCTTCACCGTAGCTAGAGGTGGGCATGTATACTTGTATTATTACTGTATTTACCGGTTTAGATTCTAATCTAACCATGAGTACACTTTTTCGTTCTTTTGTAAGTAATTTCCGACACAGTGTCCTATCTTTTTTCGCATAACTATCCCCACGCCAGAATTTCCTTTCTCTGCTTCTGTATGAATTACCTTGAAGTCTCCAATCCAAAAATCCACCGCCTCTGGCCACCGAACTTCACTGATCCCTTCTATGTCTAGTGCTAACCTGTCCATTTCAATTTTTAAGTTTTCTAGCTTACCTACTTGTCTCATACTTCTGACATTCCATGCTGCGACTCATAGAATATTCCAAACTCTTTTTCGAAACATTCTGATCACATCCTCCGAAGTAGTCTCCTCCAGGAGATCCAAATGGGGTACTATTTTAACTAGGCGGCTTCGTGGCGTAGTGGTATGTGCGTGACTATTACGCTTAAGGTCCCGGGTTCGAATCCCGACACGGTCCGCTTGAAAAATGTTAAGCGAGCATTTTTCACAAAAATACACCCTCGTTCGGATGAGAGGTAAAATGGAGGTCCCGTGTGTGAGTGTTGTCACGCACGTTAAAGATCCCTACCTTGCTTGGAACTGCAAGGGTTTGGCAAAATTCCAAATTTTCCAAGGTAAAAAAAAATTCGCTTTCTGGCCAATGTAGTACTTTCGGGTGGAGTATTGGAAAATCACATGTAAGGACTATTATAACTAGGCGTCGCCGTGGATCAATGTAGTAAGCGTAAGACTACGGATCCCAAGGTCATGGGTTTGAATCCCGACACGGCCGACTGCTTGAAAAATGGCAGGTGAGAATTTTTCACAAAAATTACGCCCTCGTTCGGATGAGAGGTTAAATGGACATCTGTGTGAGTGTTGTCACGCACGTTAAAGATCCCTACTTTACCTGGAACGGCAAGGGTTCGGCAAAATTCTAAATTTCCCGGCAACAAAAAACTCGCCTCCTGGCCAATGTAGTACCTTCGGGTGGAGCATTGGAAAATCACATGTAAGGACTATTTTAACTTCGGAATGTTTTACCCCAGAGGATGCCATCATCTTTAATAACAATTTATGTACACTGTGTACTTGGGAGGTAATGTGGTGGTTTCCTGTTGTCTTCCACATTTTTCTTCGTATATGATATTATTTTGTTTTAGCTCTACTTTCCCATGTATTGTATTACTCGAAATAAATAAAGATCTATCGTTACCTAAAAAACCTTGCAGAATTTCAATGTGATACCGATAACCATCATTATGACTTTTCTTTTAATTTAAGAACTTTATTTTGGGTGCACCCAGAGGACGATCGCCACAATAGTTCTCTCTGCTAACAAAAAAAAAGAAATATTAATTTGTAGCTGATTGCTTGAGCTCTAAACCACTCATTCTTAGATGATTAACGACTACGAGTGCTTGTAACCAATATGCAAATTCACGACTATTCGAACATTTGCTGATCGAAAATCATGGCCGAGATTGTTTTGTCAAAATCGCCCAAGCTTTTAGCATTAATCCGGCTTTAACAAAGTTTCAGGAGCCAAAGATTAAAGGAGCCCCTGATAGTGAATGAATTGAATTGACGTTAATTTGCAACTGAATTACTTATAATTATTTTGGTCCTTAACGCACACATTTCCTTAACCCAAATGGAACATTGGATTTAGTTTCTAATGACATTTTGAGTGGACTTCAGGCGTGACAAGTAGTCTTAATTACCAAGTTGTTTTGATGAATGTATTATAAACTTCGTCCAAACTTCTCGAGCATTACTTTAATTAAATTTACAATGGGTGATCTCTAATGATAACATTTGAGAACACTAATTTTGTGATGAAGGAGTCCCGAGGATGAAATCGGTTGTTGAATAGATTTAATTCTGCGTGACTAAATGCATTTACTTAAATTTGAATTAGAAAGCTGCTGCTATTTGCATGAGATTTTTTGTTCAAAACTGTAAAATGGTCTTGTGTCAGAGACGCTAATTCCTAACTATGTGTAAAATTGACAAAGTGTACGCGGTTTGCTCGGAGATATATTCTCAAGCGTACGACGTGCCAGACGTTTGATAGAGGAACATTTTAGCATGTATGTTTCACTTACGGTTTAATTGTAGCGCTTTATTCAGCTCCTATGTTGTTTGCGGTTTAAGCCTGGGTTATGTTGAAAAATGATTGTATGTGGTGTACCTTTTGTTTGTGTAGATAATAGACATGCGGTTGCTTGAGTAACACACTTGCCTCATATTAATGATTCGTCGATCGATATGGTTTGGTACCGAAAGAATTAAACCATTGCCTATGCACAACGTGTCTATTCTTTTGACGTGGAAAACGTTTTGAGCTTTCAGGATAAAATTCTTTTTATATTCTGTTTACTCAACGGAAGCAAATGCAAAAATGAACTTACAAATTATCGTTTTAAGAAAAACTTAAAACATTTGGGAATTCAAATCTTCGTGAGTATTGAACCGTACTGCTGTTGGTTATTGAATTCCGAAAAGTAATTAATGTTTCTGCTTACAAAGATTGTAAAATGAAATTTAACTCTTTTGATTTCGCATATAAAATACCGAACTTTGAAATTATTATTCATTTTAAATTTAATTTCTAAACAAATTAAAATCGCCTTTCAAATTTTAAAACATCCGGTTAAGAAATACAAAACACTATTACTGTAATAAACCAGGTAAATGTTAACATTTAATAGATTGTGTTTACAACATCGCAAAGACTATAAATAGTAAAAGATAAATTTATCTAATTGGCTGTAGACACGTCAATCCTTTGAAACTGTAATGTTACAATTACAAATACCGCAAGACGAGTTTTATATTAGAATACTTTCAACTTACGTATTCACTAACATACAGATATCGTTCATGAAATATAAAAATTATTGTTTATTTAGCACCATTTGTGACCATACGACACTCCGAATTTGGACAAAATTAAGAAATTTTGTAAATACTAATTTTTTATAGTAGCACTCAGTATTTGAAGAACACTCAGTACAATATAGTATAAATGCATAAACTCCATGATTTTCAAGCTTTATTCGTATTATGTAACTTAATTGTATTCTTCAATAAGAGTAGTGTATATTCCGTGAGTAAAATCCGTTTTTTAAACGTTCATCATCAATTCTTTACTACCAAAAAAGTAATCAATGAGGGAACATCATAAAAGATTTATTTAAACGCGTTCTAAAAGAATTTCAGTTTGCAGATATGTAATTTTTATTTTATTTTCATAACAAGATTAAAGGTATTAAAAAGCGTCTATAATAGCTCAAAACATCTGGTCGCATTTATTTTGACGAGAGCATGTATTTTAAATTGAAAAGCGTACTTGATTAAGAACAATTGAGAAAAATTCTAGGTAAACGACATTGTCTATAATATAAGATAAGGAATTTAAACGTTCATTCAACAATTAACTAAGGTGATAAATCCAACGATAAGGTCGTAAAAATGAAGGAATTACTGCTATTAATCTTGAAGATAACATACAACGCGTGTAAATATATTAATTAACGGTACCATCGAGCCGTAGAAAACCACATTCTGTGCAGTTGCGTCATACACGCAATTCGAATTTTATGACGCAGTATGGTTTAATACTATATAATCAATTAAAGAAAGCGGAAGAGGGGTCAGTTACTTTAAATGAGGCGGGTTAATAGCCAGTGTTAAATACTCGTTTTAAAACGTCATGATGTTAGTATAAAGTAGTAAACAAACGACTTTTGAAGTTATGGCTACTCTGAAGAAGTAAGATTTTGAAGTAGATAGTTAAACAGGTTTTAAATAAATGAACAATAATGAATTACGGCAAAATGAATTTTTAAGTTGAATAGAAGCATATGATAAATAGATTATAAGATTAATTGTATTTAATGGCAAATTAATTTTAAAAATATTTGGGCGATCTTGATATATTAATTTGAAATACAATTTTAGTGACTTTTTTCAATGATTTTGGACATGGATCCTCAAGTATACGATACGGAAAGGACGACCAGTATAATTTAACGGTAAAACAAGATTATTATTCCTGTAAAAAGACATTCTTTTTATAATTTAAGTAGGTTAAATTACATAATATTTTGGTGTGCAAATCTTTGTGTGCAAATGGGATAATTGAAATTGAGGGTAAGCTTGGCCATTATATAATAAGAAATATTGAAATAACTGATCAGCAATGTTTGAATCAGATTTAAAGGGGGTTACGAAAATTATTCAATTGCACTTCTAAAATTTTGTACATGTACGATTTAAATAGGGAAGGATTTGTGAATAACAATCCTAATTAAAAAGAAAGATTTTTGGATTGTATTAGTGTAAGCGAATGATTAATCTAGTAGCTATAAAAATTTTAATCTTAGACTTGAGATACTATTTGAGAAAAACCGTTGTGACAATATTGGACTCTATCTTTAGATTTTAATGTTTGTATGAAAGTATTATTTTTTTGACGTTACATGGAAGATACTGTTTGTTAAGAAAAGCTGTATGTGGATGTAGCAATTGTTATTTGAAAGATTGTTTATTAAAGAATATTTGATGTCTGATTTTAGGAGTTTCATTTTAACTGAGCTAGCAACAGTTAGGGCAATACTTTTAATTTAGATCAGCTACAGTTCACGACAATATATATATATATATATATATATATATATAATAGTTATTAATTTAATGATATCACTAACACAAATTATTTGATATTGTTGGAAATACTTATTTGTCACCAAACACAGTATCTAGAAGATGTGGGTGTGAGATGCTCACTCGCGCACTTATTTAGAAGATTGGAGATCACCGATTCAATTGATTCAGTCTATTATAGTGGATGTTGGTATAAATACATTCAATACATGTATATATTTAATAAAATTTTTAACTCTTAACTAACTTTTACTATTTCTTTATTGATACTCACATGTCACTTGTAACATTAGCACCAGCAAATATATATTTTATTACCTGGTTTACTAGTAAGTAGAAACTTGCCAACTGTTTTTTTCTGCAATTATAAATCATGTTCACTGTTCCGCTTTAATGTAATTGGCGGGTAAATGAATCCCGTTGATATGATGTTGCCGTAATCAAATACGCTCACAATTTTAGCCATTTTCACTAAGAAATTTTAACACTAAATGTCCGCAATTGTAGGTGTTGTAAGTCTGCTCCGATACACTATTGTAGTAAAATTTGCAACCTTGAAAATAACTCTCGACTTCTTCTGGAGGTCTCAAGTCTTCAAAGGAATCGTAGTATATCACAATACTTCTAAGTTTTCGGTACCCCACCCGGTCCTCTTATTTAACTGATCTCTAGAAAAAACGCCTAGAAAATGAGGAATATTTGATGCGTATTTCCTTAAATCCACGTCGGTGAGACCTCTTCGGGGTAACTTGTATAGTTTTTTGATACTTTTCTAGAAGTGTCACGCCCACGCTTGTGTGATTTCAAGAATAATGCAGCTCCTTTCTAGGGCTTTAAAAACAGTCCATTTCCTTTTTCCATACTGCTATTGCTTCCATTGATCTGTTGTGACGTTTACCCTCCTTTAACTGTTCGCCAGCAGCTCTTGCGTCATTCTCAGCTTTTGCAATTCTTGCAGCACCACCTGTTAAGGCTCCTAGAGCACTTAGTCCGGCAAATATTGGAACCAATGGTAAAAAGCCGTCTTTCTACAGGACAGGTATAATACGTGGTAGTTTGATCTTCTTTTTTTGCTTCCGGCACCTCTTACAACTCTTTTCCCAACATGGATACCAACTTTGAGTAACTTCTTTAAATTGTCAGAGCCTACCCGATCAATTGCAGCTCGTATTTTCTTTAAGAAACCTCTTTTGAAATTGATTTTCTTCTTTTCATACCCATTCCTAATTTTCTTTTAGCTTTCATGATGTTTGTGACGAACCAAGCAGCAGCCTTTTCGCCAAACTTTGCGTTTTTTGATTTTACTCGCTCCCAAGCTCCTTCTAAAATTTTATCTGCTCATTGTCTAGCCGAGAGATCGACGGGTTATTTGGAGGATGCAATATCGTGGTTTCTAAACAAGCCGTCCAAGTCGTTGATTTCAAGATTGCCTCTGGCTAACCGTTCTTCCAGCCTAGTCCCTGGTTCGCAAAAGTGATAAGACGGAATGTGGGCCTCAAATGGTAACTTATTTATTACTTTATTGACCAGCCCACCACCTGAATTCACAATCATGTATGCGTGCACAACTAAATGAACAATATTCACAAACATCTCTATTTATACTTTTACAAAATACATTTTACATATAAATACATTAATTTACAAGTTATGCTGGTATTCTTCCGGTGTTAACAATACGTTATGATTTTGCAGTACATACATTCACATGCTAGGTAGCTCCTCGATATGCAACTAACAACACCTTCCAATCATCTGATATAACAATTTTTGCTGATCCATGTACTTTAACTGTATGCAAAAATTGTGTTATTAATGTATAGTATACCGAATAAACTGTATTGATGCATATTGTTCTTTTTCCAATGGACGGTTAATAATACATCGTGATGTTCTACTTAAACACTTTTATAAATTAAATAAGATTAGCGAGCGGTATATGTATATATTGGTTTAATGGATTAATCTGTGCAAATATAGTACTTAATCAATGTTACTAGAATATTTGAGCTTGAGAAAAATAAGAATTTAATTTGTAAACAATTGCATTAGGTTTAATGGATTAATCTAGTAAATTTATACAAATGTTACCATAAATTAGCGGAAAAATTTGCATGTATATTCTTTATGAGAGGAAAGGAAGTATTTTAATGGATTAATCGTGAGCATATGTACTATACTGAATAAATTTAGGCACATCCTGATAGTTGAGCCTTCTTAGTTTAACATTTAGCTCGCTGTGTTACTAAAAATGTACCTACTGTTTCACTTTATTTTTATCTAATTATGTGGTTTTATTCAGCATTGTATAATAGAAGATGCATAGTAGTAGATCTGCGTTATTTAATACTATTACTAAATGTGCGAATATTTGCTAATATGGTGGTAATCTAGTAGATTTATACAAATATCACCATAAATTAGCGGAAGAATTTGCATGTGTATTCCTTATGAAAGGATTTTAATGGATTAATCGTTTGAGATTGTGGCAAATAAGAATTTAATTTGCAAACCATTGTATTAGGTTTAATGGATTAATCTAGTAGATTTATACAAATATTACCATAAATTAGTGGAAGAATTCGCAGATCCGATAGTACTGTAGAAAGATGTCGAGGTTTTGTGGAAAGATGCCGGGGTCCGACGGTCTAGATCAGGGTGTCGAGAGCATGATCCATGCCGGAGGCTAAAAAATAAATAGTTGAAGAAAACTATTGTGCAGATTTAAGATGACAATGTTATTTAATAATGTTACTAGATGTGCGAATATTTGCTAATATGGTGGAAAGGTATACTGTAAGATAAAGGCAAATTAGAATTTAATTAAATTAGCCATACCTGGGGCTAAAAATGCTTAGTTGAAGAAAAACTATTGTGCAAAATAAGATGACAATGTTATTTAATACTGTTACTAGATGTGCGAATATGTTTGCAAGTGTGGTGGTGGTGTTGGTAATGGTGGCGGCGGCGGTGGTGGTGAAGTGTGTGTGTGGTGGCGATGGATTTAGAACTGGCATCCTCCCTCTACTCACGCATTTTAAGTACTTGGTTACTACATAGGTTTTTTTATATTTAATAGTCCCCTTCCACCGTTTTTTCTGGAAATGAATAGTTTACCAACATCTGAATTTGGATACACACAACGGAATTTTGTGAGAAGTTTTCTAGTTAATTTGTCTAAACTGTCCAAATCTGTTTCGGTTCATTTTATTACTCCGAAGGAGTAAAATAATGATGCTACAGCCCACGAGTTTATGGCTGTTATTAAATTTTTTTAATTTAGTTTTGTGTTTAGTATATTAGTTACTCCCATCATGTTGTATAGTTTTGTCAATTCCTCTATGTTGTTGAAACTCTAAGTATTCATATGTTTCTTCGGCTGGTAGTTCTTTAATATTAATTATAATGTCATTAGTGCAGTTATTATTACCTTTTATTAATTTGGTAATAGTCGACTTGTTTATTCCAAATTCCATTTGCAGAGCATTACTGAAAATATTTGTGGTGTGAACTAGTGACTCTAGTTGTTTTCTTGAATTGGCAAAAAGTTTTATATCGTCAATAATGTTCTGTTATTATTTAGTTTATAACTTATATGTGTTTGTTTTAATAAGTGAGAAAGTGGGTTTATTGCTAAGCAAAACCAGAGTGGACTCTGGGAATCACCTTGTAAAATACCACAATTTATACCTATAGAACCAATAGAACTTTGATTGATATTTAGAAAAGTTTTCCAATTTGTCATTACGTGACTTAACAAATTTGGAATAGCTGGGTGAATCGTGTAGAAGTTGAGAACAAATATTAACCAATTATGATGTACAGAATCATATGCTTTCTTAAAATCTATGTACCAGCAATGTAAGTTGCGTTTCTTTGTCTGTGCGTGTTTCATAATTATTGTGCCGTATATTAACTGTTCCTTACTTCTAAAACATTCACTAACGCATCCTTTCTGTTCAGTTGTAATGATGTTGTTTTCGTTGCAATGTTTCTAAATAAAATTTTGAATAAGACTAGTTAGTAATTTGTAGATCGCTGACAAACACGTAATTGGTCTATAATTTTGAGGATCCATGGACTTTCCTTGTTTCAGGATAAGGCATGTTTGACCAAATGATAAATATTGAGGTATGTCTTTTGGTTCTTTAAATGCTTTTGTGTAAGAATCTGCTAGCGGTTGATGTGATAATTTAAAACTTTTTAACCAAAAGTTATGAACGTTATCAAGTCCTAGAGTTTTCTAATTTTTAAGTTTACTAATTGCGATTATGACTTCTTTATGTCTAAATATTGGTTTGACCATGGATTTAATTTCAGCAACTTCAGCATTATGTTCATGCAACCAAATTTTGTTTTTATTTTAACTGTGCTAATTATATCTTTACGGCATTTCCAAAAGTTACAAACTATTTAGATCAGATAAACGACCTAATAAACGTATAAACTGAGCTGATTAGATCAGTTTTATGATTCATATAAACGAAAAATGTATAGAAGTTTTAGGAAACCAATGACGTATAAATTTAAAAGATATAAAAGCCGGTAAATAATCGGAATGGTTTAACGGTGAACTACGAATTATAATTACGTTCAAGTTCATGATTCTAGACATTTAGAAACTGTTGGTTAGTAACAATGTATTAAAAATTGATGGAGTATAACGTTCGACATACATAGTATATTTTATTAAAATTATAAATAACTCAGATTGGAAGTAAAATACCTCACTATATGCCGATACGACAAACTTAAATAGCAAAGTACGACATAAAAAGGTTTGGTCTGGTTTTAAATGCATTGATGAATAAAATGCTTTTAAAGATGAGTTAACATAAAAATTTTATCAACGATTAATTTGAATAATTAATGGATCCTACGCTGAAAACAAGTATTTCATAGTTTAGATCTTTAGATAGACATTTTGTGCTGTAATTATTTTAAGTAGATTATGTTTGTACAAAATTGTGGTGTATAGATGTTATTTGTGAATGGATAATTTTCATATGTTTTTGAGGTCAAATTTCAAGTTAATTTGAACTTTACAAAAGTTTTTTTAAAGAGTCACTGATCACTTGCACTTATTAAACGAATTAAACAAGAGTATTCAAATTTTTGTGTATGTGGTAACTTATATAAAAAAAAGTTTTGGGATTACTAATTATAAACAAGGACTGTGTGAACCCCATACTAATGTTTAATGTTTATGAAATATTGTTGTTTTTTAGACTTAAGTTGTAAATTGCATTTGTAGGTTTTAGTGCTTGTGTGTAAGTAGTCTTTTGGACAATGAGTGTTGAAGAAAGATGTTTGTGAATAGCTGTTATTATTATTATGTTTGTTAACGAATTTAGTGAAATTATAATCTTGATGTTCTAGTTTCGTTATTTCATTAGATCTGAGCTAGCAAGATAATACGGGTGATAATTCACATCAGATCTTTTTTTTTACATAAAACACCTTTTATTGACTCCCAACGTCTGGGCGCATATACTTACAAATTCACATCAAATAACTAGTCTTTTATATATATATATATATATATATATATATATTGCCGTGGTACTCGGGTAAATCCACATCAACCATAAATTTTATTTCGAAATTTATTTTAAAATTTTCTAAACTCGAAAATTCAAAAATTAAATAATGCAAAAAAAATATCCTTACCCGTTTTCCTCTCTTCCTCGGTTGAATGGCCTTCTTCAACTGCTTCCGGCTAGCTCATTCGGACCTCCTTTAAGATACCTATATTCAAACTCATATTTTATCATTCACGCACACTCTCGATAGAACCACAAAATACAACCAACATACAATCTTTTATTTATTCCTAATTACAAATGCAACTCAACACTGTCCATATTTTATTGTACACGTTACACTTTAGTAACTCTTATTTTGTAATGTCCTGTATTTACCTTTTTAATCATCAAACACATAAAATATACTCGGAGTAAATGGACCTTGAATAATACTTTCTCTAAAATTCCTTCTTTATAATTTATTTGTTTATTTTAATAATCTAAGTAAATTGTGGGGTATGGTGAGCTCATAATACCTAACTAATTCTGCGTAATGTATGCCCTTCTACTGTGCATACTCTTAAAATACAAAAAAAACAAAGCCATGTACTCTTCACAGAAATTTTCACGTTCTGTTGGAACGTTTAAAAGCTTTATCAACACCTTCGAATTTCTAGTTGAATACCGTAATAAAGTTATTTACACATATTCAGTTCAATATGCAAATAATTCACACTACCTTGAATAACATTCTCATACGCCACCCCAATATTTACAGTTTATAGAAATCACAACTTTAAATCGTTACCTGCAACTTGTGGAAGATCTCCGCTCTCGTAGATGATGCCACGTATTTTTCAATCTGGACTGCAGATAGTTTATCTCTATTACTAGACAAACTCCATTTAAGTTGCTCATGGAACGCCGCCTTCTCGGTGTAACCAAATTCCAAATTTCATTTCAATTATACTTCTTTCACAGTAATCTACGTTATTTAATGTCTCGACACGAGTTGATAAAAAAATTATAGGTGATACCTCAAAAAATCTTAATCTCGGCACACTACCGCGTACTAATTTAATTAAGAGGCTACCACTAATCAAACAATTCAAATGATTTTGTAATACTTACACTCGTGTTAACTTTCATACGTGCTTTTGGGACGATTGAAATAATAAGGGCTTTAATCATATTCTCCTAAACTATTTATATCCTTTTAATGTAACCTCTCCATACCTGCCTAGCGCGAAATCCCCAGCTCACAACAACACATTCTCACAATTTTGCACTCAACCCCGTTTTCAAATCCGCGAAATTCAGTACATGCAGTACATGCTACACTATCCTCGCGTTCATATCAAGTCAAACTAAACATATCAACCAATCGTAGCTCTAATGACGTTTCACAAATTCCTCCTATACTATTGTGGTCTCATTCTTACACGTTTTCTATGTCTCCTTCTAACCTGGTCTTAGTGGTAGAAAATCAATATTCCAGTCTATATGCTATTTAAACCCACGTGGACTTTCTCCTTGAGTTAAATAACTCCTCATCTAGCATTTCCCGTGAATATTCGACCGCCTGTACAATCCTTAGAATAATTTGTTCGTTATCTACAAATTAACAGAATTCGACATTTAAAAATACGCAGGTGTTCGAACGTTTTAAATACATTTCTCGGAGTTGTATTTCAGCGTATTTTCTACTCCACCGATATATTTGCTTGTTAGCAACGTATTTCGCCTTGGTATCATTGACCTTTCCACGCTTTTATGCATATTATACATCAATAATCGTTCAATTAAATACAAATTGATGGCATTGGCTTCTACCATTTAATTTCTTTGCAAACCTACTTAAATTTCATTAATTATTTATAAAATTTTGTTAATACTTGATACTTAAAAATGAATTAACTAATATAAATTTCGCACGTAATTTCTGGTTTTTTTTATACTTATTTTTAATAAATATAAAACCACTATAATATATGTATATATATATATATATATATATATATATATATATGTATTGCTGTGATATTCCCCTTTCTTGCCCCACGTTGGTCGTTATTAATATTGCTATCCCATACCATTTGATTGGTGGCATTAAAAATTTTAGTGAAATTCCTACGAATGTTTCTTACTTAATTTTGCAGTGAAACCCTTTAAATTTTCTATAATTTGTCTTGCCTCGGCTAGCTCAAAAACACAACATGCCCTGCTTTACTACAATAAAGATTGTTTAACCCTTTTTCTTTCTACTACCTAACTGTTTAAATGATTTTAAATGAAGCAATCCAAAGATTACACATTATAATGATCGATAATATGTACAGTTTTATGTAAATTCAAAACTTAGTTTCTTAATAGAACATTAACATTAACCAAATTTATATTTTCCTGAAAGCCAGCAAAAATATCTTTATAATTACTCTAAGTACCTTTCGAACGTTCAAAGATGATTTCCCTATTTTCAAATTCTTAAATGATCTTTTTGTTGTAGCAAATATTAAAATTGAAACAGTCTTTAAACTAATAAAAATATTTAAGATCTCTAATCTGCGTTTTCCTTGATTGTCACTTTAATTGAGTCATATTATCTGTGGTCAGCACCCCTTTGATTGTTACAGCTCGACTTGCTTCACTTGATTGGCCAGAATGATGGATTAATGGTTGCTTGTATTTCTCTTCTCGGATTTCTGGAGTAACTTTGAGTATCTTCACGTTTATTTTATATTTCCATGTAATAATTTATTTGGAAGTATTTTCAGACGTATTATTTAAATATGCATTTAGAGTATTTATTCAGACGTACATTTAAATTTTTATTCGAACCTTTTTCCGGACTTTTCTTCGGATCTTGTTCAGATCTTTAATCAGAGCCCTAAATGGTTAAATGTTAGTATAAAATTTAGTTAATAGTTTCATCTTACGTTTACGCGTAGAACGGCTATTTTTGTCGCACAAATTTGGTACTTTCTATCTTCCACTTTTACTAAATTATTGACTTTTCACAAATTGTCACTGGTACGTAAATTTTTACTTGATATCGACGTAGTTCGTGCCTTGTTAAAGATGGACTCTCTATTTTCAAGTTTCCTATCATATTTATAAGCTCCACCTTCCAACGTTTCAATTGGCGCGCATTGCATGTTTATTGATAAACGTTTGTAATTTTGGCCTATCTCTGTAGAACCTTGGTATTTCTCAAATTCCCTGGTTTAATTCTCGATGAAATGCTCTGCCGATCACGTAAGCGTTCTGTATATCACAGTATATTCTTAGAGTTTCCAAATATCCATTGAAATTGTGTCGTATTTTATATTTGTGTCGCTTATACTCCAATTGCTTTTCGTATAACAAACCGTCTGTTATTTATTTATTATTAAAAATATGTTGGATTTCTAAACAAATGTAATATTCCTAGTCACGTATTCATTTTCTAATAATGACGTATTAGAATTCGTTTACTTGTTCATGCGTTGCCATTTTTGAGGTTGTTCTTAAATAGCTAGAATACCAGTTTGTTTATCTTTACCGATTACATGTTTATATTGATGCGATTTGTTGCTTTTAAAACCTTATCTTCACTCGTTTCTTTCCAATTCTGGACTTATAAATTTAACTTAAAACATATTATGCGACGTACACATTATTATTTTAGCTAAATGGTATCGGATTATTGCGAAATGAGCTTCTTTTATATGCATTACATTAAATATAGTTTACGTATAGTGTGCTCGTTATTGACCTTTTATAAAATAGTGGATTTATTCCTATAATTGGTGGAATTGTTTGGTTTTCTTAGCGCTAAAATTATTTACATTTATTCTACGACTCCTATGATTTAATATACCCTTAAACTACCCTCTTATCATAGCAATATATATATATATATATATATATATATATATACATTATTATTATGTTAATAGGGTCACTTAGGGGTAGTTATTATCTCTAGTGTAGTATGCTTCATGAAAACACCATGAAGGTTCAGAAGAATAGACATTTTTACAAAGAAAATGAGAAATTTAACGATTAGACAGAAAGCAAGTGACAACGCCCTGTATATAAACTATAGTTATAATTATTTTAAGAAATAACAAGTATTCTAGAAGATTTGATTAAATAAACGACTTGGCAAGTCATAAAACGACGTGAACAGAAGCTGCAATACAATACGCGTGAGTAATGCATCATCATTACACCAAGAATCCCAGTTAAACAAGCAGGTTTGAAAATGCGTAAGATAGAAAACGCATATATTTTAATACATAAATTAAATTTAGAATACGTGACCAGAAAGGTAAAATCCAACACCTTGATAGATTAGAAATAATTATGGTTTGGTGATATAAGCAAAGTTCATCAAATTTACTATATAAACAAGAAGTACGTGACCAAGGAAAGTGAAAATCCAAGAGAACCAATGCTAATAACTTGAAGTTTACGTGCGGAAATAGCGCATAAATTTCGTTTATACAACAGAAATTAGTAGATATACCCAAAATCTTGCATATAAGAATCACGTACAAAGCTTTTAATCGCTGAACTCTGCGCTTGTCAACAGATAAGCGTTGATTTTAAATACGACTGGATTTGTAAACAAATCAGTTTAACTTGAATTAAGGCATGGTTCACATCACGTGAAAGAAAATATTTACGTGAAAGAATTAGAAATGATTTGATAGTTAATAAATTATATAATGGTGATAGTGTATAATTAAATGAGGTTCGTCGTTTTAATCCTTAAAAACGACTCTGAATAATTACTGAATCCGATATGGAAATTCAACAAGTATTTAAACAATTACTGGATCTTACGAGGAAACATAATAGGCATCTAAACAATTACTGGATCCGACCAGGAAGTTTAACAAGGACGCTAAAATAATTTATGAATTAATCAGGAGAAGTTACACTAAGTAAAATGCAAATCATATCTAAGGTAGATCTGGATTTAACGTTGAGCTATTTAAATCACTAAGCT
This sequence comes from Platerodrilus igneus, assembly GCA_036346225.1. Classification (NCBI taxonomy): domain Eukaryota; kingdom Metazoa; phylum Arthropoda; class Insecta; order Coleoptera; family Lycidae; genus Platerodrilus; species Platerodrilus igneus. The sequence goes on from JARFIW010001124.1 coordinate 904,183, forward strand.
GAAACGGGAGCAGTTGGAGCAGGAACTGGTTCGAACTGGGGATCACAGGTTAGCCAATCTGTATATTTTGTTGAATTTTTATTTATGAATACTTTAAACATTGCTTTTATGAAAACTTTATGTGAGGGTCAACAAAGATCATTTTAGTACGTTATAAATTACGTAAAGATTGAAGGAAGTTTAATGACGTTCATAGGGCTTCAAATAATAATAATAACAATGATGTTTGCTGGCTTTTTTGTTTAATTAACGGGAATGATAATTATTGAAACAATTTAATTCAATTATTAAAAGGAGGTTCTATTCAAAGAATTCTTAAACGTTTTTGTACATTGTAAATATTTTGAAAATATTATAGTAGTTGTACTTAATGGTGTTTTATAGTAAAGGCGTAGGAAGTAGAGGTAAAAGGAAAATAAAAATTCATTGTTGTCGTATTGTCGCAAGTTCTGTACGTGGTTAAAACTGAGCTAGCCGAGGTATTAAAAATTAAAATTGACAGAGAAAAATTTAAACCTTTTTATTTCACAAAAGGGGGCACCGGGTTATTGCAACGATATCACAGCAATATAGATACACCGAAATACTATAATTTAGCTCAACATGCATTATACCACAATCGCCTGTTTAGAAGATACAGAGTATTCAAAGTTTAAAATTTATTTTGAAATGTCTGAATAAATTTGAAAGTTTTGATAGGATTAATTCAAAAGTTTGCATGAAAATTATGAAACTTATCGTTCCTATACTAAGTCAACAGCTATCTTTTTATATGTTGAAATAATTGAAAAAATGAAAGATCATTCTATTTTACACAAAAAGGCTACGTTTAATTTATGTAACTTTTAATTTTTGTGTTATTACTTTTTAAATGGTTTAATGTATAGTTGATTTTAATCTTCCATAAATAACTAGAAATGTACCGGTTAAAAAATCTATGCTACGCACATGTTCTTTAAAGCATTCCCATCTGTTTGTGTTGGTTAATTATTTTAACTCTATTTTCCAATATAGAATTTCTTCTAATTGTGCTCAAAAGACCACTTCCAAAATAATATTCACTTTTGCAGAGGAAAAGCTGTAAAGTGTATAAAGTTGCACAAACGAGTTTGAAAACGCTCAACTTTATAATATTGTAACACTGTGGATAGACAATCTAGAAATGAAAGTGATATAACGCATTAAGCGAATTATGATATGATCTACAACTGCAAGAGCGTATTTACGGAACCGAAAGAAAGAACGGATAAAAGGAAGACATCAGTATATTCCAGTACACTCTAAAAGACTTCCTAAGACATTATGGTCTGATATAGGTACATATTGTCGCCCATGCGGGGAAGTCTGTCCTAGGTAGTTCTTTATCTGAGTACAAGTGAAATAAATTAAATTATTTGAATTGTATAAATAAATGTACGTAGTGGCTATGTAAATTATAATACAGCACTCGTAAATTGATTGATGCCTGAGTAATATGAATTAATGGTGCATCAACCTAATTTGTAATAAATACAGTGTACTTGTGGCTTTGAGAAATCTAGTGAATAATTATTGTTAGTAACTATTCTAAATGATCTCTGTTGTGGTATTTTAGCGACCAACGATCCTCTGTAAATATCTCTAAATAATGACTTCTATTTAAATAAAATAACGATGTGTAAGTTAAAGTACGTGTCAAAATGAATCTCCGTTGTCGGTATATAAGTTAAGCACCGTTTCAACATTCGGTAAACAAAAACTAGAGCTCAACATACCTTACCAAATACCGTCGCCAATTGAAGCTAAACTTTTGCTATACATCAAAGTTTCAAACGTTCAAGTATAGATAGAGACACTCGATGACAGGGGTAAAAGCGATTAAATTGAACTGGGTTAACTTGCAACCGAATTACTTAGAATAATTACGTTCGTCAGTGCACACTTCTTTCACCTAAATGGAACGTTAAACCTACTTTCTATTCACAAACTAATTGACATCCAAGTCTGATGAAAACTTTAAATCTTGGATGTTTGTGATGAAATCACTAGAAGCTATGTACAAACATATCAGGCAATGCTATAATTAAGTTTACAGTAGATGTTCTACAACGTTAGCAGGAATTATATCTTATAACAGCAATAGGGCGATGGATATAATCCTAAAGGATGAAATTGGTTGTAAGGATTTAAACTCACGCGTAACTAAATGCATTTATTTAAACGCGTTACGCTTAATTTTGGATTTGGAAACTCAGAATTCGCGTAGGATTTATCTTGTGAAATATAAAAGTCTACGTTAGATTTGCTTGAAAGATTCATGACTTTGTCGAAGTTTCAAGGTAAGTTTGATCATCCATCCTATCAATTCTTAGTGGGCAAAGTATGCGGTGGCTAGAATATGTATTCTTAACGAAGTGAGATTGTGGGACTTTGATTTTAACGTGCTTTTTTGCGTTTTAGTTTAGGTGCTCTTATATGGTTTATGGTTTAAGCGTGGACCGAGCTGATACTTGATCTTGGGTGAACGACTAATAGAAATCCAATTGCTTAAATAACATCTACACGATTCGTCTATAGTTGTCGTTGCATACTAGTAGCAATACTATGCGACTATGGTGCCAAAGTAGTTCAGTAGATCAACTGGTCCCAAAGTCAGACTTTGGACCCAAAGTAGGTCAGTAGGCCAAACTGGTCTCACAGTCAACGCGACTATGGGCCCCAAGTAGGTCAGTAGGTCAACTGGTCCCAAGGTCAATGTGACTATGGACCCAAAGTAGATCAGTAGGTCAAACTGGTCCCAAAATCAGTGCGACTATGGATCCAAAGTAGATCAGTAAGTCAAACTGGTCCCAAAGTCAATGAGACTATAGATCCAAAGTAGATCAGTAGGTTAAACTGGTCCCAAAATCAGTGCGACTATGGATCCAAAGTAGATCAGTAAGTCAAACTGGTCCCAAAGTCAATGTGACTATGAACCCAATGTAGGTCAATCGACTAAAAACAACGTGATTATGGACCTAATGTAGGTCATTCAAGTAAAAGAGTGTAATACTTTGGTCTCAAAGTCTATGCGACTATGGTCACAAAGTAGGTCAGTAAGTTGAACTGATCCCAAAGCCAATGTTACTATGGACCCAATGTAGGTCAATCGACTAAAACAACGTGACTATGGGCCTAGAGTAGGTCATTCAACTAAAAGAGTGTAATACTTTGGTCCCAAAGTCAATGCGAGTATGGACCCAAAGTAGGTCATTCAACTGAGAGTGTGATACTTTGGTCCCAAAGTCTATGCGACTATGAACCCAATGTAGGTCAATGGTCGGCTAATAACTGCGTTAATTTAGAGCCAAAGTAAATCAGTCGACTTGAAACTGCTTCTGGTACAAATACAGTTGTATAATTTTGGTAGCCGCTTAGTTAGCAGTATACAAGCAAGGTTGCATATAAAAGAGGAAAAGTGCTGCGCCAAGAGTATAAGCAAAATTTATTATCAATATGAAGCTTTAATTTGTTCGTCATTAAGATAAGAAGTGGAATTTAAGCATCGTAAGTATGGATTTCGGTCATTTTAACAAAAGTACCGACCGCAAACCATTCACACATTGTAAAAACCTTGTAGTGAACCAAAAGTATAAGGTATTGAAAGTGGAATCAATAAAAACCAAATTTGGTGATCGAGTAATGATACAAACAGAGGAATTTAAATGTATTTTACCGCTACGCTATTTTGAATATCTTCAAGCCGATGGAATTAAGAAGTTAAACGATATTATTGATCCAAACATAGATGTCTACATAATCAGTAAAGGTTCTACGGGAGTCACTGTCAATATAGATTTTTCCGAGTAATGTGAAATGAAAACAAACGAAAGAAGAACACAATGTATTTTTCTTTATTGTAATTTATAAAATATATAATTAGAAAATATAATGTTATGTACTCTAAAATGAACATACTATTCACCTAAGTTGTTTATATCTTCGTTTTCCAAATGAGCAAGCATCCCAAATATAAAGAACAGTTCTAACTCACTCCAAACTTTTTCATTCAGCATTAAACTTTTCGCTGCCTTTCTAACTCGCTCCAAACTTTTTTTTAAAAGTTTTCGTTTCTGATTTGTTTTACACAACACTCACAACTACAACCATGAACGGTAAAATATTACCTTATCGGTTCCGTGAGGGCTGTCATCTTCATCTTTGACGTGTGGTCGTTTCTGGTTGTTCTTCTTCTTGTTCACTAAAAAAATTCAGATGAAGATTAGATCAAGTAAATGCACTAAGAGAATTACATCTATATTAAGCCAACGAATACATACTGTATTGGTGTCATCAAATCGTACGTTGCAATTGGCGGATCAGCTCACGGAGCACTTCATTTGCATTGACTATAAACTGCTCAATAATTTTAACCCGACCACTATTATTATTCTTTCCTGAACATGTAACAAATTGCACAGATATCTCGAAATGTGCCAAAGACAGACAGGCTGATTCCATCAATTTTTCATTCTCGCTTTTAAAGAATAACAAGTCGTAGTTATTAAATCGCGAACTCAGTTATCTGCAAAAAATACAAACTGGAAAATTTATGAAATGCTCCATCTTCAAATCTAGTAACAAAATCTATTGAAATATATACAGATATCTCGACGTTTGCCAAAGACAGGCAGACAGACGGACAGACAGACAGACAGACACAAGTAATGTGAAATGAAAACAAACGAAAGAAGAACACGATGTATTTTTCTCTATTGTAATTTATAAAATATGTATATAATTAGAAAACATACTATAATTCACCTAAAGTTGTTTATATCTTCGTTTTCTAAATGAGCAAGCATCCCAAATATAAAGAACAGTTTTAACTCACTCCAAACTTTTTCCTTCAGCATTAAACTTTTCGCTGCCTTTCTAACTTGCTCCAAACTTTTTAAAAGTTTTCTTTCTGATTTGTTTTACAAACACTCACAACTACAACCATGAACGGTAAAATATTACCTTATCGGTTCCGTGAGGGCTGTCATCTTCATCTTTGACGTGGGTCGTTTCTGGTTGTTCTTCTTTTGTTCACTAAAAAATTCAGATGAAGATTAGATCAAGTAAATGCACTAAGAGAATTACATCTATATTAAGCCAACGAATACATACTGTATTGGTGTCTCAAATCGTACGTTGCAATTGGCGGATCAGCTCACGGAGCACTTCATTTGCATTGACTTAAACTGCTCAATAATTTTAACCCGACCACTATTATTATTCTTTCCTGAACATTAACAAATTCACAGATATCTCGAAATTGCCAAAGACAGACAGGCTATTCCATCAATTTTTCATTCTCGCTTTTAAAGAATAACAAGTCGTAGTTATTAAATCGCGAACTCAGTTATCTGCAAAAATACAAACTGGAAAATTTATGAAATGCTCCATCTTCAAATCTAGTAACAAAATCTATTGAAATATATACAGATATCTCGACGTTTGCCAAAGACAGGCAGACAGACGGACAGACAGACAGACAGACACAAGTAATGTGAAATGAAAACAAACGAAAGAAGAACACGATGTATTTTTCTATTGTAATTTATAAAATATGTATATAATTAGAAAACATACTATAATTCACCTAAAGTTGTTTATATCTTCGTTTTCTAAATGAGCAAGCATCCCAAATATAAAGAACAGTTTAACTCACTCCAAACTTTTTCTTCAGCATTAAACTTTTCGCTGCCTTTCTAACTGCTCCAAACTTTTTTAAAAGTTTTCTTTCTGATTTGTTTTACAAACACTCAACTACAACATGAACGGTAAAATATTACCTTATCGGTTCGTGAGGGCTGTCATCTTCATCTTTGACGTGGGTCGTTTCTGGTTGTTCTTCTTTTGTTCACTAAAAAATTCAGATGAAGATTAGATCAAGTAAATGCACTAAGAGAATTACATCTATATTAAGCCAACGAATACATACTGTATTGGTGTCTCAAATCGTACGTTGCAATTGGCGGATCAGCTCACGGCAGTTTCAGCACTTCATTTGCATTGACTTAAACTGCTCAATAATTTTAACCCGACCACTATTATTATTCTTTCCTGAACATTAACAAATTCACAGATATCTCGAAATTGCCAAAGACAGACAGGCTATCCATCAATTTTCATTCTCGCTTTTAAAGAATAACAAGTCGTAGTTATTAAATCGCGAACTCAGTTATCTGCAAAAATACAAACTGGGTAATGTGAAATGAAAACAAACGAAAGAAGAACACGATGTATTTTTCTCTATTGTAATTTATAAAATATGTATATAATTAGAAAACATACTATAATTCACCTAAAGTTGTTTATATCTTCGTTTTCTAAATGAGCAAGCATCCCAAATATAAAGAACAGTTTTAACTCACTCCAAACTTTTTCCTTCAGCATTAAACTTTTCGCTGCCTTTCTAACTTGCTCCAAACTTTTTTTTAAAAGTTTTCATTTCTGATTTGTTTTACAGAACACTCACAACTACAACAATGAACGGTAAAATATTACCTTATCGGTTCTGTGAGGGCTGTCATCTTCATCTTTGACGTGCGGTCGTTTCTGGTTGTTCTTCTTATTGTTCACTAAAAAAATTCAGATGAAGATTAGATCAAGTAAATGCACTAAGAGAATTACATCTATATTAAGCCAACGAATACATACTGTATTGGTGTCGTCAAATCGTACGTTGCAATTGGCGGATCAGCTCACGGAGCCAACGATTTTTCCAGCACTTCATTTGCATTGACTTTAAACTGCTCAATAATTTTAACCCGACCACTATTATTATTCTTTCCTGAACATTTAACAAATTACACAGATATCTCGAAATTTGCCAAAGACAGACAGGCTAAGTCCATCAATTTTTCATTCTCGCTTTTAAAGAATAACAAGTCGTAGTTATTAAATCGCGAACTCAGTTATCTGCAAAAAATACAAACTGGAAAATTTATGAAATGCTCCAACTTCAAAACTAGTAACAAAATCTATTGAAATATATACAGATATCTCGAAATTTGCCAAAGATAGGCAGACAGACGGACAGACAGACAGACAGACACGAGTAATGTGAAATGAAAACAAACGAAAGAAGAACACAATGTATTTTTCTTTATTGTAATTTATAAAATATGTATATAATTAGAAAACATACTATAATTCACCTAAAGTTGTTTATATCTTCGTTTTCTAAATGAGCAAGCATCCCAAATATAAAGAACAGTTCTAACTCACTTAAAACTTTTTTTCTTTCAGCATTAAACTTTTCGCTGCCTTTCTAGCTCGCTCCAAAGTTTCATTTCTGATTTGCTTACAGAACACTTACAACTACAACTTGACAAAAAAAAAAGATCGAACGATTATCTCACACATCTTGACATAAGAAACTCTGCCAGCACTTCATTTGCATTGACTATAAACTGCTCAATGATTAAAACCCGACCACTATCATTATCATTATTCTTTCCTGACAAGAACAATTTTGAAAAAAAATTTATTTTTGATTTGTTTACAGAACACAATTACAAATTGACAAAAAAATCGGAGGATTATCACACACATCTTGGGTATATAAAGTTATTAAACAACAAGAACAGCAGAAAATTCAACTCATGTCAGCAAGAATTTTAATGTTAATGTATTGTCTAGATAACAATTGTAGAAATATGAAATCTGCAGAAAATTTAATAAACCCAGCCATGAAGAAACTTAATGCTGAAGTCCGCAGAAAAATAAATAAACCCAAGCCGCAAGAAAATTAATGTTGATATATCCAAAAAATGAATAAACCAAATCGGTAAGAAATTTAATGCTGACGTCCACTGAAAAAGTAACATAACCCAGTCCGCGAGAACTTTAATGCTGATGTCTGCAGAAAAATAAGTAAACCTAATCAGCATGAAATTTAATGTCCGCAGAAACAGTAATAAACCCAGTCATCAAGAAATTGAATGCTGACGTCTGCAGAAAAATAAATAAACCTAATCAGCAAGAAATTTAATGCTGACATCCGCAGAATAATAAATAAACCCACTCGGCAAGAAATTTAATGCTGATGTCTGCAAAAAAATTAATAAACCCAGTCATCAACAAATTGAATGCTGACGTCCGCAGAAACAATAAATAAACGTATTCAGCAAAAAATTTAATGCTGTCTGCAGAAAAGCGATTGAACCCAGTCAGCACGAATGGGACTTTCAACCCTGAAAGCAATTATAATTGATCAACGCAATCTAAGATTAGCCGGTTACTGGTTTCTCATAGATTTTAAACACATTAATTTGAGAAAAATGAATATTGCATGAGTTCGTCCCACAGTTATAAATTATACCTATCATTTTCTGATGCACTTTTGCAATACCCTTGTTATTATTTACCATATTTTTAAATTTTTTAAAAGTGTTATTCATTAAGAAATGTCAAATTAATCGTGTCAATTGCAAAACCACAATTTTTTCATATGTAAACAACTCGTCCGTAAGCAATATTACAGCATCTTGACAATGAAAAAATTTCTGACGATGCGTGACACATGTGTGTTAAATGTAATGAACTCGGTTGTTATCCAAAATTAGATACAAACTGCCTTCGATATAAACGCAATTACTTACCTGTATATGTTAATTTGAATTTTTATTTGTTGGAAATTAAATGTAGTCAGTATGCTTATACTCAACTGTCCTAGACATTGAAATTGTTATAAACGACGAAAAAGCTACGAAATTGCACGGTTGCAAAGAATTTTTCATAAGCGTATGGATGTCCTTAACTTTTGTGAAAGCTGTGCTAACATAATCAATGTCACGCTATTTGTTGATTTTAACGAGAAAGAAGAACACAGTGTATTTTCCTTATTGAAATTTATAATAGTTGTAATTAGAAAATGAAAATATGTTATGTACTTTATAATAAACATGCTATAAATCACCTACGTTGTTCACATTTTCATTTTCCAAATGACCAAGCATCCCAATTAGCTAGTTATTGGTTTCCCATAGATTTTAAACACATTAGTTTAATGTAACGTTGTATGACAGAAAAATAAATATTGCATGAGTTCGTACCTCAGTTATAAATTATACCTGTCATTTTTTTTATACACTTTCGCAATACCCTTGTTATTCGTTAAGAAACGCCAAATTAATGTTGCCAATTGCAAAAACCACAATTTTTTATATTTAATTAGGAGCGCAAAATATAAAAAAATTATATATAAACAACTCGTTCGTAAGCCATATTGCAGCATCTTGACAATGAAAAAATTCCTGACGATGTTGAAATATTCTAGATTAAAATATTTCAATTGATTTCTTGGTAAATTTAATTGATGTATTGTAGATTTTATTCGCTTAGGACAACGCAGAAAAAGTTTCAATTCACTGCAATTTAAAATTTTCTTATAATCTAAAATTACATAGCGTCGGCTTTCAGTACGTAACGTATGTAACTAAGGAAATGCAAATGCAAGCATAAAATACAATACAACGGAAGTTCAATATACCTTCGTTGAACAAGAAACATTTGTGGTGTGTGATTTTTTCTAGTCAAGTACTTCAAATTACACAATAGAAAAATTCTTTCAACGTTAATTCTAGGATAACCACAGTATTATTTTAATACTGTTTTAAAAATTTGTGTATTTAGTTACAATCAGAAAACGGCATTCTATTTTTTTCATGCAATGACTTATTTTTTAAAAACGCGAATGAAAAAATTGATGCAATCAGTCATATACATGCAATACACATCTACCTATAGCTAGAGAACACCTAATGTAAATTCAAAGCGGGCAAAATTGAATTAAGCCGATTAAACTGTTCCTATACAGGGTGTAGAATTGGATCACGCACCATAAGGATTTCCATGTTAAATTATTAATGTTTAAATATTGACTCCTGAAATTATTTTTGGGGGGAAAAAAGTGTAACTATGTTTCCTGTAGAGAAAAAAATACTGAATACAACCATATCTTCACTTATTTTTCTACAAGGGTTAAATTAATGAAGTTAAAATTACTTTTTTTGCAAAATAGGTTGTAGTTTGGAATTATTGATACAATGGTAGTGTTTCAATCACAAATTTAAACGTATTTAAAGTAGTTTTAAGAAAGGGAAATACATTTTCGACATTAGTATGCATTGTCTAAACGCAAAGCTATACTTAAAATACGGCTAAATTTGTGGTTAAACATTGCCAGTGTTTCAACAATTACCAGTCATAACCTCAGCTTATTTTTTTTTGTTCAAATATTAATTTTAATTTCCTTAATTTTAACTTTTGTACGAAAAGTAAAAAAATTAATAGTGTTATGATTGGATTCGGGATTTGTTTCTCTACAAGAAACATATTTACACTTTTCCTCTAAAATAATTTGGGTGGAAATGGAAATCCTTATTGTGCGTGATCCAATAATTCTACACACGATAACTATAAGTGCTTCACATTACCACGGAGCGGTATAACCAAGCTCTCAGGTCTCCGTCAGCATTAAATTTCTTCATGACTGGATTTATTAAATTTTCTGTAGATTTCATATTTCTACAATTTTTATTTAGATAATACATTAGCATCTGAATTTTTTAGTGAACAAGAAATTTTTTACTTTCGCAAGATCGAGTTGTCATTTCCTTGTCAGAAGCACGGGAAAGTTGATTTTCACTTTGATTAGGTAAAACCATTTATCGTACACATGAATGCATTCTAACATTTCTTTAATTTCATGGGATAAACGGGAGAACATACCGAGAGCATTTTCACCTGCACTTCTTGTTTTCATCTTTCGAGAAAGGTTTTAAGGCACTGAAAATTCACGAGCGTCTCGCGGCAGTAATGCCTTCGCTGCAATGACAGGTTAGGTTACTGTTAGAAATAGATATGATTATTAAAAACACAAATTAGATATTATTATTAAAAAACACAAAACACAAATCATTTAACATGCATATCAGAACAGTCTGCAATAGTTTTAGCAACAACTGTTCTGATATTCGTGTTAAGTGATTTGTGTTTTTTAATAATAATATCTATTTCTAACAGTAACCTAACCTATCACTGCAGCCACAGCATTACTGCCGCGAGACGCTTGTGGAAATTCAAATTCAACTTGCAACACCTTCGTTTAAGACACTATGTATCGTTCCAAGCGACTCGATAACTTTGGTAAACAGATCACTAAGTGTGGATCTTCGTAAGAATTTTTCCACATTTTATTAAGGATTAATTCTCGATTTTTACGTTTTTCTTGGATTCCACATTAGTTATTGAAGATCTGGAACCATTACACGTTTTTATTCTATTCCAAATACGATTAATAGATTTTGCGGAAACTTGAAATCGCCTAACTTATCTAAATTGTTTCAAAATAATTAATATGTATATTTTTGTTTCAGGTAAGTGCATACTGTTTCGACTCAGTGAACCAAGGAGGTCTTGTACCCTGTAAGTAATGTTAAACGTAGAAGTTGCAAGACGTCTGCATTTACTAAATGTGCATTGACTGTTTCCAAAATTTAGTAGAATAATTATTAATTGATTCCAGAACATTTTAATATTGCTAAATGGCTTTTTTGTAATGTGGTCATCAATTTGATCATGTTACTTAAGAGAATTTTTCATATTGCGACACAGAGCTAGTAAACGAGTAACTCAAATCTTGATTTTTGAAATAACCGATATGAATTTGTTATCAAATCTGTAGTTTATGCTTTAGAATTTAGAGAGGTTGGACGAATTGTTTTTTGAATTGTATACTTTCCACAAATGCTTCCTATATAAACCAACTGGTGGTGTACCAGGCAAATAGGAAGCTTAAAAACTTGGAAAGTTCTATTATACATACCTTTTATATAATAAAAATAGCGATCTCTAAGAATAGAACTGTAACTATGTAAAGTATTTTTCTCTCTATATATATATTATCGTGTTAGTTATAGGTTAAGAGGCATAGATAAGTCAAGAAAATAAATTTGTAACGACCGTGTATATAGGAAATAGGAATAATTTATTTACGCGCCAAATTAATTAGTTTTGACATTGAAAACGGACGGATAATAGCATACTTTTGTATTTCTAAATCGGAATGTTAAATTTGCATAACGTGTAGAAGCTTTGAAGTACGTGAAAACTCAAGGATACGAATGTAATTAGCGTCAATATTTTAAAAGTTGTAAATCAAGTACATCAAATAATAAAGCGAGCTTTGTATATAAAATCAATAATGTAAACGCATATTTTCCATTTAACTAAACAAGCGTTCGTTAAACAGAAATCCTAAGAAATTCTACAAGTTGAACAACTTGGAACATACGATTTCAAACGGACAGTTGCTTCATAGAAAAGCCTGGCAGATAAATAAACATGTTCAAGGAACATGAATGTAGTTATAATAGAATTCTGTAGAAATTTAGTTAACGGTCGATGTCAAAAGCTACGAAAACAACAGGTGGTTTGAAAACAAAGTGAGACGGAACATCGATAGCGTAAAGCAGATAGAGATCACATATAATAGACGTTGGGTGAAACACTCGTTTAAAGTACGCGACAAGTGTGGAGGTCAACCACAATATCGATTTTCTGTTGCCTGAGTGGGATTGTAAAAAAAGACAATAAATATGTGTTAGACGAGGGTAGGATAGTTGAACGCTGGACATAAGAATGGGAGAAATGTTTGTGATTGGCTGAGTGCTAGAAAGAATCTCGCGATCGTTGTATGTTGTTGACCAGTTTTCGGGATAAGTCACGATGGAGTGAGAATTCGCAGATTTACAAGTTAGTTACGTACAACATTTTTAGAATCAATTACAGTAGGGGAGCTTTTCGACTGAAATAGGGGCAGGGGGTGTGTATCGACGGATATAAATACACTAGGAGACGCAGTAAAGCTCTCTTACTTCGCTTATCCGTTTGACTTCGCTTAGCTTTTACGGTAACATTCAAATGTAAAATAAAAGCAGTGTTAGTACAGTCCGGCTAAAGTTCAATAAAAGTGTGAATTGCACAAGTGAGTGCTATTTAGTAGACGGTGCTGTAACTACATTCAAAAAACTAACGAGGGATGTTACTAAGGTAAGCGTGCTGAGAAATGGTTGGAACGAGGATGCTTGGTGTTCGGTAGATGTGGAAAATGATTAGCTTGGTTTGAACAATTATCTGGATCGAACAGTGAAGCCGTCTGCAGAGATTTGGATAGCGAGTGGAAATGGGTTTAATCTACACATAGCAAAGAGGTGTATGTAAGCAACGACGAGGTTTTTTGGACAACATCTTCAGAGGTGACAATTGAAAAAGCTTACTCCAAGTAACGAAATTGATTTCTATTGCTATTGCTTGAACATTTTGTGCTGTTATTTTGTGCTAGAGTGATTTGACACATTGGGTGTGTATTTGATGAACATAAACGCTCATTTGAAGGGCATATGTAAAGGACAATTTGTATTTATCATTTAAAGGTGTAAATAAATGACATAAAAATTCATTGTAAAGAGTAAACGGGTCTTTAGAGTTGTTATAAACAAAGATGCGATGTATTTAGGCATTTAGAGTAACTGGGTTTATACTGAGCCATAGACCAGAGTAAAAGTCAATTTAGGATGTCGAGACGGGCCCATCTACTCATATAAAACAAAAACTGTCGGAATAAATTAAAGGCATGAAATTTTAAACGGATTTAATGATTCTGATTGTAATATTGTATGAAGCTGTATATCCGAATGTGTAAATATTTACTTGGTAATGGAAAATTTTAATTTGTATGAATAAAAGGTTGTATGTTTCGTTGCATTATTTGAGTGGTAATTTTATTTGGCAGTATATGTGAGAAAGAGCCAACTTAAGGATGGTTAGTATCTATGAAGAAGCAGATTTTAGAACTAGCCGTGGTATGCTGAAATAAAGGGAGCGTTCCAGAGATTGGGATATTTTGTTTATTTTCAGGAAAAATATTTATGTAACTTTCGCAGGAGCACAACAAAAGAAATTCACAACAAATTTTATGGTGCCCAATTTGTGGGGCGAGAAGAAAATGGTTTTTCTACAGGAATCCACAGCAATATTTATGACGGCCCAACGTTAGGGCTCGATTTAAGGGTAATACACAGCAACTTTTATGTCGGCACAACGCTGGGGCTCGATTTATTTAAGAGCTCCACTGCAAATTTTATGGAGCTTAACGCTGGGGCTCGATTTAAGACTTATTCATAGCAGTTTTTATGTTGGTCCAAGCGTGGGGCACGATTTTAGGGTGATCCCGATATCTTTAGGGAATTCAAAGTAATATATATATATATATATATATATATATATATATATATATATATATTGCAGTGGTCCTCGCTCTTATTTAGTACTCTCTCAAAAACATTCGAGCCCCAACGTTGGACCGTCATAAGAATGCCGCGGAACTCCGGTAAAAGCCTCACCAACAAAAATATATTCGAAAATTTTATTATATTTTCAAAACTCGAAAATTGTACATAATAGCAAAATTTTCAAAAATTAAATAATTTAAAAAATATCATTTCTTACCCGTTTTCCTCTCTTCCTCGGTTGAATTGCCTTCTTCAACTGCTTCCGGCTAGCTCAGTTGGACCTCCTCTTGGATATCTAGATTTACTCTCATATTCTATCGTTCACGCACACTCCCAATAAAACCACAAAATACAACAAACATACAATCTTTTATTTTTCACTATTTACAAATAAAATTCAATATTATCCACATTTCAGTGATCAAGTTACACCTCAATAAATCCTATTTTGTAATGTCCTGGATTTTAATTTAAATTATCAAGCACATAGAATGTACCCGGAGTAAATGGGCCCTGGATAATACCTTATTTCTCATTCCTTTTATATAATTTATTTTAAATCTATGTAAACTCTGGAGTATGGTGAGCTCATGATAACCCAGTTAATTATGAACAATGGATGCCCTTATACTTCGCATACTATTACAACAAACAAAAAAAAACCCATGTATTCTTTACAAAATTTAACTTCCTGAAGGAACGTTAATAAGCTTTATATACACCTTCAGATTTCTATTTAAATACCATAATAAAGTTAGTTATACGTATTATGTTCAATACGCTAAATAATGCACAATACCTTCAAAATCACTCTCACACGTCACTCAATATTCATAGTTTATAACGACAATTTCAAAGCGTTACCTGGAATTTCTAGATCTCTGTTCCGTGGACGATGGTATTTGTTTTTTTTTCTGCTTTGCAGGCCGCTTCTAGCTATTAGTAGAAGAACCCCATGTAAGTTGAGCTGCTAGCGCTGCCCTCACGGTGTATCCAATTTCCAAATCCAAATTAATTATACAATCTTTCACAATTAAATACTTTAATCCACGTTACTTAACGACACGACACGAGCTTGTTAAAAAATTATAGCTGATACCTCAATTTAAAAATGTAATCTCGGCACACAAACCGCGTACAAATTATGAGGCTAACACCATGCAATATAATTTAAAAATGATTTTAATTATACTTACAAGCTCGTGCTAACTTTCATACGTCGTCTGAAGCGATCGAAATATTAAGGGCCTTTACCATGTTTTCGAAAAGCATATATACAACTTAGGCTGCCACCTCCTGGCCGCCTTTCATCCGAAATCCCCATCTACAACAACACGTTCCTAAAATTTTGAGCTCAGCCGATTTCTAAGTCCGCGAATTTCAGCGCGTCGTTACGATATTTTCTGAAAATTCATATACACTATGCTCGTATTTGTTTCACGTCCAACTAACTATCTCGACCAATCGTATATTCACTGACGTCCTATAAATCCCGCCTATACTACCGTTATCCCTTGCTTATGCGTTTTCTACGTCTCTTTCTAACCTGGTTTGAGTGGTAGAAAATCGATACTCCTGACCATTTGCTATCTAACCCTACGTGGACTGCTTTAAATACCCCTCATTAGTGTTTACTGCGAACACATGCGACGGTTTACCGATATTCTTTGTAACCATTTGCTATCTATAAAATTTAACTGTAACTTGACATTTACAAAACACGCAGGTGTTTAATTTTAAACGAACGTTTTAACACAACACTTCTACGAGTTGGATTTTAGCGTATTTCAACCCCACCGATATATTTGCTTGTTAGCAACGCGTTTTACCTTCGTATTATTGATTTTTACACGCTTTGATGCATATTATACGTAAATAACCGTTCAATTAAACTTAATTAAATTAATAAATTAATGGCATTGGCTTCTACCATTTATTTTCTTTACGAACCTAACTAAATTTTATTCATTATTTGTAAAATTTTGTTAATACCCGTTACTTAAAAATGAACTAACTGGAATAAATTTTGCCCGTAAATTCTGGTTGTTCTTTTATACAGGGTGTTTTGAAATTGCTTCGTTTATATTTACTTTTAATCTTTTAAAACCACTATAATATATATATATATATATATATATATATATATATATATAATGAACTGCAACAACAGGTTGTAACAATTTTATTTTTGGTTAATAAATCCCTTCATCAAAGTGCGAGAATAATAAAACACTTTTATTAAAATAACGGTAAAAAACATTTAACAACTAAGGTAATACGTTAAAGCAGCATCGTCCTTTGGTATTCTATTTGTAGTTGAATATCTGTGTCTTCTACTGCTATTCGCAAGCGCGTTTCGGTTTGACAGCCCCCTCCTCGGACGCCCCGGTCGCCCGAGCTAGTTTTGTAATCGGTCGGCCATACGTGGAAGAAGAGATAAGATGTACCAAAGACTGCAGGCCGGCAATTTGCGTATCCACTTCGAGGAGTCGGGACACATCTTTGAATAGCGCGCGTACGACGTGATGAATGCAACAATCAAAAATGCAACTAAGAAGATAGAAAATTTAATCCATTTTATTAAGACCACTTTGTTATACGACGTGAAGAATGCAACACTTAACAATGCAACTTTGATAATAGAAAGTTTAACCAATTTTAAGAAGACCACTTTGTTATACAGCGTAAAGATGCTACTTTGGTGAGGCGGTGTGATTCAACATCCGGATTGCAGCGGCTGCCGAATGTATCGTGACCGTATTTAATTCTACACCTGGAACAACTCCATTTGGTAGAAGCTGTTTAGTATGAGCTTGGTTCACACTACATGCCGTAAACTTCGCATGATATAACAAGTACCTCATCAAGGCGAGAAAAGCAGCTTTTGGTTCGTAGTTAGCTTTAAGTACTTTTTTGGTGTTTCACATTAGAAACACGCTAATTTGTTCTTATGTGTAAAAGCATGATTATTATAAAAGTTTCAACTATTGCTGAGCTGGATTTCCAGTGTCGAAATTAAAATTCACTAATTTGATGTTTTAAGAAACAACACGCGTGGTTCAGTATGAATCGTTAGTTACAACAACAGCTGTTACTGACGTCACTTATTTTTCTGTAGTATACTGCTGACAGATGTGTTCTTGAAAGCAAATGCTTCGAACAGCGTTAGCACAAGTTAAGTAAACAAGAATATTTTTGTGATCTGCTTTTTTAGAAACTAAAACTAGTACATGTAACTTAAAAAGGAAAAATTTGAGTAGTAACATTTTTAGATGTAACCTGCCTGAACAGATCTGCACGGGTCGGAGTTTTTTTGTGTAACAAATTTACACTATACTGTAGAATGTTTGATTATGAATAATTTAGATAAACCTGAAATTAAAATTCACGAAGTAATTCAGTTATTAATTAAATTTTGTTGCAATTCATTTTATTTTAAAAGAGATTCTTTTTAGTAAATAATTGATTCAAGATTAAAGTTTTTTATTTTGATCAAATATGATCAAACCTAACCACTGAAAGCTAACATCTTTAAGAGTAAATTTTTGATGGCAACTTTATATAGAAAATATCTTTTTAATACTTCTTTATGTATATTTGCGGGACACAAATAGTGTTCCACTTTTTTATTAATCTAACTATTATAATTTCTTACAAGAACAGCGTCTTATTTTATTAAGACAGGTTTTTATCATCAAAGGCGATCTTTTTTCTTTGGGTCTCCACGTCCACCCTTAGAAATACGCCATGCCATTATCCTGAATAAGTCCGGACTTGGTGGCGCCTATTTGTCTGAGATTAAGTTTGGCCTACAAACAGATTTCGACTTACCCCCCCATTCCTCATAGCTCTACCCAAGGAATAGACCCCTAGTTATGTCGGAAGACGACGTTTCACTGACGCCCAACGTCTAGAGCAAGATGCATATATAAAAAAAAAACGTTACAAGGTATTTCAACCAAACTTACGACCTAAGTTAGGTTAATATAATCGCTACGTCGTCGTCGCCGTCGTCGCCGCCGTCGTCCGTTGCCATATTCTCATAATGATACAATAAATGATATAAATGTACCTTGTTTAGTTTTTACGCTGATTACAAATATGATATACACTTTTCGATATCTCATTTAGTTTTCGAGATAATCGAATTTATTTGAGAAATGTTAACAGGACAAACTAATATAAACTTTAATAGATATCCTATATAATAATTATAATTCATGTTTAAATTAAGATTTATGTTTGTTTGAGTGGTGCTGGGAGCTTATATCATTAAGTAGTCCGACTCAAACTTGATTAAAACAATAAAATTTATTAAATTATATTTATAATAACAAAAATTTTGTTTAATATTTTAAGTACTAGCTATTTAATTTAAAATATATAATTTTCTTTTATAAAATTTCCGTAAGTTTAGTTGTAAGGTGTACATGCGTCTTAGATTTTTTTTTGTTAACTTATCGAAGAGAAAACTAATTTCGTATATAATAAGGTTAGATTTTCTACGAAGGTATCACTATAGTTATAGTCAATAGATGGCTCTAGCAAGTTACTATTTTATACTTCTTTTAAAACACTAATTTAGATTTTTGTACAGAACCTAAATCCTACAAGTAATTGAAAGAAACAAAATAAACGATCACGGACATGATTTGCATCTTTAATTTTCTAATTTGTACTTGAATGCGCTTATCGATTGAACCATCGATACCGGTAATTAACGACATCAACAATTAATAGAGTGCCAAATGTACAATAGTGACGTATGAGAATGAATTAACAAATAACTAAGTACAGCTCTAGTTTTACAACGCCAAGCAATTCATAACTTTATGTTACGGGTATTTGATTTTAAATTTGGAATTGCTCAAAAGGGGCGAGAATCCCGTAACAAAATAAGGAAACGCCGGCGAGCTACAGTGGTGTTGGGGTGGCTTCCTATAGCAATAAATAGCAGAAAATTGAACAAAATTGAATAATGATCAAAATTTTACTTAGGTGTATTTCAAACTACATTATTACTACCACTTACCCTGTAGGTTTTCAAACCGTCTAGTATAAAGGGCGCCAACTAAGTCTAGCTTAATAGAATCTCTTCTGGCTGCTGTGTAAACCAGAGGGTTGTTAATTACGGGGTATTCTCTTACTCAAATGAATTTCCGTGCAAAAAGTCACCTGTCCGTTTGAACAAATAAAACAACTCCCAACTCATCTGGCTTAAATCTATTCTAAAATAACTGTCTTCTTTAGATACGAGGGACACTATTTATGTATTGGAAATAGAAAGAATAAACAAATGAATTTAATGAAAAATACTTTTACTGCTTTTCAAAATAATCGCCTTTAAGATCTATACACTTTTGCATGCGATTGAACCACCATTCAAAGCACTTTGTCCAGGCAGAAGATGGTAGCTCTAAAACATGCGTTTTGAAGGCATAAACTGCTTCATCGGGCGATGAAAATCGTTGTCCACACAGTTTATCTTTAATCACTGGAAACAGGAAGAAGTCATTGGGTGTCAAGTCGGGGCTGTAAGGCGGATGACCCATCAATTCGATCTTTTGTGTGTCCAAATACTCGTTTGTTGCATGTGATGTGTGTGAGTTCGCATGTCATGATGCAAAATGATTTGACGTTTTGGGTTGGTTTCTCTCAATTTACCGAAAACTTCAGGCAAAAAATGGTCGTATATCACGCTGGATTAACGATTTTTTGATTTTCGAGAGCCACATTTGCCATAGGACCAGTTATTGTGAAGAAAAACGCCACCATTTGCTTCTTAACGCTTCGAGAACGAACAACTTTTGTTGGCCTTGCTTCACATTGAAACACCCAAACTGCCGACTGGCCTTTTCTTTTTGGCTCATACGCATAAATCCACGACTCGTCACCTGGGACGTTGTCGTATACCGCTTTGAACGTACCACAGTTGTATTTTGAAATCATTTTACTGCACCAACCGACACGAGCATTTTTTTGAGCATCTGCCAACAAATGTGGAATCCAACGCGCACACAGCTTCCGAACACACAAATGTTTGTGCAAAATCATGTATGTTGGTCATACTAATGCTTAAACCTATCTCGATTTCTTGATATGTTGCATTACGATATCATTTTCAATTAGTTTTTGCACATCGCCACAACGACCGATTTTGGACGACCTTCTTTAACTTTGTCCGTGAGCGAACTACGACCACTATTGAATTCAGTGTACCAGCGATCTACAGTGGCTGTGGATGGCGATTTATCGCCAAAAGTTGAATTCAGTTGATTTAGGGATTGTTCTTTAGTTAGACCACATCAAAAGTCATAATAAATCATAGCTCGAAAATTCTTGTGAGTTTATTCCATATTTTGGCTGAGATGAAATTTTAAACCCTGCAAAAAACACAAATAGTGCTCGCACGTCAAAACTTTCTGAGTACTTATAACCTCAAAAATGTCAATCTTTACGATAGCAATTTCAGATTTCACCTGGTAATACCAGTGTTGCCAGTTCTCAATACATATAGTGTCCCTCGTATTAATCAAATTAATTAATTTCTACTCTTCATTCTTTAAGCTCTGTAAATAAAAGAAAAACTGTGTACTTCAACTGATTTCCATTTATTATCTATTAGAGGCTATATAGAAGTGGTAGAACCGAGCCTATCCCATTGTTAGTGGGGTCATTAAAAACTTTCATTTTAATGCGTTGTTGTAGGAGCTGATAATTTTTTTTCTCCTACACCTGCTCCTTTCGATGCCGCAATCTAAATTACAATATTATTTATCGGTTTAATATAAATATTTCAAAAGTATTAAAGTTTGTGATTTATGAAATTGAAGTGACAATGTTTTATCCTCTCTGCCTTTCTTTCTCAACATAATTTAATGAGAAATTTCCATTATATTAATATTGCTCTTGCCTACAATTTATGACAGCTTGAAGTACACTACTATGCAATTGAACTATAATTAGTAAAGCCATATCTTAACTTTAAAAATAAAGCTTGATGCACAATGTGTTGATTATTCATCTGCAATTCTTAACATACATATTCAAGTAAACTTCTGTATATAAATGTTTTGCTCATATCTGAATCTCTAGAATTTTTAGATTGCAGATCTCCAAAAAACTTACTGATTTAGATTGTTATCGCATAACTAATTCTGAACCAAAATAGTTTTCTTCGTCTAACCAATGCATCTTTCGAGATAAATATATCTTGTTTGGTATCAATTAATATTAGATTTTTCTCAGCTACCCGAATCTCTTTAAATTTTTCAGATAGCATCACCCCCAAGGGAGCTACCCTAATTTTAAGATTTCTTACCTGTTGCGACTTTTGAGCGTTCTTATAAATTTTTTAGTCATGCGATACATCTTGTTAGTCTAGAATTTTACGCAGAATTCGAATCTGCAAACAGATTTGAAATCGGACCACGCCCTGCAAAGTTATACTTTAAGCTCTCAAACCTCTAAATTTTTGCTCGTATATATTTAACTCCATTTTTAAAACCTTTTTCGCTACCCAAGACATATTCTTTAACCAATACAAAGAAATAGCACACAAAATTTTAATAATTTATTTTATCCAATTTACAGTTTAATAAACTTATAGAATACAATTTTACAAAGTATAACATTATTTCCTGTGTGTAGCCGAATCCAAGCAGTTTAACCTGTAACAACAAAAAAAAAAAGATTAATGTGTTGTTTAAATAGACCTGTAATAAAAAGAGATTAATGTAAAAAAGAGGAGACGTGGTGTCGCTGGACGGTAAAACATATTGTTAGATTAACAACAATATGTCTTATTGACCGAAAACACGTCTCCTCTTTTTTACATTAATCTCTTTTTATTACAGGTCTATTTAAACAACACATTAATCTTTTTTTTTTGTTACAGGTTAAACTGCTTGGATTCGGCTACACACAGGAAATAATGTTATACTTTGTAAAATTGTATTCTATAAGTTTATTAAACTGTAAATTGGATAAAATAAATTATTAAAATTTTGTGTGCTTATTTCTTTGTATTGGTTAAAGCATATGTCTTGGGTAGCGAAAAAGGTTTTAAAAATGGAGTTAAATATATACGAGCAAAAATTTAGAGGTTTGAGAGCTTAAAGTATAACTTTGCAGGGCGTGGTCTGATTTCAAATCTGTTTGCAGATTCGAATTCTGCGTAAAATTCTAGACTAACAAGATGTATCGCATGACTAAAAAATTTATAAGAACGCTTAAAAGTCGCAACAGGTAAGAAATCTTAAAATTAGGGTAGCTCCCTTGGGGGTGATGCTATCTGAAAAATTTAAAGAGATTCGGGTAGCTGAGAAAAATCTAATATTAATTGATACCAAACAAGATATATTTATCTCGAAAGATGCATTGGTTAGACGAAGAAAACTATTTTGGTTCAGAATGTTAGCGGTAAAAAAAAATCTTAAAATCAGGTTAGCTCCCTTGGGGATGTTGCAATCTAAAAAATTCTTAGAGATTCAGATAGCTGAGAAAATTCTAATATTAATTGATACCAAACAAAATAGGTTTATCTCGAAAGATGAAAATTTAAGATATATTTATCTCGAAAGATGAAAAATGGTTAGTCGAAGAAAACTTTTTGGTCCAGATGTGGGAGCAAATGTGGGATTCTGGAGCAAATGTGGGGGTGATTACACCAATAATGTACTACTGGAGTGGTCATATTTTAAATCTGTTTACAGATTTGGATTCTGCATAAAATTCTAGACTAGAAAGATGTGTCGCATGGCTAAAAAATGTTTAAGGACGGTCGAAAATCGCAACAGGTAAGAAATCTCAAAATCAGGGTAGCTCTCTGGGAGATGGCGCTATC
Source organism: Platerodrilus igneus (assembly GCA_036346225.1). Taxonomy (NCBI): domain Eukaryota; kingdom Metazoa; phylum Arthropoda; class Insecta; order Coleoptera; family Lycidae; genus Platerodrilus; species Platerodrilus igneus. Next base: position 927,334 of record JARFIW010001124.1, read on the forward strand.
TAAAAAATTTAAAGAGATTTGGGTAGCTGAGAAAATTCTAATATTAAATGATACCAAACAAGACAGGTTTATCCCGAAAGATGAGCTAAACAAGATAGAAAGTATGGTGTAACATTAAAAGCGAGTAGTGGTACGGTCGCGGTATGCTCGCTAGAAGGTATGTGTGTAACTTTGTAAGGAGTAGTCCGATTTTAAATCTGTTTGCAGATTCGAATTGTGCGTAAAATTCTAAGCTAATTTAATGTATCGCATGACTAAAAAAATTTCTAAGAAGGCTCAAAAGTCGCTACAGGTAAGAAATCTTAAAATGAGGGTAGCTCCCTTGGGGGTGATGCTATCTGAAAAATTTTTAAAGATTCGGGTAGCTGAGAAAATTCTAATATTAATTGATACCAAATTTTCTTCATTTCCACAAGGCGGTCCACAAGGCGGGAGTCACATCTCCACATTTGCTCCTTATGGGAATTTACATGTAAATTTGGGAGCAAATGTGGGTTTTGGGAGCAAATGTGGGGGTGATTACACCAATAATGTACTACTTGAATTTTATGTGTATGTGTTCAGTTGATTGGAAAGCTTATAAAGCTAATTCTGCATATACATTAATCTTTTCGTAAAAGTATGAGGTTATTAGTCTTGTTGTTAATGCATGTATGTAGATGGGAAGGCTTGAAAGACAATATAAAGGTCAATGAAGATCAATGAAAGTAGTTTTCTGAAAGGTCTAAGGAAATGCCTACAGTGACATAAAGCATTAAAACGTTTGGTACAACAAACTACGAGAACTCGGAATTCAGGTTAAAACTCCTATTGGAACATCATGAAGTTCTTGATGTGCTGATGGATGAAGCACCAAATGACCTTTTACAGTTACCGGCATTCAAAAGGAAAGACCTTAAGGCCAGAAATTTTATTATAAACTGCTTTTCGCATAATGTTTTATTTATGATCAAAGATAAAGTTACAGCAAAAGAAATACTATGAGAGTTAAAAGGCGTATATGCAAAAAGCGGTATAGCTAACCAAGTTTAGCTACAGAAGAACTTAGGAAACATGAAATTTACAAAAGGTTCCTCGTTAAATAATTTTTTGGTGACCTATGCGAAAATAGTATCAGAGTTAAAAGAATGGGGGGTACGATATCAGAAGAGAAAGTGGTTACCTAGCTATTGTTTGCAATGCCCGATGACTACCAGTCAGTAACAACAGCGATAGACATTATATACTGTCATGATCAAACCAAAGTTACATCATGAAGGGCAAGCTTCTATCAGAAGAAGCACGGCAAGGTAAAGTGCAGGTTGAAAGTGAATCTTAGGTTTTTATTTCACGTAAGAACAGGAGACAAGGTAATTCAGGTGGAAACAGGAACAATAGTGTAAATGGAAGTCAGTTACATACAAGAGAATTTAAGTATAGGTGTTATGACTGTGGGAAACGTACGCATATGCGGAAAGACTATCCTAAGAATAAAGGTAAAAAGTGCTCAGGGAAATGCCATGTAGCTGAGGATGAAGAAAGTGAAATTCCATTTATGATTAGTGACAACTTAAATACAGAAATTTATTTGGTTAGAGAGAATGTTGACAAAGTGACATTTGTAGTTGACAGAGGGGCAACTAATCACTTAATTAAGGACTCACTCGAACATATTCTAGAGGAAAATGAATCAATAAATTACAAAATTAGTGTGGCAAAAAAGGCGAGACAATTGTTGCCACAAAAACAAGAACATTACGATTAAAAACCACTTATGGAAAATTAGTTGTGATAAAGAATATGTTGTTATGCAAGAATCTATGCCTACAGAGTAAACAGACTAAGTTCCGTTTAAAATGAATAGCTCAGAGATAAAAGCTAAAAGAATTCTCGAGGTCATGTCCACAGATGTATGTGGATCTATAACACTAGGAAGCCATACCAATAAGAAATACTTTGTCTCTTTTATTGATCACTACTCCCATTTTGCTGTCTGCTTTGCCATTTAGAAAAATTAGAGGTTTTTGACAAATTTAAAAACTACTTGGCAATGGCAAATGCAAAATTTAAGTTGAAAATAGAAACTTCGTTGTGTTGGTGGGTCTCAACGGACTTTAAAGAGTATTGCATGAAAAAGGGCGTACAAGTTCATTGAACAGTTTAGCATATTCCTGAACAAAACGGGGTTGCTGAACGTTTTAATCACACCGTCTTAGACAAGTCAAGATATTTTATTTTGGAGGCTACTCTACCAAAACAATTGTGGAAAGTGGCACTTAACACATCTGTATATTTCCACAACAGAACTGAGGCACCATGTTTACTAAAAGAAACTACACCAGCTGAAATGTGGTATAAGAAGAAACCTAATTTAAGTAAGATACGAGTATTTTGTTGTGATGCGTTTGTACATGTTCCTAAAGAAGAAGAACGGGGTAAATTAGATAGCAGATTTAAGAATATTTTAATGATGGGTTATGCCAACAACGGTTATAGTTTGTGGGATAGTAAAAAAACCGAAAATTGTCATTGCTAGAAATGTTGTGTTTGATAAACAGAAGAAAGCAGGAGAAGATATATTTCTGGAATATTTTTTGATGAAGATGATGCGCTGCACTATATGAATGAGAATATGAATCGATCTGATACAGCTAGTGAAGCACCAATAAGTGATGATATATTCAGAGATAATGTAGCATCGGGATCAGGACATATACGGAACACAGATAGAGCACATAGGTTGAAACAAATGTCAGAAAGATTTGAAGATTATGAGCCACATATAAATGATGACATGGAACTTATGTGGCAGCTCTAAGAGCCACTAGTATTACACAGAATTACCAAGTAGCTATGCTAATTGGTAAAGACTGAAGGAAGCAATCAAAGACAAACTTGAAGCTCACTTGGAACATGGAAAAATATACCAGATGGTTTGGACATGTCAACTGAATACGTATGTAAATTAAAAAACCTTTGTATGGACTGCGTCAAGCACTCAAATGTTAGAATGACAGATTGAATGTGCATTGTTAGAAATAGGTTTTACTAGATCAAAAGCGGATCCGTGCTTGTACTTCGTAGAGAATTTATTTTTGCTAGTGTACGTAGATGATCTGATTTTGGTATCACGGTTAGATACAAAATTAAATGAAGTGAAACAAAGACTAACGAACATTTCTGAAATGCGAGACCTCACAGACAAAGATCACATGAAATTTTTAGGTTTAAACATATCTAGATTTAATGAAGGTATTTTTATTGACCAGAAAGAACTAATTCAAAAGGTCATACAAGCTTTAATATACAAGATTCAAAACCTAGAAGTATCCTATTCAACCAAATTTGAATTTAAAACTTTCAGAACAAAAACTATCAAATGTACCAAATAAGGAGGTAATAGGCTTTTTAATGTATATTATGCAAGGTAGCAGACCAGATATAAGTTTTGCTGTCACATATTAGCATGTTTCAAAACAACTATAATAATAATCTATAGGAACACTGTGGCACGATTTAAATAAAATTAAATAAAAACCCTTAACCATTTTTAAATTACTAGATACGTATTTCGACCACTATGTGGTCATCATCAGTAGGAGAAGAAAAAAAAAGAACAATAATAATAATAATTAGCTGTTGTTCTGGAACACTTCAGAGGATATTCTCCTCACCACTTAGGCTGAAGTGAACCTTCCCAACCTATAATTTACTATATTGTTGCTTTAAACACTATCGAGGATATTCTCCTCACCAGCAGGCTGGTGTTCTCAACAACAAACAAGTGAATTGTGACATTATAACTTAAATCTACTTAATTTATACTAATTCTAAATCTACTGAAGCGGAACCAATTTAATCTTGCTTTCTCATTGGTTGTTGACCAATAGGGAAAGCAAAGCAGATGGCGCTATTGTCCCTTTATCGGTGTTTAAGAGGGGTCCTTTATGTTTAACAATTTTAATTGATTCATAGGCATTTAAGGAGGAAAACGTTGGTACCGCTTTTAACAATTTAACATTTTCTAGTTTAACGGGATGGCTGGTTTCAAATATATGTTTGGCGACCTGAGACCTTTCATATTTACCATATTTGAAGTGAGCAATGTGTTCTTTAAATCTTGTTGTTATATTCCTCTTGGTCTGACCAATATATTTTTGAAAACACCCTGGCTCTGCACAACTAATTTCATAAATCCCCGACTTTTGCAATTTTTCCCCCTTGTCTTTTGGATTACCTAGCAAATCTTTAATTTTATTAGTATTAGTGAAAGCAATTTTGAAATTACACTGTTTGAATATTTTATCAAGACCCTTTGTGGTTTTGTGAAACGGAAGTTTAACATATTTAACATTATCGTTAGAGGTGGTTGATTGCAAAGTCGTTGATTTACGGATGTTGATCCTATTTTACACTTTCTAAAAATATTATCTATAATATCAGAAGAGAAACCATTGTAATTCGCTATTTGTTTAATAAGAGCAAATTCCTTATTAAATCTGTTTTTATTTAAAGGAAATTCAATAATCTATTAATTAAAAGTTAAATGAAGCCAACTTATGTTGTATGCTATGATTAGAGGAAGACAAAATAAAGCGATTTACATTGGTTTCTTTTCTATAAATGTCAAATTCTAATTTATTACCATTTCTAATTACTAATGTATCTAAAAAGGGTAATTGTCCATTATTCTCTAGTTCATACGTAAATTTTATGCTTTGAAATTTTGAATTCATTTCTTGAAGAAAATCATCAACATTTGATTTAGAAGTGTCAAAAACTGCAAAAATTTCATCCACGTACCTTAACCATATTCTTGGGAAGTATTTGGAGTTTTCTTTTAACTCGGTTTCAAAACGAGACATAAATAAATTTGCTATGAAAGGTGATAAGCTATTTCCCATTGCTGTGCCTTCATGTTGTTCGTACAACTTGTTGTTGAATTGAAAACAGTTCTGGGACATGCAATGCGAAACAAGCTTGATATAGTCCTCAACTTTATCATCATCAATATCACTATCTATAAGAACATCCTTTAAATATGTTAAAGTACGTGGTATTGGAACACTAGGGAATAATGAACTGACATCAAATGAAATTAAGATTTCGTTCTCTTCTAATGTGATATTTTTAATTTTATTAATGAACTCTAAAGAGTTTTGTACAGATAAACTATTAAACTTTAAAATCTTAAATTCATTTGACAGCCACCTTGATAAATAGTAAGTCGGTAAGTTGATACCTGAAACTATTGGTCTCATCGATTTATTATTTTTGTGAATCTTTGGTAAACAGTAAAGTTTTGGCATTTCGGGATTTGAAATTGTTAATTTTAATTTTAGTGTGGGCGAAATTAGGTTTGGACATTCTTTCAAAACAGACTCTGTTGATTTAATCATTTTATTTAAAGGAACTTCATTTTTACGTTTTTGACTAACTATAATAATGAAGATTGGACATTTTTAAAGGAGATTCTTATAGGTATCTGAAGACAACTTAAAATTATGAATAAAAAAGAATAAAAACCCTTAACCATAAAAAATATTTCAAATACTAGATACGTATTTCGACCACTATATGGTCATCATCAGTAGGAATTTACAATTAAATTATAATTAGCTGTTATTCTGGAACACTTTAGAGGATATTCTCCTCACCATTTAGGCTGAAGTGAACCTTCTTAACATACCATTTACTATAATGTTGCTTTAAACACTATCGAGGATATTCTCTTCACCCGCAGGCTGGTGTTCTTCACAACAAACAAGTGAAGTGAAGTGAACAAGTGAACTTGTTTGTTGTGCCTACGGGTGAGGAGAATATCCTCGATAGTGTTTAAAGCAACATTATAGTAAATTGTATGTTGGGAAAGTTCACTTCAGCCTAAGTGGTGAGGAGAATATTCTCTGAAGTGTTCCGGAATAACAGCTAATTATTATTTAATTGCAAATTCCTACTGATGATGACCACATAGTGGTCGAAATACGTATCTAGTATTTGAAATATTTTTTGTGGTTAAGGGTTTTTATTCAAATCGTTCCTATAGATTATTAACCATGAAAATTATGGATTATACTTTTCAAAATGTTTAAATGAAAAGGAATCTGTTCTGTCAGTAAATGTTGATTCTGATGTTGCAAACAATCTTTACTATAGAAAAAGTGTAAATGGATTTTCTATCAACTTTTACAAAGACTTAGTATTTTGGAAAATTAAGAAACAAGCAGTTGTCAGCTTATCAAGTGCGGAAGCCGAGTATTATGCTTTATCAGCTTGCATTACTGAATGCATTTTCATTTCACAAATTGTAAATGAAATTTTGTATTTAAACGTTTACCCTATAGAGATATTTGTGGATAATCAAGCATGCATTAAGATGGCTACCACATTAGAAACTAAACGTACCAAACATATAGATGTACGACACCACTTCTTGAGAGATTTAGTGAACAACAAAAAGATATCCTTATTGTATGTACCGCCCCGCTCAAGAACAAGTGGTTGACCTGTTCACAAAACCTTTAAAGAAGAATAAATTCTTATATTTCAGAGAAAAACTTAATGTCGTTGAGACGTTGTAGTATATTACTTTGTAATAGGTTATAGACTGTTTTAGGTAATTTTAAATTGAGGGGGAGTGTTGATTATTCATCTACAATTCTAAAGTACCTATCAAGTAACTTTGTAATGAGAAATGTTGTTGTCATAGTGAGATTTTCTGACAGATTATGATTTGTGTTGAATAAAATATACATGTGATCAGTTGATTGGAAATCTTATAAAGTTAATTCTGCATATAGATTAATTTTTTCATAAAAGTAAGACACTGCCTCGGTGATTAATTTGTTTTAGAACATTCATCTTACAAGTAGAATACAGGGTGGTAGGATTCTTGTTATTTGCTCTAACAATAATTCTCAAGCACCTAGTTTCTATCTGCTGTAAGTATAAATAATGGAAGATTTAAAAAAGGACACGAAAATGCTTTTAAAGCTCGTATCACTCGCATTCGTACTTGGATAGAAGGAACACTAGACATGCAACTGGATGTTTATCAGTTGTCAATAGAAATAGAACAGTGAAACAAGTGCTAACTATGAGGAAATCCAACAAAAAATCATGTACAATACGTGCGCTTATTGAAAGAAGAATAACGGAAATCGCCGTTTTAGTTACGCCAAGAATTGCTCACAATCTTGTTGAATCAACAGTAAAATTACCGGAACTATCTATAAACACTTTTGTGGGAATTTTTCAGAGTGGAATCCATTTTTTCAACTCCTCAGAACTCTCATAATTGATAACGCCAATTTAAATGACCTTCAGAGGTTTGCGAATTTAAAATCATTTTTACGATGTGACCGTTCTGAATGGACCTGCACCTTGAAGAAGTTCTAGATTACTAGAAAGGGGTAGAACAGATTGAGAGTTCCAGTGATCTAAAGAGCAGAACTATAGGTTTAACCAAATTAGTAGGGTCTTTAGTAAGGAACCAGACTAAGACAGGTCTCCGAAAGAGGGCATTATAATTTAATTAAGGGCCGCTATGCTTGCGGCCACGTCCCCAATGCTCCACCCTAAGGTACTACATTGACTCCCGAAAGAGGGCAGCAGCTTTTTCGGTACTTAGAGTGGCAGAGATCATAGAGGTCGGCATGGCATTCTAAGACACACTAATGCGATGCGGAAGGCAACGAGAAACTACCACATTATCTACCAAGTGCACGGCATACTTAAATTGTTATTAAAGATGATGGCATTCTATGGGGTAAAAAATATTCTGAGTTAAAATGGTCTCCTATTCGGATCTCCGGGAGGGGATTACTTAGGATGATGTGATCGGAAAGTATAAGAAAGAGTCGTGAACATTTTGCGAGGTGAAGAGTGGAATGTCAGAAGTATGAAGTAAGTAGGTAAGCTAGAGAATTTGAAAATTGAAATGGATAAGTTAGCATTAAACATAGTAGGGATCAGCGAAGTTCGGTGACCAGAGGCGGGGGATTTTTGAAGCAAAGACTTATAGGGTAATGCACACAGAATCAGAGAAAGGAAATTTGGGTGTGGCGATAGTTCTAAGAAAAAAAACATAGGGCATTGTGTTGAAAACTACTTACAAAAGAACGAAAGAGTATTCATGGTTAGATTAGAATTTAACCCGTTAAATACAGTAATAATACAAGCCTACATGCCTACCTCTAGCCACAGTGAGGAAAAAGTAGAAGCGAATTACAAACATATCGAAGACATACTACGATACGCAAAAGGACATGAAAATTTAATAATTACGGAGATTTTAATGTAGTTGTAAGTGAGGATAGCGAAGAAGCGGTAGTAGGTTTATTTGGTTTAGGCACGAGAAACGACAGGGGAAATAGGCTGGTAGAATTTTGCGACATAAACAATTAAACCATCACAAACACATTATTACAACGTGATGCTAGAAGACATTACACGTGGAAGATGCCAGGAGATATAGGAAGAAATCAAATAGATTACATTCTTGTTAGACAATGGTATAGGAATCAAGTGAAGGACCGTAGAAGCTACCCAGAAGCAGATATATACACTGACCACAACATCTAGCATATCAATCTTTTGTCCCTGCATAGTAATTCCAAATGTCTTCCTGCATTTGACAGTATTCATTGCCTCTTCAACTTACAAGTTAAAAATTAATGGGAATAGGGCACATCCCTGTCTCACCCCTTTTCTAATATTTGCTTCACAACGTTTCTGCTCTAATTCTATTACTGCTGTTTGCTCTTTTTGTAAGCTATGTACTATTCGTCTATCCTTAAAACTCATTCCAATCTTCTTGAGTATTTCAAACAATTTTTTCCATTTTACATTATCGAATGCTGTTACCAAATCTACAAATCCTATATACACACTTTCTCTTTTTTCTATTGTCTTCGCCATTATCACCCGCAGAACTAGAATCACTTCCCGTGTTCCCCTTCTCCTGGTATTTCTGCAGTCCGTTTTTCCATCCGCCTTTGTCCAATTCTAGTTAATATTTTTGACACGTGTACTGTCAAACTTATTGTTTGAAAATTTTAACATCTATTCACACCTCTCTTTTTTGATATAGTGACTATGATGTTACGTTTGAAATCTTTAGGTATCTCGTCCGTCTCATACATATTGCTTACAAATTGGAAGAGACATTCTATCACTGCTTGTCCAGGGCTTTTAGAGTTTTTGCTCGCGCCTTATCTGTACCAGGTGGTCTATCATTTATTTAGACCCTTTAATGCTAATTCAAACTCATCTCTAAGTATAGGATATCCCAAGTCATCATTTTCAATGTCGGATTCCTGTTGTAGTGCAGTTAGTTCCTCTCCTGCATATAAATTCCCTATATATTTTTGCAATCTACCCACTTTCTCTACATTTTCCATAATGACGTTTCCTTCCGCGTCCTTTATATTTTTGCTATACGGTTTTATATCCCTAAAATTCATTCTAATTAGTTTGTATGCTTCGTTTGTTTTTTCTATTTCCATCTTAGTTTGTACCTTTTTGCATTTTTCATCAATCCATTGCTCTTTAGCTTTCCTGCATTTGCGAATAATTTTCCATTTTGTGAATTTGTATCTGTTTCCCTGTTTCGTCTGATTTATTTTTGCATTTTCGTCTTTCTTATTTTCTTTTTGTGTATACCCCAGAATATCTCTGACCGCCAAGTTTAAGCTGAATTTAATGTTATTTCATTCTGTTTTCTACTTCCTCAGTATAAGAAATTTTGCTGATATCTTTGAGCAATTTATCTGATTCTTTTTCAAATCTTTCGTGGGTATCTTTATCTTTTAGTTTCTCAAAGTCAAAATGCCTTTTTCCATTTCTTTTTTTCAAATTTTCAAATTTAAGAGCGGCTTTCATAATTACGGTGTTGTAATCAGTGTCTGTATCTGCTTCTGGGAAGCTTCTACTGACTTCTACTTGATTCCTAAACCGTTGCTTAAAAAGAGTGTAATCTATTTGATATATTCCCATATCTCTTGACATCGTTCTCGTGTATCGTCTTCTAGCATGATGTTTTCCGTATCTTTGTAGATTGCTTCTACCTCCTCGTTATTGTAGCTAGAGGTGAGCATGTATACCTGTATTATTACTTTATTTACCGGTTTGGGTTCTAATCTAACCTTGAGTACTCTTCCGTTCTTTTGTAAGTAGTTTTCTACACAGTGTCCTATTTTTTTTGCATAACTATCCCCACCCCCAAATTTCCTTTCTCTGATCCTGTATGAATTATCCTAAAGTTTTCGCTCTAAAATTCCCTTGCCTCTGGTCACCGAACTTCCCTAATCCCTGCTATGTCTAATGCTAACCTATCCATTTCAATTTTTAGATATTCTAATTTACCTACTCGCCTCATGCTTCTGACATTCAACGCTCCGACTCGCAGAATGTTCTCGACTCTTTCTCTAAAGTTATCTCCAGAATCTTGTAGCAATTTTATTTTCCACCTAATATATATATCTGTATAATCAATCCTTTTATTAAATATTAAATAATATAATACATTATAATGTTATCCAATCCACTTAATTTAATAACATCTATTGTCCAATAAAGAACTAGTATTTAGTTCATGTTAAAAGTTAAATTCTACGGTGACAATATATGAGCTTTTGTTTTGAATCCTTCCTATAGCCCCCTCTACTCAATAACTGCAAGGTAACTTTGTTACCAAGCAGCGACAAGCTCGGCCGGCACTTCTAACACAGCTGGGGTTCAAGCAGGTCGAAAGTTGTTCTTAGGAGCGATGTCCGTCATTGATTTTTGCTGTTGGAAGCGTGCACGATGGAAGATTGCACGTGTATGCTATCTTCATAAATTGTTTTGGATGGTCCATTTTTGTGTTGAAACCAGTCGTGAAGAACGATGAAGTTTTTGTTAAAAAGACCATTAGGAACAGTAAGTGAATTTGTTTCTATAACAATATTAATTAAAATTTTCAGTGTAACTTTGGGAATAATTGAATTTAAATTTAAATTATATTGCAACGTAAATTATAAATAAAAAACTTTTCTGAATGGTATTCATGCGAAATTGATGGAAAACAATTCTATCCTTGTATAATATGGAATCACATAGATAATTTATTCAAGTTAATTACAAACAACATTTGCTTTTTTATGGGGTGAATTACGCCTGGAACATCTGTAAATTGAAACGCAGATAATGGAAGCCAAGTGACGTGTTTTTCAGTATGCAGCACAGCTGTTTGTTTGGAATGGAATTTTCCGTTGTTAATACATGCATCAGCTTTCAAGCAGGTATTTAGGTGCAAATTGGAGTTCTGGTATGTACAAAAAATTATGTTCGTATGTTGTTTGAACTATCGACGTAGAAACGAGATAAATTTTACTTTAACCGACTTGTGTTAACTTTGAACAGGTCAAGGACAGACCTCAATTATATTTTTCGTAGTTATACGATATGAATCTGTAATTTGTTCCTACATAATTCTTTTATTAACTCAATGAAACATCAGAAGATGTCACTACTAATTAAATAAAGTAAATTCTTACAACTTTAATTTTTAGAAATTAAATTTCTACATTTGATATTTTATGAACAAGTTATCTGTAATTATCTACTGTGAAATTAAGGTAAATTTACCATAATTAACGCTTTCTATAAATAAGCAATTTTATGCTTTGTCAATTTGTTACATAAACCTCATTACATAGTAATTGGTACGGATATATTCAGTACCATTGTAATTAACTCTTCCTAATTTAAATTAACTTATAAAGGAAGACATATTTTTTGTAGAAAATTACATTATTGAATACCAGTTGAATAGATTCTTATTTTCGGACTAAAGACTATTTTTATTTAAGAGGAATGAAAGTCGATTCTGATTGTATTTAATTATTTTGAGTTTGAATGCACAAACAGTGCTTTTCTTTGTTTAATCTGTTCACAGGTGCAGTGCAGGATTGCTAAGGTCAAGGTCGAGCCATAAGGTAAGACACTTTAAAGATTAGGTGGTCTTTAAAAATTATATAGCGGTTATAGGAGAAAGGTTTCCGCATTAGCCTTGTACAAGGGACTTGTATTAGGTCTTCTCAGTATAAAAAAAATACGGTGGCGCCTTATTTTTATTATTAGTGGTTGCAATTACACCCCGACCCACAGCTCATTCTCTACCCCGAGCATATAGTTCGACTAGCCGCTTTGCCTTTGAGATTTCCTCAACTTAGAGCCACCTTCCATCTTAATTTGCCGTGGGCTCCATTTCTAATTATCGGAATTTCTCGTTAAACTAAAAATCGGAATTTAAAAGGCTACAATCTTTTACCCCAGAGGATTCCTTCATCTTAATTGGTATTTAAGTACGCTGTGTATCACAAAATGTACAAAATATTATCACTTAATGGGATATCGTTTAGAAGGTATTTGAATTAAACCGATCTTACGGCACCATCTTCAAAGAGCTCTAACTCCCTTACCAGGCGTGTTCGGATAACAAGATTTACGTTCAATCGACATGAATTGAGCCCTAAAATTTGCAATTTTCTTTTGTGAAGAGCGTTTCTTGACACTCTGTAGTTATCGTAACGTCTTGAATTTATATTTCCCTTACGCTAAATCGCATTATGATTGGACTTCCAAGTCTGACGAGCGACTTAATTTTACTTAGGGGTACGTGACGAATGAACTAGAAACTTCATTTTCTAATTATCGTAATTAAACGTTCGATGGATATTTTCAGGGAAAACTAGATTATATTTCACAATATGGATTGTGTAATAAATATAATCATAGGGACCAGAAGTAGCTGTAAGTATTTAATAACCACATGAATAAATGTACGTTTTCTCCAGCTTTGGATAAAATAAACTGTTGCTAGCGATATACAAAAGAAAAGTCATTTTGATAGTTCTTAATGGGCAAAGCGTATGCGATTTGCGAGCGATGAATTCCCTAGGGTACGAGATTGTGTAATGCTTGACTAAGAAACTCGTAAAGCCTTTTCATTTACAGTTTATTTGAGTTGCTCTATACCGTTTCTGTGTTATTTGTGGTCTTAAACACAGATTGTGCTGATCATTGATTATGGCTCTTGTTCGTGTAAATAATGGTTTTGACTGTGAATAACAGTTGCGCTAGTATTAATGATTGACGAATTGACGCCGTTGCATATTAATGAAGTTAAAAATGTAAACCATTATTTTCTTTATATGTAATGTAATTTTTTTTTATTGTTTAAAAAATTAAGCGATTGTATAAGAAAATTGCCAGCTTAAATCGCCTTGAATCTTTTCCGTGACCCCAAATCCCGGTTTGCATGTGCCGCTGTACAGAGACATGAACCCATCATAGCTCAGTCCAGACCTTTGCTCACCATCACGAGCATAACTGTTAGTTCGTCTTATTGCATACCGTTCTTCGGCACTAGCGGCGTCATCACTATCGTAGGGTGGTAACCGGTTAACGTGCACTACTATTGTTCTTCCTTTTGGGAGCATAAGAATTTGATATATCACGTCGTTGATCCTTTTTTCAACTTTGTATAGACTTCTACACCTTGATCTCATATCTGGTCTACATCCCATCGCTTGCGATCTGGATATTTTTTCTAACGTCTCCATGGATGTCGTGCATTTTGCGTTTGATCTTCTCTACGTAGTCCTTGATCACGATGTCATCTACGGGCTTACACTCAAACTCAATACCACACGGTAGATGTATCTCGCGTCGCACTCAAAATTTTTGCCATGACCGGCGTGCAACTCCAAAACAGGAGAACAGTGCCTTTACCAGCACGCCAGCGACGATGTAACTTCTTGGTTCGGTATGATATACATTTCGGTCCACTTTGTAAAATAGTCCATAGCTACCAAGATGTATTTATTCTCGGAGTCGATCTCAGGGAATGGACTCGCAATATCGATATGCACTCTCTCATAGCCTCATTAAAGCCCAACGATTTCCAACTGGTGCGCACAACTGACACTGGAGGCACCACTCTTAGACATGGTCATTGCAGCCTACACAGTAAAATCCTCCAGAGTCTTCTTAACGAAGTAGCCTCCCGAGGTCCCGTAATGCAGATGACCTAAAACCCCTTACACTCGACTTGTAAGAACCACCGTCTGAAGCGTACTCACGGATCGATCGCTATTCTCCAAGGATTTATTCTCTACTTTCAGGGAATTCCAATGTGCCTAGTACGACTTAAGGGTGGTACTCAATGGGCTAATATCTCACCAGCAGGGATCACACTTTCTTTCTAATTATGAGCAACGGCTACCATTTTCGGGATAACATCGCCTCGAAAGCAAATCTGCATTACGGTGACTTGCACCAGCACGGTGTTCCGTGCCGAATTCATACTCCTGCAGCTTTTCTATCCCTCTGGCGACTTACTCTTCGAAGTTTCTAAACTGCAATAGCCACTTCAGGGTGACGTGGTTGGTTCTCAGGTAAATTTTTTTCCGCAAAAGTACTTATAGCGGTGTTTTACGGATTTCATCACAGCCAAAATTTCGTGCCTTGGAAGTTTCGAGAGCACGTTGCTAAAATAAGCAATGGCTCTCTTGTTCCTCTTGCATCTGGGATGGTCCACTTCCGATGGCGACCTTGCTTGCGTCCAAATCCTAGATGAATTTACCTTCCGACCGTGGATAACTTAAGATCGGAGCTGTTGTCGATAAATGCCTTAGTTGTTGGGACGCATTTTGGCAATCTTCATCCCCAACGTAATTACGCCCATCTCCAGTCAGTTTAGTCAAGGTCTTGGTTATATTTGCAAAGTACACAACCCCAGAAAGTTGCGTAACTGATGAATAGGCGTGACTGTAAATTGCCATATGCCAGTACCGATAGTGAAAGCAGTGTTTTCCTATATTTGGGTTCTATATACACTTGTCAGTAGCCACCCTTCAAATTCAAGGTTGAGAACCATCGCGCACTGAAAGTGCATCTAGGGGGTCGTCAATCCTTGACAGTGAGTAACTATCCTTTTTGGTCACGTCATTCAATCGTCTGTACTCCACACAAATCTTGTCGAACCGTCCTGCTTCTTAACAAGCACAACATGGGGATGCCCAAAGGTATTCAAAGTGTTCAATCATTCCTTGCCCCCTTCCATATCTCCAATCATTTTCTCGGCCTCCTCGCGGTTGGCCAATGGGGGCGGCTCCGTGACGTAGTGGTATGTGTGTGACTATTACACCCAAGGTCCCGGATTCGAATCCCGACACGGTCCGCTTGAAAAATGTTAAGCGAGCATTTTTCACAAAAATACACCCTCGTTCGGATGAAACGTAAATTGGAGGTCCTGTGTGTGAGTGTTGTCGCGCACGTTAAAGATCCCTACCTTGCTTGGAACAGCAAGGGTTCGGCAAAATTCAAAATTTTCCAGGTTAAAAAAAACTCGCTTCCTGGCCACTGTAGTACCTTCGCGTGGAGCATTGGAAAATCACATGTAAGGTTGGCCAATGGGTGTTTCCACGGCTGCTATTATTGCCCTGGCATTTTCTGTATCGATGCTATGCTTGACTACTGTAGTCTTTTTTAATTGGCGGCTTCGTGGCTTTGGTATGCGTGTGACTACTATGTCCAAGATTCCGGGTTCAAATTCTAACTCGGCCCGCTTGAAAAATGTTAGGTGAGCATTTTCCACAAAAATACGCTCTTATTCGGATGAAAAGTAAAATGTAGGTCCCATGTGTGAGTGTTGTCACGCACGTTAAAGATTCCGACCTTACTTGGAACAGTAAGGGTTCAGCAAAATTCAAGTTTTCAGTAAAAAAAATTCGCGTGCTGATCAATATAGTACCTTCGGGTGGAGTATTGAAAAATCGAATGTAAGGTCTTTTCTTATTAGACCGCCGTCGACTGAGAACACGTCCGAATACCGTCGGATCAAGTTTTCAAATCCCGTCAGTTGTTGTTGTTCAAAATGTCGGACGGATTTGTCACCTGACTCAATAATTTCGCCGAACACTTTTTAGTGCCAGTTTTTTCTCAACACCGGCACATTCCGCCACGCGAACAACCTAGGAACACCACCCAAACGTTGTATCCTTTTTCAGCTCAATATCGTAGTCATTAGCGTTTAAAATCTTAACAGGTACACTATCCGTCACTTTCGTCAGAGCCTTTCTCCACACTTTCTGTCTTTCCGTCAAGGTATCGTCGTCTATCAAACCAACACGCACTTCCTTGTTCCTACTCTCGAGACATATTTTTTCATTTCTACACGGAATCCATACCGCTTCAAGAAATCCATCATCAAGGTAACTTTTATGGTGATCGTTGCTATTACTATCTGATTGTCAAATATCTTGCTCTCAGCTCCGATTTGTACATTTAGCATTTCGTGCGATTGAATTTCCTCAGCAGCCATGGATCGAAAGCGCACCGTCGCGGGTGACACTTTACCACTATTCTGCACTATATCCGCATTAGCAATTGACTTAGTGATTCTGGTATCAACCAATAACTTCACAGTCTTACAGTTAAACTGTCCATATATGTAAATGCTGCCTGCATGCTTAGATCATGCGATGCGAACGATGGTCCTTGGTGCAGAATCCGTGCAGGTCGACTTTCGCCCCCTCCTGTCGATCCCCTTCAGTTTTCCGACTTCTCTGTTTTTTCTTGAGCTGTTTAAATTTGGACGGTATATACCCAAAATCGCCATAACCGGCATCTGGGTCCCTTCCTCTTTGGTTGGTGTTCGCGAAGTATCCGTCGAATCACCTCTTCCGTGTTTTCTTGGCCTTGCTCCCTCACGAAACATGTTACTTTTGCCACAACTACGATGTGAAGCTTACATTGCCGCTTCAAACTCCATGGCAAGAATTAATGCATCATCTAGGCTCTTTGGTTGAGCCAACCGTAGCGCTTGGTGGATCTCTCCGATGTGTATCCAGTCAACAAAGATATGTACTGCCAGCTGTTCTAGGAAGTTATCCGATACTGTTGGGTTGGCTAGTCTCACCAAGCGAGCAATATATTCTTCAAACTTCTGTAAATTTTTGTTGGCCTTTTAGTAACGGTTCTTCACTTGAGCGTGGTACACCTGTTGCAAATGGGAGTAGGTGCCTCTGTGGCTCAGCTGATATGCGTGTGACTATTAAGCCCAAGGTCGCTTAAAAAATGTTAGGCGAGCATTTTTGACAAAAATACGCCCTCGTTCAGATGAGAGATGTTAAATCGAAACTTTTCTGTGGTTAGTTGATGTCACCTCGGTAACTAATTACTTTTTCATAGAATAGATCGAGAGTAGTAGCTAGCAAGTTATTTAAAACGTAGGAAGCGACTCCTCTTGCTGGTAAAATGTGTTGTAGATATTACCAATGAGGTTTTGCATTTCTGTAGTCAACAACGTCCTATTCATATAGCAATATCAATCGGAAATAACGGTCTGAGCGCGACTACCAAATAGAAATATCAGTTCTATAAAATTGTACCAATTACTCGGAAACTGTAATAACTGCCGTTGGCAATCCGTTTTGACAGCCTTTGAAGGAGGTTTAATGCATATATTGAGTATGTATAAAAGCTAACGCTTTCGAAACCCGATGAATGACTCATCATACTGTAGCGCCGATTGGTGTGCTCCCGACCAGAGTTACTACATTAGAACGCAGACAAAGGGTTTGAATACAGAAAATAATTGGTGGAACGCCGTGGCGTGACATCTTCAAATAAAAATAATTCGCAGGCCCTGCGATGTGAGATTACTTGTTTGACAGGTACAAGGTTTTAACATTTAATGGTTATTTAGATTACAACAAGAAATGGCAGACAGGTTATACATGCCAACACTGAACGGTGAAGTGTCGTTACCGTTAGTAGGTAAAGCTACAACGGGACTAGGCTGGTAACTTGGTTCAACCTAATTAAGATTTACCAACCAGACCTTTGCGAAAGCCTGACCGACTGAGATGGAAAATATCTGGTCCATCAGTTAACGACGACATGAATCAGAAATGGAGATTTGGTACTTGGAATGTCAAAGAAATGTACGGTAAAGAGTATGAAATCATGAGTGAAATGAAAATAAGGCGTATGGATGTGCTGTATGTGAGTAAAACGAAGTGTAAGGGGTAAAGATGTTATTGAATTATATGTCGGTATGTTGGGCTTGTGGTCTAGAGTAGAGAACAACGAATTCGGGACGAAAGGTGTTGGTTTAATTTTGAATGATCAAGCATGCATGAAACAATATGAATTGGTTTCTTCCCGCATCTTGTGAGTTAAAATAAAAGTAGGCTTCAGAAAGATCTTTGTAAATAGTTTTCTACACGTCGTCCCATCTTTTTTCGCATAACTATCCACACCCCCGAATTTCTTTTTTCTGATCCTGTATGAATTACCCTGAAGTCTCCACTCCAAAAAACCCCCGCCTCTGGCCAGCGGACTTCGCTGGTTAGTACTATGTCTAGTGCTAACCTATCCATTTCGAGTTTCAGGTTCTCTAACTTACATACTTGTTTCATACTTTTAACATTCCACGCCCGGACTCGCAGAATGTTCACGGATCTTTTTCTATATTTTCGGATCACATCTCCCGAAGTAGTCCCCTCCCGGAGATCCGAATGGGGGACTATTTTACCTCCGGAATTTTTTACCCCAGAGGATGCCATCTTATTTACTAACAATTTCTGTACGCAGTGTACTTGGGTGGTAATGTGGTGGTTTCCCGTTGCCTTGCACATCGCAGTAGTGTGTCTTAGAATGCCATACCGACCCCTATGGTCTCTGCCACTCTAAGTACCGAAAAAGCTGCTGCCCTCTTTCGGGGACCTATCTTAGTCTGGTTCCTCACTAATTTGGTTAAACCTATAGTTCGGCTCTTTAACTCATTGAAACGCACAAGCCATTCTACCTGTTCTAGTGTTTAAGAACTTCGTCAAGGTGCAGGTCCGTTCAAAATGGATTATTTATCTTATTGAAATTTATTTATGTATAACACGTTTCAAGACCTTGTCCCAAGGGAGGAAATAGAGCTAGAATTAGGGTTTCACGTCCTGAGCGCTATTGTAGGGTTTCTAAATTTTTAGTCATAATGATGAGCACCTTTAAAATAATAGTGCACGCGGGTCGCGGTAATTTAGAACTTCAAAGGGATTTCAAACTTTTAGACGTAGAGGATGGAAATATTAACAAAGCTGCTGTGCAGAGGACTTACTTGGTTACCACACCAATGAAGAGTTAGAGATGGGCTGGGTTGAAATATTCTTTGCAAAGCTGAAAACAAAATAAATTGAAGTTGGACGCCACTGTGTCTAGCATTTAATTATAATTTTAAGGTAGATACCGAAACCTTAGCGGAGTAGTTAATTTTAAAATTTTTGATTTAACTTCTTAGAAAATTGACCAGATTAGAATCAGAAGGAAATAAATAATTTTACAGTTTTTAGTTATATAAAAAAAATTATTAGCTGAACAAAATTTCGTTATTAATATTTAGATTAGCATCAGATCGGATATTCACGTACAATTTTAATCAAAAACTGTAGTTCAAGCAATCTTAAAATAGTTATTAGCGAGAGTTTCAAATATGAACAAAGCTATTACTTTCATGAAAATACAAGTTTGTAGTAAAAAAAATTAATTAATCACCAAAAATCGATTCAGTTGGATACCGGGTCTTCAGACTGAAACGATGGAGGTTTTCGCGTCTCGAACCGTTTGTGGAAAAGGCGTTGTGAAATAAATCCGTTGTTGGATTCAACAAAAATAACTCACCGTTAACCACTGGCCGCTGGCTGTTACCCTTAGATTGGTTAGAGCCAGTTTCCAACTGGCTGCTTGCGCTAAAAAGTCGATGGCCTCAGAATTTTCTTATAGTACGTGACTGGTGAACGATGCTTAGACATCAACGATGCTAGTAGGCTCGAAGGTATATGTTGGGTATGAGGTATTTGTTTGCGCCATGGTATTTATTGGTTTGTAGGATTTTGTATACTCGTTAGAATTTTGTTGGCTCTACAAAATTTGCGCTGAAACGAATATAAATTTAGGCACCTAAATGTTTCACACTAAATCTCACCGTGTATTTACATTTTCAATGCTTCACCCGAAGGTACTACATTGGTCAGGAGGCTAGATTTTGTTGCTTGGAAATTTAGAATTTTGCCGAACCCTTGCCGTTTCAGGCAACGTAGGGATCTTTAACGTGCGTGACAACACTTACACACGGAACCTCCATTTAACCTCTCATCCAAACGAGGGCTTAATTTTTGTGAAAAAAGCTCACCTGCCATTTTTTCTAGCAGTCGGCACTAAATCTCACCACCATCGACTACCCATTCTGCTTGCCTCGAAGATAATGTGGAAATGATCGAATTGA
This sequence comes from Platerodrilus igneus, assembly GCA_036346225.1. NCBI lineage: Eukaryota > Metazoa > Arthropoda > Insecta > Coleoptera > Lycidae > Platerodrilus > Platerodrilus igneus. The sequence continues at coordinate 947,639 of JARFIW010001124.1, forward strand.
GAATACGACTTACAAAGACAATTCAACCGGAGAGATCTTATCAGAACAAATGTTTAAAGCCCACGCGCCATGTGTATGAAACAAGTTGAAAACCTTTATGTATATTGTGAATAATAAGGTAAGTTTACACGGACTTTTGAATGATTATATTACTATTTAGGACTATACAAGCAGGTTTCAAAACAGCTGAATTGTTTTCTATATGATTGTGGTTGCAAAATGTCGAACTTAGCCTTAGAATTTAACTAAACTTGAAAATACAAATCTCATGTTGTTTTCCATATGGGGCCGAGGATTTTTATAAGAATCCGAACATGTATCTAAATTTGCAAATAAATATACTTAGTGAAATTTTTTTTCACACCTTTATGTTGTTCCAAAAAGAAATTTCATTATATAACCAAAAAAAAATCGTTACAAACTTCCCGTTAAAACATGATATAAAAGAAAACATTCCTCCATGATATGCATAAAATTTAAACAAATGTCACTTAGCAATTATTTCCCTGTCAGAAAAAATCTTAAAATATAAATAACAGGTACACGTATACTTACATCCTGTCCACAGCCGTAAATAAATACGAGAAATGCATTTCTGCACAAAACCTAAAAGCAATAACGTAACCCTAAACCGAACGTAAAATTTATGGATAACCAAATGTTAAACTTACCTTAGCTTATAATTAATAAACAAGTTGTTGACGTTATCATTTCCGAAATCTCAAGTTAAAACGTAATGACATTTTGCATTAATATTTTATAGTTAATTTAGAACCGGAGTCTGTAATTTATCGTGCAATAACTGCGCTTAAAAAACTAGTGCACTGGCATGGTTATTAACCACACAAAATCATCTAGGTTTCTTATAAAGCATCAACACAAGAACAGACTATTCCTACATTAAGTCAATTTGTGTGCCGAAGAAGAAAGCTACAATCCGAGGAGACAATTCGATTATCTACAGTATGTACCCATCCAACCCATCGTACATTGCGAGTCTGCATTTAGTACCATCGTAACAGATCTGAACGTGCGCAGGTACTCACAACCGGACACTCCTACGAAACAATTTCTTTCATTTACTTGTTACGGAACATCGACTCTTCTGACTGTATACAGATAAAATAAAGCCATGCCTCTTAAAAGGGACCATCTTAAGTAATTCGTAACTTCGTAATTTTCGAAAGTCTCCTCACGTGAAAGGACTTTGCATAGTAATCATCTCTTACACCGCTTAACTTATACATATAGGTGAAAATAATTCACCAAATGGTATCGTGTTTTCTCTTCAAAAACATTTCCTGTCCACCAAACAACCACGTGAAAGGTATTTTTAAAACATCACCTGCAGATAAACGAAAATTATAAAATGAGTGGCCTCAATACGACATGGAAAATCTTATGAATCATGTGTGCTTGAAAACCCAACTTGGTGTTTTTAAAACAGCGTCTGTTCAACCTGTTAGGCATATCTGCAACGAACATTGCAGAATTATCTAGTGTATAAGTGGTGGCCTACATCTTATATAAAACCATAGAAATTTACCATTTCGATTAATAATGCCTTAAAAAGATAACAGTGTGGAAAATTTCCATTGTTCGATAATGGCGTTAGTAAACAAATGTGTGAGAACAGGATACCGCGTTTTAACGTGATAGTAGTATTTTCGAAGTAAATGCTTTTGATAAACAAGACTTTTCAATAATAAAGCAAACACATATTGCAAGCATCATAAGCTTTGTTGATACCAAACCAACGGTTCAAGCTACCAAATTAAAGATATTTCTAATCAATATGTTGGTAACTTATTTAAGAGATGCATGTGTTTATAACAGATTTGCACCTTATCAGAATTCTTCTGAAGCAATAGAAGTTTTATGTTTCCGGAAAAGGATATCGTTTATAACGAACTAGGAACGGTAACGTCTACGATGTTCGGAAATTTTTTGGATCATGGAGTTATACAAGGGATTAGGAGTAAGAGGGTTACTTCAAGAGAGGAAATGACCGAAACGGAAACAGGTTCAAGAACGGGGACAGAACGGGAAAGAGTATCGGAAACAACATGATCTTGACCTTTACGGTGGAGGATAGTAAAATCATATTGTTGGAGGAGGAAGGACCAACGGGCGAAGCGGCCGTAAGGACTTTGTAGTTTGTTGAGCCAGAGGAGGGAGTGGTGAACGGTGATAACAGTGAAGTGGCAACCCTAACTTAAGGGCAGAACTTCTCAATCGCCCACAGCACTGCCAGGCACTCCTTTTCAGTAACTGAAGGGTTGTGCTCACGCTTGGACAGTGAACGGCTGATATACCTGACGACCTTTTCGCCTTCGGGGGAGGTTTGGCTTAGGATCGCACCCAAACCAAAGTGGGAGGAATCGGTTTGAATAGTGAAAGGTAAGGAAATGTGAGGGCAGGAAAGTATGGGGCGGAAACCAAATGTTACTCGAGGGAGAGGAAAACAGACTGACAACCGGGAGTCTAGGAAAAGGGAACATTTGCATGGGTTAGATTAAAAAGAAGAGAAGCAAGGGTAGCAGAATTGGGGATGAAGCGCCGGTACAAACTGGCCATGCTAATCAGGCGACGGACTTCAGAAACAGAGGTAAGAGGAGGGATGTCAAGGATACCAGTAACTTTGTCGGGATCAACCAGGAGACCATCTCGGTTAACGACGTACCCGAGATAGCGGAGTTCAGGGAGTCAGAAATGGCACTTATCCTGACGGAGGGTAAAGCCAGCAGTAAAAAGACGGGAAAGGACTATGATGATATCATCGAGGTATGTGAAACAGAATTGTTCCAGGTCAGAACCGATTACCTGATCGATAAGGCGTTGGAAAATGGCAGGATAATTATGAAGGCCGAAGGGTATCTGGCAAAATTGAAACCAACCTCGATGAGGGACGATGAAGGCAGTGATGGGTTTGGATTCGGGGGACAGAGGGATTTGCCAATAGGCGGAACGAATGTCTAAAGAGGAAAGGTAACGAGCATCACGAAGCCGTTCAAGGATGGTAGAAATATAAGGAAGAGGATATGCATCTTTTTGTGTAACTTGGTTGACCTTCTGGAAATCAATGCAGAACCGATAGGAATTGTCTTTTTTCTTAACTGGGACAATGGGGCTCGACCATGGACTAGTAGAAGGTATGACGACACCTAAGCGGAGCATCTCATCGCGTTTCTAATAAACAACCTTAACGAGCGGAGGGGAAGAAGGTAATAGCGGTGTTTAATGGGCTCGGCTGACGTGGGGATGTGGTGTTGTACTAAGAAAGTACAGCCTAGACTTTACATGTGATTTTCCAATGCTCCACCCGAAGGTACTACATTGGCCAGGAAACGAGTTTTTATACCTGTTCCAAGAAAGGTAGGGTGCGTGACAACACACACTCGCCTAACATTTTTCAAGCGGACCGTGTCGGTATTCGAACCCAGGATCTTGAGCGTAGTAGTCACACACATACCAACTACGCCATGGAGCCGCCTGTACAGCCTAGACCAAGAGATTATCGGGAGAAAGAAGATGAAGTTAGGGAATCTAAACGAAGTTATTTTCCGGAAAAGGTTGAAGATAATGTGCTTAGGAGTGGAAGTAGTGATAGCCAAGAAGGAAGGAGGAGCAAAAGTCCATAGACCATTCTGAAAACTGGGTAAACACTACGCAGATTTCCAGAAATATATGCCGAATATAAGTTGGTGGGAGACGTCGGGAATAACAAGGGTGTCATGGGTAATGACGAAATATTGGAGAGTGATGGGAAGGGAAATGGAACCTAGGATCTGACAGTTTGAGTTGTCAACAAGGCTACAAAAGGATGATGAATGATTCTGAAGGGAACGGTTCAAGAAATTTAAACGGCGCCTACTAGGACCACCAAGGATCGTACGGGTGGCTCCCGAGTCTAACAGAGCAGTACAAGAGATCGCAAAGATATAAACAGACAGAAAGCGCGTTGGTCACCACGATCACAAGTACACAGGAAGTTTAATACGAAATGAGATTGGTCATCTAGACCAGAAAAAGGGAGATCCGAAGACATAGAAAGTATAGGGTCTTCGCCTCGGTCTAAGCACCCTACCGACGGTTTAACGACGCTTTACTTGTTCGGCAGTTAGGTCGAGTAACCCCCTTCCGACCACAACCATAACAATGTCGGACTTGCGGACTCGGACAAAGTGGAGAAATATGCCCAGTTTTGTCACAGTTGAAGCAGGTGACCTGACGAGTAGAAGTAGACATAAAGACAGGAACAGACGATACGGTAGCAGAAACGTTATGTCAAATAGGAGGTGTAGAACGGACCTTGATAGGTCAGTCATGATGGCTAATTGTATTTGTAGAAAGCGAAACTGGCTTAAAAGAAGCAAAATCTTGTTCTACGTATGAGTTTTTGTCTTGGCTAAGAGGTACATAGTTCTCAACGCGAAATTTCTTGCGTTCTAATTGCAAACATTCGGTTTCCAATTCTTGTAGATATCGAACAGTAGGCAACTGGATGAGATAGAGGGGAGATAAATTTCGAGAAACAACATCCAATTGTATATCGTCCGGTACACTCCCATGACGCCGAAATAATACCTTCCGTGGAGTCCTGTGCTCGTTTTAAAATATCCTGAAATAATCGATGTTTATAATTCGGGTGTTCAAAATATTGAACCAGTAAATTAGACAAGACTTCCAGTCAGAGAACATATGCCGGTTACCCCGATACCAAAGTAACGATTTGGACTCGAACAAATCCGCTGCAGACTCAAATAACTGCAATTTTGACACCTGTCGGTCTCGTCTGAGTTCTTCGACCAGTTCTAAAAAACTATGTACGGTATGCACCAGGACGACGGATAATTAAAACGAGGTACTGATTATTTAAATTATAGAGGAATTTTCTATTTCGTAGCAAATAGGTTTAAATGAAATTGTAGTAAAGTGTACTTATTGTCGTAATGTCTAATATACAGGGTGGTGTATTAGTATCAAAAGCAGAATCTATTCGAATGAATAATTAAATAAAATGGCGAAAGGTTTAGTACACCGTTGAAAGGTGGACGTACCAAATGGTACCTGCAAACGTTTTTAAATGCGAGCCCTGTCATCTCTACTTTACGAAGAAGGATGCCTTTAAGCGGCACCAGGTAAAATAGCATGGTACAAGCGCATTGTGGATTAAGCGTTCAGTCAAACCAGTAACTGAAAACTTAAACTGCGAGTCGTGCGGCACTTCCTTTACCAGAATGGACCATTTATGGAGGCATCATGTTAGGCAGTACGGGGTGACTTGGGTGACATCGGGGCTTAAATGTTTAAAAACCGTATGACTAGCTATTGCCGGCACTGTCGAGGGGTTATCCGAGTTTTTGCGCAAGCAGGAGCGATTTATTTGTTTAGTCGGCAAAAAATTAAAGGACCCTACTGCTGTAAAGGTTAATTGTGAACTTTATGGTGCGACAACAAAATGAGCATTGGTCAAGAGACTACCGATGTAAAATCGTTTAACAGAAAAAATGTTATTATAACATCTGGCAGCAATCTTCGAAACGAGTAGGAGGAGATTGTGCGAAATTATGCGACAAAGGTTAGAAGAATTTAAGCACCTATGGTCGTGATGGTCTTTGGAGAAAATGCTTTACTAAGAAGTTAACATTAATAAGTATAACCCGCTGTGAGGGTTCAGTGGCATAAAGAGAGGAACCTTGCAAGACCAAACTAAATTTTATACTTAAGTTGTTTCGGAAAATTTCTATCTGAAAAATATATATGTATTAAAATAGGTGGTAAACATATGCTGTATATTTATAATTAAATAAAAGTCTTTTAAAATAATGTGTACTACGTTTTTGCTTGCACCAATTTTGTAAATTGAGTTGATCTAAAGTTAAATTAATGGTAAATTCAGACTTCCAAGAAAAATTAGCTGGGTATAACCATACAGGATTAGAAAATGTTTATAAATTTATAAAACTTTAAAAATTTGGGTTTGGGAGGGTTGTAAGGGTTGATTTTAGATTATAAGTAATGTCGGATTGGAACCTCCAAGAAAATTTAAGCATATCCGATGTCTCACGCGTTTAGAAAATGTGTATAGATAAAAAAGTTATAAAATTGGGGATTGTACCTTGGCTAGGGTTTGGTCCTACAATAAAATTATTGTCGGATTGGAACTTCAAAGAAAATTTTAAGACAACCAATACTTTACGCGTTAAGGAAATATTTATAAATAACAAAGTTATAAAATTTGGATTTGGAGGTTGTATCTTGCCTAAGGAGTGATCCTAAGATAGAAAATTAAAAAGGTGAGGATATATAAGTCGTGTCAAGCCGATAAGCGCCCAGAGGTGTCTCAAAAATTTTAGGGGTTTGGTTACCGAATTTTGGGGTGAGGTTGATGGGGTCAAAATGATGTAAAAAACAGTAGAGTTAACCTAGGTTAGCCTGGTGGCGCTGCGGCGTCGAAATCCACCTACAGGTGGAGTTCCACCCCTCTTTATGGTGTTTTGTGTGGCGGTGACGCTGTCCTCGGATCCGTCTCCTCTACTCATATATAGCACGGTTCTACAAGGATAATCTTCCTGAAGATCAGCTTGTAGATGTGGGTGATAATCATGATGATAATGTTGATGCAATAGTAGTTAAGAAAGCAAATTCGCACAGAATGGGAGAAATAATACGCCACGAAACAGAATTTTAATATGTAATGCCTCTAACCCAAAGTTTTCAATAATTTTAAATGTAACTAACATTCAAGTATCTTAACATATTGTACCAATCTAGAATAATAAACTTTATATAAATTTAGTAACATTTAATTCCTATTTTTATTAAGAAGTTTATATTTTGTAATTGTATGACATCTTGCTACATTATTAATTGCTTGAGCAAGATTGCTAATAGATTTTGCTATTGCATAATCTGATTCAGTCAACTCAGCCAAAATTTTGTCATGCTTGTCCAGTGCATGTTGTGTATGGTTTCGATTTTGTCTCACTGGACGAGATAGGTTTTGGACCTCTTGGAGCGACTTTTTAAAAAGCTTCTTCCAAAAAACACATCAAATTTATTTTATAATAATTACAATAAGATTTTTTAACAACTTCGACGTTATCTTCATTAACGTCTTAATTCCAAAAATATTTTAAGTCAAATTTACTAAGATTTAATAATTAAAATTAGGGTGAGTAGCTTGAACAACCAACAACGTTAAAGTTGTGAAGCTCAAGACTGACTGGCCATCCTGGGCTTTTGAAGGGTATTTATGCTATCCGTGCCCCTCACATTGCTTATGGGAATTGCAGAGCTCCTGTCTGGTTATTTTTTTATACAATACAATGTATTACTTCTTAGTAATTTTAATTCTAATAATTGCTGTCTTATAACCTACTGTGACCTGCACCTGCACTATCATGTTGCGTCTGGAATTCAATGTCTGCTTCCGTTATCTTTGTCTGGCTTATGAACTTTCATTAACCTTTTATTTATGTCCTTCAATTTATACATTGAAACAATCTAACTTAAGATTTAATAGTTTCATTTAATTACATATATATATCCTAATTTGGGGGATATGTAACCGACGTCGTCGTAAAACTGCTCGTCTGTCTTTAGGTGGTTTTACAGTAGCATCCAATGGCGAGCACTGAGTAGTTTCGCTTTGCCTGTTGACAACAGTCGCTGAAACTACATTAGCTAGATCACCTGTAACAGTTTGTTGAGCTTCGTCATCGTTCAAGAAAACAATTTCATCATAGTTAACGTAGAGAGAGGAAATTCAGATGTTGCGTCATCTTTTTAAACAAGTCTTGTACTATATATTCCAGATTCCAATAAATTCACTCCATCTATTGAAGTGGCGATAACAAGTTGTTCAAACTTCGACAGCGCTTCACATGTGGACCACCGCCAGTTCCTACCTGCCCATACTTTAAATCTCGAGCATGTTTTCTTACATTTGTTTTCATTGCGCTGAAGGTCTGCAAATAAATTGGGTAATAAGTAACTCACTATAAGATTTTTATTACTTACATCTTCCCGTTGCCTCAAACATTGTGCACGTCCAATTTCTAATAATTTATTTATCTTTTGAACCTCTTTTGGATTACATTTTCCTCCAGACATAATACTATTGACTTCCAAAAATTAATTTTTTTTCTCTGTACTTTGGTAGTTCGTTGGGCACGAGATATTATTGAAAGAAAAAAAACGCAGAAGACCCCTTACAGTTGTATGGAAATAATAAAAATAGATAGTGCCCCCCCCCTCGCCAAGGGCAGAAAACGACTTATTTTAGGCCTTACCTAGGCTTGACCTTGTGATGTTACATTCCCATTTCTTTCAATGATTTCTGCTCATTCATCCCTTATTTCCACCTTCACGTCCGTCGGCCCCCTCGCGCTCGCGCACTCTGGCTCCCTCTTGACCGTCGCGAGCGCGCGAGATATAATTCAGTACCTTATTTAGGTAAGTCGTCAAGAGATTACCTAGGTTAAGCCTAGGCAAGACCTAAAATAAGTCGTTTTCTGCTCTTCGGGGGGAAAACTCTGTCTATTTTAGTCCTGTGATTAAGATTAGGTATAGTCTAATAACGGCCAAAACGGAAACTAATAGCCGAGTACCAACGTATGTCGTGCCATCGTGATAAGGTAAAGGAAAACACATATAAAGTAATTTATATTCTACACGTAAGATGAGCTTAATCTAAATGGGAACCAAAACAGACGTACATATTTTCTGTAGCGGAAGCTGAGGTAGCCTGGCAATATTTTTATAACAGAATTTTAAAAAGTTCGTCTTTCCAGTTTCCATTTTTTAATATAATATCTAAAGGCACCTCGTTTTGTAGTCTGTTTGTGAACACAATGCAAATCTAATGCTGCCCGGTAAGTAATTAATTTTTGCTTCTACGAAAGCTGTCTTAATCTTGCCCGCTATGGTCGCTCTTGAAGCTGGGCCAACTTTTCTTCGCAGTGAAATAAAAGAATGAACTGATTTATTGTTTGGCCCTCTTCTTTTCGAAGAGAGCTCGATTAATGTATTTGTCCAATGCACTGGGTCCAAATCTGTATCGCAGTTCTCTAATAGCTTCCAGCCTGACTCTGTAAAAAGACCTATCTGTTTTAGATCCAAAGTCGGACCAGAACGACTTTGATCCCTGTTCTCTACTCATCGATTGTTCATTTATTTTCAATAGCGTTAAGTTGTGTATTCTGAGATCCGAAGCTAGCAATGAAATCAGAGCCAATCTTCTGGACACCTGGAATATACTACTTCTGTCCACATCGTGGGATTTCATCCAGAGAATGAGTTTATCTACGTCTCAGATAACCTTGTTATTTGAAATTGGGCTCGTAATTTCAATAGCTTTAACTATCCTTTTAACAAGTGGATGACCCGATATCTGTTCGTTTTTGGTAGGGTCCGCTAGCGTCGCTATTATGGATTTATGCGCTTTGATTGTGGCTGGCGCAAATCCCTTAGCGGTATGCAGGTAAGGCAGGTATTGAGTGACTGACTTTGGTTCAGGGTTAACTGCTAATATGCCCTGTTGCATCGCCCTTACAACCCATATTCTCCAAGGAGCAACGTATGTTCTAAAAGAGGATTTTCGCCATGAGCTTTTGAGCAAATCTCTATCCACCCTCGACCAATCGCTAATCAAACCGGTCCACTCCGTACCTTCCAGGTCTCCAAGCGTAACTTCTGTGCTTGGTGTAACGGCTTTCAAGTCCGCGCTTCTATTAGAGATTGCTTGAGGTTTGCTTGTTGAAAGGGAGGTGCCAGTGCACGTGCCTTCAGGTCGCCTTTCTAGAAAACTTTGTCTCAATTTGGTACTATCAGTATATAAATACCTTTTGCCGAATTCAGGTGGTGTAATACTCTCAGTATTAGACAAGACATTCGTAAATTCGGCCTGATGATCTTTCACATCCATTGACACGTATCGCAGCATTGCCCTCGAAGCTCTACTTGCAAAAAGATCTATCTGCGATATACTCCATCTCCTGGATATTTGATGTGTTATGCTCGGGAGCAAGTGTCAATCTGGCAAGGGTTTGTTCTTCGATAGGCTGTTCGCTTCGCTGTTGTACACTCCTGGCATATATTGAGCTATCAAGGTTATCCCCCAAGCCTGTGCCAACTCGAGCAGAATGTACATCAGCTCCAACATTTTCAAAGATCTCATTCCTCCGTGGCTACTACCGTACTGTTGTCGGATTGAAGTAGTGCGGTCTTCCCCTTCATGGAGCACACGTTCTGCTTTATCACCATGTAAACTACAAACATCTCTTTGTAGTCTATATGTCACTCCTTTTGAGCGGGAGATCATAACCCCTTCGTTACACAATTTTGTATCTGAGCCTCCAGCCTGACTCGCTCGCATCTGTGACTATAAATATTGTGGGATGGGCCTGAAAAATCGAGGACTTCATTTCTAAATTCCTCACCCACCATTGGAATCCCGCAAGCACTTTTGTTGAAATCTTGTGATTCAAGTACGCCTGTTTTCTGGAAGCGCCCGACGTGCGCGCAGCAAGTATCTCGAATGCAGCCTTCCCATAGGAATAACGAAGGCTGCGAAATTCATTTCGCACACCAGGCTTTTTGCTATCTTCCAATTCCAGCACTGTTTGCTCTGAATCTGTTTTAGGTCTCTCGTTATAGAATCCACCTTCTTTGAAGGCAACGCCGCCGTGTTTAGTTGTGTTCCAGTTGATTCCCAAATAATCCAAACTTGGGCGGGGTAACAATATTGACTTTTCCTTGTTCATACACCACCACAAGGTTTCCAGAAACAATATCGCTTCCTTTGATTGGACAAAGAGTGTCTGAGTTTTGATTTGCCTGCAAAAAGTCGTCTACTATTCTCCTGCCCTTTTTGCGAGGTTGAGCTGCCAGCCAATTTGAAATTCTTGAAAATTCGAGTGGTGCGGTTGAGAGGTCAAACAGTGGACATGTTATGTGGTATATTTCATGCCTCTGTACTATGACAAGAAACCTTTAATATCTCTCCTTTATTGGGATATGATAGTAAGCTTGGGAGATACTTGTCTTGGTCATGCAGTCGTTGTTTTGGAGAAACGAAGGAATTTTTTGATGGTTTATAAGCCGAAATTCCCGTGGGAATAGAAACTGGTTTAAACGGTATTGAATAGCCGCTAAGGGTTTCCAAAATTCTCGGTGGAGCTCCAATGGATTTCCATTGCCCTTGGTAATCTCTGAACTGGCCCGCCTTGAACGCTGTTATTGCTTTGTCATTGTTTCTTTGATCTTTTCGCCAATTGATCGGGTTTTTTGCGTATAACCCCGCTTTCTGGAAACTGAATCTCTGTGCGGCTGATCTTTTCTGGCAGAGTACGCGGCCATTTTTCCAAAGGGGCGTTTTGACTGTAACACTACCCTATTTGGCCACGTTTGACCCCTAGACGAATTGTGTGTTGACATATCAAAAGTGGAGATTCTTTTGTGAGATGTACGGAAGGAATCGCCGTAGTGTCTGGTCAATTTCGCCGGAGGTTCCTCTGTAAATAGATGAGTAGAAGATGACGGTGTTGCTTCTAACAGTGTTCCCACCTGAATATTTATTGGAAGGAATAGTTTCCTTCTTTGTTCTATTACCCCTGCCCTTTGGCCACACACATATTGTAAAACATCATCCGAGAGCATCTTGAAAACCGCTGTAACGTATTTTTTTACGTAGTTACACTTTGCTTATTAATCTAAAATAAAACCGCAATAATATAAAAATATAATTTGTAAATTTCCGTACAATAAAAATAATTCATAAAATTTATAATAGCATATAGACTTCTTTGCTCTTGAGGTCTAAGTTTCGTTAATAAGCTTCGTCGAGTTGTCATTTCGTGCCACTTTTCTAGCGGCGTCTGAACGGGTAAGCTGCTATCAGCGGCGTAGTAAAGTCAAGATGGTGGTATCCAGGTACGTGGCCTGTAACACAGTCCGCAAGAAGTTAGAATTGATTGAATCTTCGTGTCTGAAAGTGGTTCCTAACGGCTTTAGCGTGATGATTTTTTTATGTTCCACCTAGAGCAGTTCAGTTAATTCATGCAGGCCAAAGGAGATAGAAGCTCCCCCTCATCGTTAAAACAGTTGGTATAATCAAGTAAATAAATTTTATTAATATTTTCCTCTTAGTGCAATATCTCGGAAGCAATATCTAGAAAATTTAGTTTGGGATTTGGAATACTAAATTCTATAGGATGTAATTAAGGAGGAATTGGTTTCGTTAAATAATGTTTGGTTCAGAAGAATTCTCATAGTTCCAGCGATAAATTCGTCCGTATTCATGTGTTTCCTGTTTGTGCATCGCAGAACGCAGATATTAATGGAATATCCCACAGCTGAGGTCATAGTTCGATTTCTTTTGGTCGTACTGTACTTCCACACGTGAGTGATATTTAGCATTTAATCACATTTTTAATTATTTAATCGTAATACGAAACATACAAGGTTGAAGCTTTACCTAGATTAAAGTAACTTAAAAATTATTTAGTGAAAGAAAGAATTCCGTAATAAATTTGTAACCTTGCATAAATTTTAAAGATGGCTATGTTGTTTGCTTATCATAATTATTTTACAAACACATAACGTTAACTAAACTGAAAAAGTAGTTAGTGACATATGATGTCAAAGAAATATTCAGTTGTCCAAATTTAAGTATCACATGTTATTTGACGCTAATCTAAAAATATATTTAATAGTTTTGAGGTCATGTACTTTGATTGTTAAACAACGTGATGAATTCTTTTTTATACATATTAAGTAATACTAACCATATGTTGAAAAATGCTATTTTTGAGATCCTAAATAATTAAATTAAATTGTGAAGTCAATGTAGTACTACACCTGGCTGGGAATTAAAATGTGTAATATGAATTATTAAGTGAACTAAGACTTTTAGAAAATTTATTATGAAATATTCCATTTAGAGATTTTTTATGTTTTTTTTTTAATACAAAACCTTATTGATTTTTTGTTCTATAAAATTAATAGTAGAAAAAGATTATATTAAAACAAATCAAGGAATTTAATCAAATAGAATTCATTTTTGCATAACTCTTTTATTATTCAAAATACAAGTAAAACTTATAGGTCATTCATGAGCAGACATTGTGTCTACTGATAACAAATACCCTGGGCGTATATTTTTGGAACTTAAATTCTATTATATTATTTTTGGTAAATATTTTTAAGGACACAAACGGTGTCCATGTTGTGCATTTGTTTGTTCACAGGTTAAGTCGAAAGATCTATAAGACATCTAGTAATTGAAATTTTGGTAAGTGCTTTACGAAGGTGAAATTCAGGTTTCGTGGCTATATTAGTGGTGTTGATATAAGGTTTCCGCATTCCCCTAATACAAGCACAGATAATTTTTGTAGGTTGTTGTATTGAAAAATACGGTGGCGCTCATTATTTATATTTTTGGTCATTTGACAACCCATGACCCAAGCTCATGATCTACCCAGAGCTAACACTCTACTAGCCGTTTATGTCTAAAGAGTTTTTCTTTTCCTCAAGCCGTTTTCCATCCAACTTTACCTTGGGCTTTCATTGTTAATAAGAAATTCTCGACCTTGTGATATCAAGTAAGGGTTTAGGAAATATAAGGGTGCAATTTGTTATCTGATATTCACGAAGGTAAAAATTTTTTTTTTGTTTTCACCGCCTTAGGCCCAAGTAATAGGCTATGAATGAATTTCTCAATCAAGGTTTTTAGTGATTCCGCAAATGCTTCCCTCTGAAGTAAGAGGCTATGATGAATGATTCCCAAGGCCGTGTTTGCCTTCACCATCTGCTCTTGAGAAGACGCTTCCGTGGGCATGTTACGTGCCATTGCACTTCAACATGTTTTTATGTTAAGTTTGTTGGTGTACGGAAGTTTCCCGCCATATTTTCAAATACGCGAGACGCGGGAATTTTAAATAGACTAGGCGGTGCTTCCGATACGTCAGAGTAGTGAGCTTGCGCAGTGTGCTTATCCCTAGAGGGGTAGGGCAATACTAGACAAGGGGTGAGAAGAGTTCCGCGGGTCTCGCTGGATAACGTGGCTTTTACCTGGTATCGTCGTGTTAAGTGCACGTTTTTTGTCTCTGGTAACGTATCGTTAGGGTTATCTATGTAGTTCCTTGCCTAATTATCTTTGTTGTCTACCTCCATACCTTTTCCTGTCCAATCCCTACATAGGTAATACATCTGCCGCCACCTAGGCATACCGATCTTCACGCCTGTGGAAGAAGACCTCATGTTTACCTTAGCTAGCCGGAGCTGCTCCGTACGCATTTGGTAGCGTCAACGTGTCATCTCTAATTCCTCCGGGAGGAGCCCCGACTGGGCTTAGATAGAGGCCTACCCAAGCGCAATTTCAGGCGGAAGCAGGATTTCTGATGTAAGTAATCCGTTACTTAAATTTGCATGCTTTATTTTTTGTGTTAAAAATGGAGTAAATTTACGTCGGATTGCGTAATATTGATGACATCATTGGTGGAGGACCGCACCTAAATCCGTATAAGATTAGTGCTGCCAACTGCTGATAGTGTCTATTACACCACGCTACCGGTGTTGTATTTATCAAACTTTGTAAATATAACCACCGGCGTGGCATGTAAGAGGCAGCATATGGCTAATTTGGCTGTTTACTTTTAATGCACTAAAAACTGGTGAAGCTTGCAATTTCTTTTGAACATCTGCATACCGTATTTCATTGAATGAAGGTTTTCCTATCCTGAGGCATTCTATGCTCTGTGCTTCTATGTGCGGTTTAGGCGGTGGGATCAGTGGTTCCTGTTCCCTTGTTTTTGGATTAAAGTCCATATCTATAAACTCATCTTCGGATGCTTCATCGTCTGTCAAGTCCAACAGCGGAGGGGTATTTTCACGCTCCTCATCATAGTCGGAAGAGTCGTCATTCGATTCGAATTTATCCCTACGCGTATCCTAATTTGTGGAACCAAAGGTATCCACGAAGGATTTAAACATAACTTTTAATTCCTGTGTAAATCTCTCTAATCTATCAAGCGACTTTCATTTTTTGATTGTGAACAAGTCGACACGCGGCTAGAAGTTCCTCCGCGCGAGCTGCCTACAGTTGATAGATCCTCAGAAAGCTGATGAGTAACTTGTTTGCGAGATACTAAAAGAGGTTTTTTGTCAGCCAGGGCTGCGATTACCAATTTATTTTGAACAGCGGATCCCCTTATCCTCGCTGCTAAGCTTGCTGGTCTTATAATCGAGTCAATGCAAAATTGCCGAATCTAACATTTTGACCTTCATGTCCCTGAAGGCTTTTTCTGAGAGGCTTGCTGCCCCCGGATTAAATGCCTGAACTAAGCCTACTGTAGGGAATGCGTACCTTATCTTATTTAAAGCTTGGGGGTCACATATGTCTCTTAAGAGTTCGTTCTTACGGAAAATAAACGCCTTCTCCATTGCTTCCAACCTTCCGGTAAGGAGGCATCTGCCAGCTTTTTGATACGCTCAAGAATAGCTGCCTCATCTGGATTACTAGGGACGATTTCCGCCAGCTCTACCAGTGTTTTGACTTTATCCTTTTCTAAAACAGAAGAGATCTTAACAGGTGTTATACTAAATTTCTGATGAGCCATACGGCTCGCATTAATCACCCTGTGTTGCAAGTTTGACTAAGATCGAGGTGCGCGGTTCAGAGCTACAGCTCGTGTTTGCACCCTACGGCTCAGAAATCTTTGAGCCGCGCGGCTCACTTGAACGAGCCGTCCCTTAATGAGGGGACGGCTCCTATAGTCGAGCTTGCGGCTCTAAGGATTGATCCCTATGTCTCCTAGGAGCGGGCCTCGCTTCAGCGAAGACGGGGGGCCCATCGTTTTATTGTAGATAACCAGTATTAGGAGTGCTCGGTTATCATAAGGCATGGCTATACCATTAATAGAGAAAACCCATTTGCTTACCCAAAATTTTACGTAACTAATCACAATTGCACTACTGCGCAGAGATGAACTGTACATACACCCACTGATGCGAAACACACGTACTGAATTATATTCCACGCGCTTGCGACGGTCAAGCGGGAGCGGAGCGCGCGAGCGCCTGGGAGCTTACGGACGTGGGGGTGAAAATGAGGGATGAATGAGCAGAAATCATTGAAAGAAACGGGAATGTAATCTCACAATGTCAAGCCAAAGGCACAGGACTAAAATAAAAATCCACACTCATGCCACTTACTATTTTTAGGTTAAAAATAGTAGAAAAACAGACAACACATCAAACAAGATTAAAATAGTTTAAACGTAGTTCTATGCACGTTGCTAAAATGTGCTTGCAAAATTATAGAGGACTCATCTAACATTATATAATTTTAACAGATCTCTAAAATATACGTTTACAGAATACCATTATAGCAAATTTGATTGTTTTAGTGGACCTCTAAATTTGCAACTTTTATTAGCTTCTAAATTTTAGCGGAATGGTTACAGAATACACCCCAGAGGCAGCTTAAAATTTAATGGTCACTTAAATCTTAAGTTAACCTTAAAATAAGTAGGCAAAGAACAAACTGTCACCTGATAAATTTAAGATACACTTGGATAATGAGACATTGTGTAATTGAGTCTAAATGAATAGAGAAGAAAGGGAAAGGGTAATATATAATTCGTAACACAAAACCATTGGATGTAAGAAAACAAAGGTTTACCTTCATTGGAACGCAACGACGTTTGCCAACCATTAATATAACACGCAGGTGTTATTCAAGCAGGCACAAGTCCATTACTTAAACGAACAAGAGCTACATCAGCTATAATTAATTATCAGCATGATCCAGGCTTAAACCCCAAATAACACAGGAACCGAATAAAGCACCGCAATTAAACCGTGAATAAAAGAGAAACGCTAAGAATTTCTCGAGCAAACGTTTCACAATCCCATCCCTCGAGAATACATGTCTCAGCAAACCGCATACATTTTGCCCATATAAGAACTATCAAAGAATGATTGGAGTTAGTTTGTAAGACTAAAAATACTGTCAATTTGATGTCGACTGTCAAGTTCTACGGGACGACTTTCTTATGAATTACATCAGTCCACTTAATTCAAAACTGGATGAACACGTAGATTCATTTACGTGGGAATTAAATCCTCACTACCATTAATCATCTCTTTAATTGTGTTAATCACACAATCTATGTTCTACTTAACATTGAAAATCACCCACGTTAAAAAGGACTTGCCAGGTTTGCATTAAGTTCTAATGCCTTTATTTCACATAACTATACAAATAAACGTACTATAAATCTATTCATCGTATGAACGTAGTTGGCGCTGCAAACCGATAGATTTCCATAACGAAGAAAAAATAAGATTTACTCATTACTAAAAACAAAGGATATATAAATATTGGGAGAAGTATTATGTTTTCAAAGCTGGTGTGCATTTTACGACCTATTGGGTAGGTGCGGGCATGTGTGCGTACGTATATACCTTTGCGTGCGCAGTTACGCACGGGAGAGTGGGTGTGTGCGTGTACGTAATAGCGTTAAGTGTAAGTGTAAGAGTGAGTACGTGAATGCGTGGGTGAATGCGGACGTATGTGTGCAAGCACAGTTGTGCACGTGGGCGTGTGAACGCGTGCGTACATGAAAGCGTTAAATGTGCGTGAGAGCGTGTACGTGAGTGGATGCGGACGCGCATGTGCGAGCAGTAGCGCACGTGGGCGGGTTAATGCGTGCGTACGTACGTAAAAATGTTAAAGGTGTGTGAGAGCGGGTACGTGACCGCATGGGTGGATGTGAATGTGCGCCTGCACGCGCTTATGCGTGTTCACATGCGTGCATATATATCATCATCTGTTATCGCCCAAAAGAGGCGGCGTCTGTAAGTAAGTAGACTTGGCTTATTTAATTGTTTAATAATATAAGCAAAATCAGTATAAGTTGCCAAATAACATACAAATAAAATGAAATTGAGTGAGTTAATTCAATTTGGCTGGCTTCGGAAAGCTTCGTGGTTGCTGTGGAGCCAGAAACAAATTTGCACACTGATTAAATGTCTATATGCACCATTTAACGGGGTGTAGAGGTCTTCGAAAGTCTTCGGGTTTGGTCGGGAAGCTTCGGAAGTTGCTTAAGAACTTGAACCAGGACGATTAGGACATATATGTAGGTCGACGAGGTCCAGACCTCTTTGGTGGTCTTCGGATTTCGTCGGTGGTCTTCGTTTTTAGTGGTGGGCCAAAGTTACGTTAAAAGAAATTATGAAATGAACTTATATGCACTTAAAACACTATTATTTACAATATATACAAAGAAAAAGGGGTTCAGAAGGCTTCGGTTGTCTTCGGGAAGCTTCGGACACCTTTGGACTTGACGGATGAAACCCAAAATTAACTTGTACGGTGGTGAATAGCGATTGACTATAGGTCTGGAGGATCCAGACGTCTTCGGTGGTTTTCGGTATACTTCGGCAGACGTCGTCGATGGTGGGGCTCTAGGCCTAGGAGAGCTCGGTCCCGTCGAATTCCATTAGGTGATGTCTCGCAGGTAGATCTGACAAACACAACCGTCGTCACTGCAGAAACTTATTTCTCGGTCGCTGTAAGAAGTGCATGCAGTGACTGCCTTCGGCGACGGCGGTAGTGGAGAGATAAGCTTCGGGTGCAATCTTACGGAACGGATTGCTTGCCGGAAAGCGTTTTGTTCCTGCTTGCGGGCCACTTGGTGCGCAGAACGAGGGTTACGACCCATACGTAGTGTTTCGTTTATAATTATACCAGTAAGTTAATACCACGGCCTCCAGGTACGGCGGCGGTTAGGGTGGCGTTTGGCTAGGACGCAGGCTATGAGGAGCACTGCGTAGGATTTCAGCGGGCTATGAAGAGCGCCACTTCGGAAAGGTCTGCAGACTATGATGAGTACTGCAGGTGGAGAGGTGATCCCAGACTTCTGCAGAAATCGAATTTGTATTTATAGTCTTTAGGTCGCTATCCATCGTATGTTGAAAAACGTTTATCAGAGGATTAACCAATGAATTGCATTGTCGATTTTTGATTTTCAAACAAGATTATAAAAATGTTGGTAATACTATTTTTAGTTGGAATTGTTCTGTGCTCAGCACGTGTACTCTGATATAGTCAAACTTTTACATTCGTAGTTCGTTCAGTCTATTGCATGGGATCATAGCGTAAACACATCATTAGGTATTTAATTTTCGAACTGGTTAGACGCGTACCCTCATTGTTTCCTATTCTGAACTAACCTACACATTTTCCTGAAATGTGCACAGTCTGCATATATCACTATTTGATCAGGTCTACATCTACCTCCTTTTTCCTATCTCTGCTTGTAATATATCCCGTACTATTCCCCAAAAATGCCTTCGAACGTATCCTACCCTTCTATTACTCTATTTTTTTGTTTTCCACAGATATGTGTATTCCTCTACTATTTCTATAACATATTTGTTATTAACTTTGTCTGTGCATGCTATCATCCTCATACATCTGAAACACAACATTCCAGAAGGCTTCTATCTCTTTCTGTCTGCTTTTCCTACTGCCCCTATGTCATAGACGTACTGCGCCGTGCTCCACATATATGCTTTTGTCTCTATATTTGTTGTCTTTGAACATAGCCGCTGTTCTTTCTTGTTAGATGCTCTTCGGTCACCTACTATTGTTTTACAGTTATATACCTTATTTCCCCGATATTCAGGGGGTAAGCAATCTGTGGCTGCCAAGTTCCCCTAGCACGTCGAATTAATAGTTTTTCCAATATATCATTTTGCACAATCTCCATTAATTGAAAATATTTCACAGCTAACACCTGTAGTTGTTTATAATAATCATCAGATTTAAGTGCACTTATTTTTTCGTCATTAGATTTTCCGTCTTGAAACTGGTTGGACACGTACCTCCGTTGATTTCTATTCTGTGCTAGTCTACACATTTCCCTGAAATTCCCACAGCCTATATCTTTGACTATCTGTGTGCAATAGTTTAACTTATGGCTACCTCTACCTTTCGTTTTTCCTATCTCTGCTTCTAGTGTATTACGCACTATTCACTCATGCCTTAGTATGTGGCCTATCATGTCTTTTCTATTTTTTACTCTACTTCCTCTACTTATTTATGTTCTGAGCTAGCTTACACAGTTCCCTGAAATTTCCACAACTGCCTATATACAGCTCAGTTTCCCTTCTATTGTTTTTTAATTATATGCCCTATTTCACCAAGATTCAGTGGTATGTGAAGGGGCAACGTAGTACCTTCGTGGAGGATTGGAAAATCAAATGTAGGGGTATGCCTGTGGCTGCCAAAAATCCCCGAACACTTAGATATTTCCCGAATTAATAGTTTTCCAGTAAATACTTTCGTGCAATTAACATTAGTTGAGAATATTGCAAGGCTAATACCTGTAGTTGTTTACAATAATCATCATGTTTAAGTACATTAATTTTTTTCCTCATTATTTTTCCATCTTGTTACTGGTCGGATGCGTACTTCCGCCGATTTCACTGAATTCACACATTTCCCTGATATTCCCACATCCTACATCTTTCACTAACAGTGTGCAATAGTCTAACCTAGGTCTACCTCTAACTCTCTTTTTTCCCATCTCTGTTTCTAATATATTCCGCAATATTCCCTCATGTCTTAGTATGTGACCTATCATCCTATCTCTCCTATTTTTTACCGTTTTCCACATATTTCTTTCTTCCCCTACCATTTCTAGTACATCTTCGTTCTTAACTTGGTCTGTCCATGGTATCTTCATCATACTTCTGTAGCACCACATTTCAAAAGCTTCTACCTTTTTCTTGTCTGCTTCTCCTACTGTCCAGGCTTCACAGCCATACAGTGCTGTGCTCCACATATATGTTTTAAGCAATCGTTTCCTTTTTTCTATGTTTGTTGTCTTTAAACACGTAGTTGCTTTTCTTGTTAAATGTAGAACGACCATGTGCTAATTTTTGTTTTATATCTTTTGTACTTTTCCCGTCTTTCGTTATTTGGCTTTCTAGGTAGCAGAAATCTTTAACTTCTTGTAAGTTCTCATTTCCTATTTGTATGCTTGTTTTTCGTTTTTTTCCCCTCCTTTGCATACTACAACTTTAGTTTTCATAGCGTATCTCTCTGTTAGAACCGTTTCCATTTCATTAAGAGCAGATTCTAACTCTTCCTTGCTAGATGCTAATACCGCTACATCATCTACAAATCTAAGCATATCAATCTTTTTTCCCTGCACAGTAATTCCAAATGTCTTCCTGCATTTGACAGTATTATTCGTCTATCCCTATAACTCATTCCAATCTTTTTGATTATTTCGAACATTTTTTTCCATTTTACATTGTCGAATGCTTTTTCCAGATCTACAAACCCTATATACGCACTTTCCTCCTTTTCTATTGTTTTCTCCACCTCAGAGCTAAAATAGCCGCCCATGTTTCCCAGTTTCGCCTAAACCAAAATTGATCTTCTCCTAGTATTTCTTCAGCTCGTTTTTCCATCCGTCTTTGTACAATTCTAGTTAATATTTATGACACGTGTGCTATCAGACTTATTGTTCGAAAATTTTCACATCTATCCGCGCCTCTCTTTTTTGGTGTAGTTACTATGATGTTATGTTTGAAATTTTTGGGTATCTCGCCTGTCTCATACATATCGCTTACAAGTTGGAAGAAACGTTCTGCTACTGCTTGTCCAGCGATTTTTAGAGTTTCTGCTTACACGTAATCTGTACTTGGTGTCTTACCATTTTTCAGACCGTTTAATGCTAATTCAAACTCACCTCGCAGTGTAGGATATCCCAAATCATCATTTTCAATATCTGATTCCTGTTCTAATGCTGTTAGTTCCTCTCCTCCATATAAATTCTCTATATATTCCTGCCATTTAACCACTTTCTTTACATTTTCCTCTCGCGTCCTTTATATTTTTGCTAAACGGGTTTATATCCCTAAAATTCATTCTAATTAGTTTGTATGCTTCGTCTGTCTTTCCTATTTCCATCTTAGTTTGTACCTCTTTGCACTTTTCATCAATCCACTGTTTTTTAGCTTTTCTGTATTTGCGAATTATTTTTTTAGCTTTTCTGCATTTGCGAATTATTTCCCATTTTATGGGCTTGTATCTGTTTTCTCGTTTCGTCTGATCTATTTTTGTATTTTCGTCTTTCTTCTATTAAAATCAGGATATCTTTTGTTATCCATGGTTTCTTATTTTCTTTTGTGTATACCCTAGAGTATCACTGGCCGTCATGCTTAAGCTGGATATAATGTTATTCCGTTCTGTTTTTTACTTCCTTAGTATAAGAAATTTTTCAGCAATTCGTTCGACTTTTTTTCAAACCTTTCGTGGATATTTTTATCTTTTAGTTACTGTAAGTTAAAGTGCATTTTTCCATTCCTTTTTCTTAAATTTTTAACTTTAAGGGCGATCTTGATAATTACGATGTTCTGGTCAGTATCTATATCTGCTTCTGGATAGCTTCTACAGTCTTTTACTTGATTCCTAAACCATTGTCTAATAAGAATGTAATCTATTTGGTATCTTCCTATATCCCCTGGCATCTTCCACGTGAATCGTCTTCTAGTATGATGTTGAAATAACGTGTTTGTGATGGTTAAATTGTTCTTGTCGCAAAATTCTACCAACCTATTTAACGTGTCATTTCTCGTGCCTAAACTAAATAAACCTACTACCGTTCTTTCCCTACCCTCATCTACCACTGCATTAAATCCCCTCGGAATTATTAAATTTTTATGTCTTTTTTACGTATCCTAGTATGTCTTCGATGTCTTTGTAGATCACCTCTACATCTTCCTCAATGTAGCTAGAGGTGGGCATGTATACTTGTATTATTACTCTATTTACCGATTTAGATTCTAGTCTAACCATGGATACTTAATCGTTCTTTTGTAAGTAGTTTTCTACACGCTGTCGTATCTTTTTTGGCATAGCTATCCTCAGACCCGAATTTCCTTCCTGCGATCTTGTATGAATTACCATAAAGTCTCCGTTTCAAAAATCTCTTGCCTTCGACCACCAAACTTTGCTGATCCCTACTATGTCTAATGCTAACTTATCCATTTCAATTTTCAAGTTCTCTAGCTTACCTACTTGCTTCATACTTCTGACATTTCACGCTCCGACTCGCAGAATGTTTACGACTCTTTTTTGTACTTTCTGATAACATCCCCAGAAGTGGTTCCCTCCCGGAGATCCGAATATTAGACTATTTTAACTTTGGATTCTTTTACCTCCAGAGGATGCCGTCATTTTAATTATAATTTAAGTACGCTGTGTACTTGGGAGATAATGTGGTGGTTTCCCGTTGCCTTCCACATCGCAGTAGTGTCTTAGAATACC
The DNA here is from genome assembly GCA_036346225.1 of Platerodrilus igneus. Classification (NCBI taxonomy): domain Eukaryota; kingdom Metazoa; phylum Arthropoda; class Insecta; order Coleoptera; family Lycidae; genus Platerodrilus; species Platerodrilus igneus. Next base: position 970,995 of record JARFIW010001124.1, read on the forward strand.
ATACCGACCCCTATGGTCTCTGCGAATCTAAGTACCGAAAGAGCCGCTACCCTCTTTTAGGGACCTGTCTTAGTCTGGTTCCTCATTAAAGGCCCTACTACGTTGGTTGGACCTGTAATGTGGTTCTTTAGATCACTGGAACGCGGAAGCCATTCCACCCGTTCTAGTAATCTAGAATTTCTTCAAGGTGCAGGTCCATTCGCAATGGGAATATTACAATATCGTTTCAAATATTTTTTATATGAATTATTAAACTTAATTTGTTAAAAATTGATACTAAAATTGTTAATTGTACTATAATGTTTCAGATACAAATTTAGATGAAAAATTCCAACACTGAATTTTCATCTCTCAAGTTATTATTGTTCTATTAACAAAAAGTTTTTTAATAATTATTATAAAATTTGAAACACAAGATTGTAGTAAAATTATCTAGCCTACTTTTTTCAGTATTCATTGCTAGTTCTAACTTTTTTATTCAGCAGCTTTTAGTTTAAATACTAATAGATTTTCATTGGTAGTAGCTTCGGAAAACATAGTTGTCGAAGTATCGTCGAGTTCATAAAAATTACAAGTTAAACAAGAATTTTTCTAGTGTTACCGTCACAAGTTAAGTAGGAGTGCCGCACTTAGATCCAATAAACAAGTGGATAAATCCACGTATGCGTTATGCAACTTTATACCAAATTCTCAGCACTATAACGTGGAAATTGGGTTTGATTTATATGCTTGTCTTCAACCTGTCATACAAATCAGATTGAATGGTTTAGCTGGTGGAGTAGATGCTGTATAATTCAAATTGGGACAGTCTACCGAATCATTTAATAGACGTATATGGGTAGCAAATAAATTTCAAGAAGAAAATTGATTTAATATGTAAATTGCGAAAGATCGAAATGTTATTCTTTTAAATGAGTGCTTCAAGCTATTAATCATGCGGGAATAAATACGTTATAAAATGGAAGAGTCGAAGTGCAGAAATTTTCCAGAATTTTACGAAAAATTTGTAGGTGTTTTAAAAAATACTAGTGGAAAAACGACAGATGAAGAAAGGGTGCAAATGTTATTAGAACGTAGGAGTCTAACGAGCAATTAAGTTCAATCATAGTAGCAAATTACTTGACAGTGTTGGAAATGATTATATGTCACTCCAACCGTGTAGGCGTGAGGTGATATGTGAAAGTTGAAGTGATGGAAAGGTGAGGGGCACAGGGAGGGGGATGTGGTGGAGAAGTAGGTGGACAAAGGATGTGGAGGAGCGAATAGAATGTTGGTGGAGGTGTAGGGATGTGGAGGTGATAGAGGTGGAGTTGGAAGTGGTGGTGGAAGTCGAGGTCGATACCGAAGTGGAGGTGGAAAGACGTTTCTTGCGGCTCAATTCTTGCAAATGGTCTAATAAAATTATCATAATTTTTAAAATTAGTTCTGAAAAGAAGCTTATTATATCGAACACTTTCTTGTTTAAATTTTGTAAACAGAATTTTAATGTGCATAATTTTACAACTATGCGTCTTCGAAGATGGAATAGACACAAAATAACATTATATGTTGTAGATTATCAAGCTTTTCATCTTTTTTGATGTAAATTGACTTATATAGCATATTCAGTTAGCTGGCAGGAGCTATTTAGAATAAATAACGGAATATGAACCTTCTCAATTGAGAAAACTTAAAACTAACATTGTATGGTACAAATATGCTATCTGAATTCTTCGCAATTCTCCAAATTTCAGATCTTCCTAAGCAAGTAAATACTTGAATGGACCTGATATGACAGCCGATATCGAAGTAATTACCACGCTTTAGTAGAAGACTTCCATCTTGCATAACCATGTTAATTACTTAGATATTGTTTGCATTAAGCGTTTTAAACTCCTCATAAATCTGCCAACTATTGTTTCAGTGGGCGCTATTCAATAATAATAAAAGTTGCGATCTCCTGGATAGTAAATTCCTTAGGGATAAAGGCTGAGTGAAGTGATTTATTTATCGCCTGAGTAAATGCATTCACGTATACTCGTTTTCCCTTCTTTGTATCACTAAATTGCGTTTGAATATTATTTATGAATATTGTAACGAATCGTTGAATTACTTCACAAAAAAAAGCGTTAACGAAACGCCAGAAACAAAGTAACTTTAACCATTACGACAGCACTTAATGGAATAGTATATGCGTTTTGCTGAGAGAAGAGTAGCTGATTTCAGAGGACGTGATTATGGGGGCGTTTGTTAGCAACGTGCCCCTTGGCATCTCTTTTGCTTTACTTTGAACAGATTTTTTGTTTTATTTTAGTCGTTTGTGTTGTACGTTCTGGTAATTGATTGTGGTTAATGTTTCCTTTATTCGTATACAGTAGCTATTCGCTGAAATTGGACTACCACTTATGAAAGATTAATGGTCCACTGATCAAAGCATTACATAATAAGAATATTTGCTTAAAATGGGTTCGCTTTAGCTTTATTTGATTTTCATGGATGGCTTGTGAAGTTGGGAGGTTTTTGTATCCTTTAAACCATTTTTCTACTGCGTGAAAGTTAAAACAAGTTACGATTTGTTGACCACAAACTCCTGAACAATAAATTTTATACACTAAGGAGCCACGCTTCTGAATAACATCTTTAGTATTTTGAAGGGGATGGTACTTTATTCTTTCATTTATTTCATTTCATTTCATTTATTTCAAGGCTATACTTTGGCCATTGACCCATTTTAGTCTGTTACATTTTAAGATAGTAATAAGAAAAAAAAACAAAAAATAATTCAATGTCTCGAGCGTGTACATTTTCACTCGCTTCTTTTTGTGGATATTGTCAGTTTGTTGCTGGTGAGTGGTTTATTCTGGCTCCGATGCAGTTCCATGACTCTAGTAGATCACAGGTTGGGGTACAGGAGATAGAGTAGGTATTTTGTTATCTAGGATTTGTTGAACGAAATGATTCAATAATGGGAGAAAGTTTGTAACAAGGTAAGTTGGAACAGGGAGTGGAGCGTAGGAATCAGGGTCTATGACGGTCTTAAAGTTGTTTCGGACGAGGGTTAGGTTAGAGCAATAATAAACAAGGTGATCAGGGGTGTCGAGTGTATTGTGGAGGTTATAAGGACAACAGAGTGAGGATTAAATTGAAGTGAAGGTAATGTGGAAATTTGCATTGGCTAGTAAGGATTCTGAACGGACCTGCACCTTGAAGAATTTGTAAAATACTAGAACGGGTAGAAAGGCTGTGTGTTTCAGTGAGCTAAAGAGCCGTACTATTGGTTCAACCAAATTAGTGGGGTTTTTAGTGAGGAATCCCGAAAAAGGGCATCTGCTCTTTCGGCACTTAGAGTGGCAGAGACCACAGGAGTCGGTATGAAATTCTAACGCACACTACTGCGATGTGGAAAGTAACGGGAAACCACTACATTACCTCCCAAGTACACAGCGTATTTAAATTGTTATTTAAGAAGATGACATCCTCTGGGGTAAAAAATTCCTGAGTTAAAATAGTCCCCCATTCGGATCTACGCGAAGGGACTACTTCGGAGGATGTGAGCGACAAGTTTAAAGGAAGAGTAAGTAATATTTTACGAGTTGGAGCATGGAATTTAAGAAGCGTGAAGCAAGCAGGAAAGCTAGAGAGTCTGAAAATTTAAGTGAATAGGTTAGCATTAGATGTAGTAGAAATTAGCGAAGTTTGGTGACCAAAAGCGGGGGAATTTGTGGAGCGAATACTTCAGGGCAATTTGTACAGGATCAGAGGAAGGAAATTCAGGTGTGAAGCATAGTTATGTGGAATAGGATAGGACACTGTAGAAAACTTGTTATGCCTGAACTACTTTAAAAGTTCAGATTTTGTGCTTTTAATTTTATTTCTCAATAAATACGTAATAAAATAAAATAAAGTACGGACTTGTACATAATATTGTTGCGAGCTACTATTAGGCAACCCGCCAAACACACAAGCGTTGTAGGGTCTGCATAGTCTCCAGGATTCGAGAATCCTTCTAGCAATCAAACGCACAAAACGCCGCTTATTCTCAATGGACCGGGAAACTTCTAGTAAGTACCAGAGGATGAGTCATATCTTTAACTCAGAGTATATATAAGGCCGCTAATAAATGCAGGAGGCAGTCTATACTAGAATGTCTAATATAAATTATAACGTTGTAAAGTAATAGTAGTTTGAGCTTTTAGAAGTATACATAAATGTTATATGCTGTGTCTAATGTACATGCAGCTTGTAGTATACATAAATAAATAGAAGTGTATAAACAAATAGTTGTGTTAGTGTTGTTAATGGACCTATGGTAAAGAAGTTAGTTTAAGAAGAAATTAGTGCTTGTAAATTCATTAGTGTAATAGTGCTTCATTGTTAAGTGGACTGAAAACATCTATAAATAAGGCATATACTGTTAATTAGATTTGTGAACAGTGAGTAATAAAGACTTTTGTTATTACTTGTTTTAAATTAAAGAAACGCGGTAGTAGTAGCGCGTTTCAATATCCTTAATATATACATTTCTCATAGATTTAAGTTATTTAGCAGGACTATTCGGTGGAAAATTCCGTTGTAAATGTGCATTCCTGGTAGAAATGAATAATGCTTTTTCTAATTGCTTGGCTATTTGTTACCGTCTGATCAATTTCCGTTATTTTTCAAAATAAATAAATAGCAGTGATGAACGCTAACGTGGGCTTTTTTAGTTTGGCCCGGAGATGGTCATTTGTTGGGTCGCCATCTTACGGGCTAACATTAATGATAAATAAATAATTAAATTTATTTATGTGTATAGCTGTATGTACAGTTTAATACGCTTAATTTAGCGAGAATTACAATTGCCAGGAAACCTGAAAATCTAAACACAAAAGTGTTTTCTTATTGCTGTGAATTTTGATACAGCTTTGTAAAATTGAAGTTGGGAAGTTCTCTAGCAGCCGTTTTTTCCATTTTACAACCTGTAGTAACTATGTAGAAGATGCCGTCAAACGTACTACCAATAGTAATGGAAAATGCCCGTCAATTTTAAATGTAAGTTATATTTGAATTAGTGGTAAGTAGTATTCAGAAATGTATTCTTGTTTCATTTTGGCCAAAGTAATTAGGTATTAATTAGTAGTTAGGTAGGGACACAGTTTTTTTTGTTCTCAGCTGTTTAATGAACTGTGTCTGATGCCCCTATTTTAGTAATAAAATCATATTATTAATGTAAGATTTGAGGAACTTTATTTGCATATTTAGGATGTTTAATGTGTAATTTCAGAACTGGTGATCACCGACTGTTGGAGCTTCCTTGCTACCGAGTTAGTACCCCTTAATTTCTGCGATTATTTGTTAAGATTTGTAAATACTAAATATTTGAATAGTAAATTCGAAAGACGTGTGTTACCCCGCCCAGATTTATCATGTCCTACCTGATTAGCCGAGGAATTCAATAAATAGATGTGCTATAAATTCAGGAGTTTAGTTATTATGAATATATTTTTTTGTTTAAGTGAAAGCAAGGTTAGTACAGTTAATATTGATTTTTAATTAGGAAGTTAATATTAGTTTATGGCGGATGTGATATAAATAAATTTTATAGAGCAGACGTTATAATTTGGCACACAAACGTGAGGCTCAAAACACTACTTGAGTTTTGACTTGTTGTTTTAATTTTGTTTGATTTGGAAAGGTGGCTCAGAATAAACAAAATGTAAATAATACTGTCTCGTTAAAAGAGTGACAAAAGGTTGAGCAATCCATGCAAGTAGAGCATCAGGAAAAAGAGGAAATACGAAATTTATTTAACTATCTGCAGAACATGAATCGTTGAAACTATTCAAGAAGACAATTTAAAATTAAAAGAGGAAATAAAAGAGGAGAATTTAAAATTAAATGAAGGGATGAATTTAATTAGTGAAAAATTTGGGAATCAGATTGAAGAATTAAGGAAATTAAGTGAGTGCAGGTTAATTCAAGTTAAGAAGGAATAGGGACTAGGAAAATATCGTAATCGAACTGAAAGGAAAAATTTTGTATCGGGACGAGCGTTTTTCAATAGTCGCAAGACATATCAAGGAACTAGAGAAGAAGTTAATAATGTAGGGGCTCACGAAAGGAGAGAAGCAGAAGTAGGCTTATCGGCATCAATTCAGGAAGGTATCCTAAACTAAAAATAACAGAGTCACAAGCTCCTGTAACTTCAATGGTTTTTGGGATTTTGTAATTTTTATAGAAAAATTGTAGAAGAACAATGCGGACTTAACGTCAGATTTAACTCATTTAGCGAAAAAAATTCTCAGTGGAATTGGGGTGTTAATGAAAAAGAGATTTTTAATAGAATAAAAGGAGCATTTTTGAAGACTGTTGAATTAAAACATCCAGATTTTAGTAAACCGTTTTATTTAGAGGGATGCCTCTACTAAAGATCTGGGAGCACGCTTATTTCAAATTAATTATAGTAAACGATGGGGCCAGTTCTGGCGTACTCCTCACTCCTCACTCACTCATTTTTACATTTTTACAAAGTAGGGTTGAGGGAGGAGGGTTTTGATTAGTTTACGTTGTTTGGAGTTAGGTTAGTTGTTGTTATCTGGAGTTAGGTTAGGTTAGTTGGACTTGTTAGGACTTAGGTTAGATAGCTGAAAAAGTAATAGGTTAGGTCAACGCCGCGGCGCTGACCTAACCTATCAATTTTTTCTTCCTCCCTCCACCCTACTTTGTCCTTCTCTCGCTCCTCTCGCATCCGTATGACATACATCCGACATGCATCCTAACTATATCCGACATACATCCGACATATGTCCAGTATACATCCTACATATATCCGACATATATCCGGACATATGTCGATGCGCAGCCCTGCCCAGTCCGACCTAGGTGGGATAGCAAAAATTGTTCTTAAACAAGGGAATGTAAGCGATATGGCAGTGTCCGACATATTTGGGTATCTTCGGCAATATACGCCCCACTCTGTAGGGTACATAAGGGGCAATTTTTCGTATTCAATTTAGCATTCGGCAGTAACTAGAACGGTAAACATGAGCGTCTCCAAGGTGATGAAAGTTCTTCAAGTTCTTGGGAATAAAGTGAAACAAACAAATGAGCGATTTGGATTGTGGTTGTTGGCAGAAAATATGCGCAACAATAATCTGGTGACAGATATTGGTAATATTTGTTATGTCGAAGGCGAATAGATGCTAACTGGTGGACTACACACACCAATTACAAGAACCATTTTGTGACAATATAATGTTAGTTAAAATTTGCGACCTTTTTGACGCCGAGCAAACATCTGCAAACAAAAGGGTGTTTATCTTAAAAAAAGAAATTTGTGGTGCATTTAACAGCTGTCTACGAAGTAAGTTCGACCGATTTGTTTCCGCTAGGCATGGTGTTAAAGCTAAGCTTCCGTTTTCTCTGGAAAGCACTAACAAGATGGGTTAGGGAGTAAAAGGAATTATCGGAAAAGAAGGCCTCGAAAGCATTAATAAAAAATTCCAAAATCCTATATGTGTTCCGTACAAAGTGGAACTAGCAAATTTTAAGTTGGAAACTTTTTTGGAAGAACTACCAGATATATTAGACGGACTCGAAAAAGATTATTACTATCTTTTTGACATGGATATAACCCAAGATTTTGCTGGCATATTTTGCAAGATGGAGATGTGTAATTATTTAACTACAAACCATAACTTTTGCCGCAAGAACGAATACTTCAATATTACAGTTGACAACGATAAAACTGTGAGAATCGATTGTTTAACATGGCTTACAACCAATGCAAGAATTAAGATATTCAACAAATTTGTGTGTCCGATAACAAGTTCTGGTGTTAATAAACAATTTGGAAATCATATACTGGATTTTTGTGTTGTCCAGATGCACGTTTATGGCCAACATTTGCGTCTACTTTGGCCAAAGAACATGGTATTACGCGATTGGAAGCGACAATATACAACTGTACAATTGGAAACTATGTCAGTGCGGAAAGGGTGTATAATCCCTTAAAAGACGCTTTAACCTTATTGGAAGATAGTAAGTTATATTTCCTAAAGGCGCCAATGAACTCGGTACCACTTGCTAAAATGTGGAATAAGCTATTGGACAAGCTACAAAATAGCTGCTGTTTAGTGTATAGTAACCTACTACAGTACGTGTATTGGGGGAATAAAAATACAAAGAAATTGACTGGCTTGCAAATTAAGTTGTCCGGAAAATCAGAGGAATAAAGAGTCTGAAAAATTGTAAGACACCGGGTATAGCTAAGGTGCAAGCAGAAACTCTAAAAGCCGCTTGACAAACAGTAACAAAACGTCTCTTCCAACTTTCAAGTTATATGTATGAAGCAGGCAATATACCCAAATGTTTCAAACCTAACACCATAGTCATTATACCAAAAAATAAAGGTGCGAATAGATGTGAAAGCTTTCGAACAATTAGTTTGACAACACACGCATCAAAAATATTAACTAGAATTGGATGGAAAAACGGACTGAAAAACTACTAGGAGATCGATTTGGATTTAGGCGAGTTATAGTAACCCCCATCTAATATATATATAAAACTAATATTTGTATTAGGAAATATTAGGAAACTAAGAAATGCTAAAGACAAGTGCAACAATGTCGTTGCAACATTATATTACATATTATTATTATGATTTCAGTTCCCACGAGTGGAAACGCTACAAAGTAGCCCAAGGAAAAGTGACACTGCAAAAGTCAGGTCACAGACGGTCGACGGATGTCACGTACCGTGATTACGCAGAATAAGCCTGCAACATTGTATTTATGAATAGCTCTTAAGATAGCAACTAAGTATTGTAGAATGTAAGCGGACATTACGTCCGCAGGTTCCCACAGAAATGTGAGGGGGAGAAAGTTATATAAGGACTGGGAGCTCCACTCCTAGTCAGTTCATCAGACGTTCAGCTTTAACCTTGCAGTTCACTGGTAACTCACTGTACAAATTAATTAAAGTAATTCGACTTAGAATAAAATTAGTTTAAATTGTTATTGTTCAAATCCGTAAATCAAATAAATGTGTTAAGGACCAAAGAAGTCTTTTTAAAAAGGACCGCTCGAAGCCACGAACCTTAACTGGCGCAGTCGTAACGGATGTCAAAAGGGCACTAGCGAATCCAACTTCGAGGAACTGGTGGTCCGGGAATTTCAATTCCGATTTTGGCAAAACAAAAACTGGAGAAGAAACACGCATCGTTCAGATCCAGCCGTTGAAGGAGAAACAAGAATAGTTCAAATTCAACAAAAGAAAAATTGGAGGCGATACAAGAATAGATCAAATCCAAGAAGCCCAAGAGAAAAACAGAAACAAAGAAAACAAATCAATGAAAGCAACCAAGCAACTAGTGTAAGTTCATTTTCCTAAACCAATTAAAAAATTATTTTATTATTAACAAAGACAATTGATATTTGCTAGTTTATGATTTATGATTTATAATTTATTTATGTATATGTTGACTATTGTTACAAATATTTTATGCCATTTTTTGAAAATAATCGACTTAGCAATTGCTAGAGATTATCTTCAAGCATTTATTGAAATTTTATTATTATTATTTTACTTGTATATATGAAAAATTTATGAAAACTTGAGACAACAAAAAATTCTGAGACTAAGAACTGAGAAAAATTATTCTGAAACAAAAACTAGAGACAATTATTAAAAAAGTCGCAAAGCGCAAGAGACTAGAACACATTTTAATTGTTATAGAAACAAAATCAAACCTCTTAAGATTGCGGAATCAAATCTTAACTGGCGCGAAAAAATTTTAAAACCTCTAACTCGACAACTTTAACTGACACAAAAAATTTTTAGAATTTCTAATCTAACTAACGCAACAAATTTTAGAATTTCCAATTCAATCTTAACTGACGCACAAAATAATTTAAATACACCAAGAATAAAAACGCGAAAGCAAAACGAGCAATTAAAAAATCAAAACCTTATAACACCACGATTCAAATGCAAGTACCATCCATAAATAGAAAAATCGCATTCTATTAATTAAAAACCACATCTTAATACGAGAATTAACAAAGCGCGAATTCAAATTGAACGTAATATCTCATCATACTTCATCAAAGTGAATAGAAACTAACCTTGAATAAAACACGCATAAAAATCTAATAATAAATCATCTACAAAAGATATTTAAATACATCGCGAAACCTTTCAGCATTGTTAAATTAAAAACAACATAAAATTACAATCGAAAACTTTCAATCTAAAACTACTCAGAACGAATAAATTATTACTGTACTAAAATTTAAATTACAACCGTATTCAAACGTGAAAACATTTCAGTAAATCTCACAAATTGTATCATATAAAAAACACTGAGAGTAATAATTTACACCCACGCAAAAATTAAATATAACTTATAATAGAGACGCAAATGCAACCAAGTGACTAAGAACATCCTGCAACAGCAGATAACAACATTGTAAGCATTACAGACACCTTACAGTCGCATAAACCAACGAGAGAATTAATACGCATCTAAATAAAATCGACATAACGAAATCGACTTAATTAAAAAAGTAAAGAAGTTTTAACTGACGCAAATAAAGCAAAACATTTACACCCGATAAATTACCACAAAATTAACCCAGCCTATTGAAACTTCAGAAATTAAAATTAAAAATCGGCAATTCAAAAGTAAACTCAACCAAACTAATACCAAGCGTAAAACTCATCAAATAACACCAAAATCTACGAAATAAAACCAAATTTTTCAAAAAAAAAAAATAATAATTTTTTTTTTAAAATTACCCAAATATTACCCCAACCAAGATGACTAATGAAATGAAGCTGTATCTCGAAATGATCCCCAGCTTCGATGGAAATAATACATGCTTACTTAGTAATTACATTTCGGCAAGTGAAATATTCTTAAAGACCTTTTATAAGCCAGGCGATAATGACAGAAACACACTTCTTATCCGCCTCATAACCAGTAAACTAACCGGAAGGGCACTAACGCTAATAGCCAGTCGCGAAGACGTAGATGAATGGGAGAGCTTTAAACGGATATTAATTTCATATTTCGGCGATCAACGTAACTTAAAATGTTTAATAAGGGACTTAACCGGACTGAGAATGGAACACAACCAGTCACCCTATCAATTTGGAATGAGATGCCAAGATGTAAGAAGTTTAATCTTGACAAAACTCAAAATCGAAGAGACCGACCCAAACGTAAGACTAATAAAAACTAAAATGTACGACGAGATGGCATTAGACACCTATCTAAATGCACTACCCGAGAAACTTTCAGACAAAATTAGATTTCAACATCCCCAAAACTTAGAACAAGCAATGAATATGATAATCGAAGAAGAAAACGTAATGTACTATAGAAACCGACTATATAACCCCAACGCGAATAAAAGCTATACGCCAATGAAAACTATTCAACCCGCAAGACAAATAAATCCACAACCAAAATTTAACGCATTCAATGCACAAACAAACCAAACGCGAACAAATAATCCACATTTTAATAACTCGAACTTTAACAACCAATACAAACAATTTACAAAACCAACATTTTACCCGAACTTTACAAAGCCCGCATATCAACCAACATTTAACTCGAACTTTTCAAGACCCGCATTTCAACCGAGATTTAACCAAAGTGTAAATCAACAAAGACCAGCATTTAACGCGAATCCTAACAGAAACTCACCGATGATAAACACTAATAATTCAAATAACTATTACAAACCTACACCAATGGATACCTCATTTGGTAACACCAGACCTAATACGAAAATAACGCACATAAGACCAAACCCTAATCAAAAACGCACTTTCACTTCAGAAGAGCTATTTTATCAGGAAGTAGAAGAGTATGAAGACGAACAGAATAATAATCAACCGTGTACGAATAACGAACAAAATCAATCAAACCATTATGAACGCGAAGAATCACACGAAAATTACGAGGAAGACGACGAAGAGAACACATGTTCAAATTTTCAAATGGACCATTTTATAAACGACCTAACGTAATAAATCTAAATAATATGAATCACCTTGTATTATCCTATATCGAAATACCCCACGCTGAATTTAAATTACTAATCGATACCGGATCTTCTAAAACATTAATAAGCCCGCGAACAGTAAAAAAACACTATCTAAACTATGTAGAGCGAGAACCCTTTAAAATTAAAACCGCCCATCAAACAACCATACACCAATTCGTAGCAAACATACCTTTACCAAAAACCTTTAACGTAAAGATGAAACATAAATTCTGCATATTTGAATTCAATGACAAATATGACGGACTATTAGGAATGGACCTTCTAAGAAAATTAGGAGCCAACATAGATATCAAAAACCGATTATTAAGAACCAAGTATGGACGAATCCCCATTAAATTTCAAAATACCCAAATAGAGGAAAATATACATTAGAACCCCGAACGGAAAAAATAAGAATCCCTGTAGATTCAAATAAAACTTAGGAATAATAAACCACATAACTTTTCAACAAGGAGTAGAAACCCCAACCGCATTAGTGAAAATCAAAATAATTACGCCACAACAACAATAATAAACTCAAATGATTACCCCGTAGAAATATCTTTAACAAACCCGATAAACGTAGAAGAATTAAACTTTGACGAAATGGAAATAGATGAATCCCCAAACGAAAATTATAACCCTGTAGAAAATGACGAAATGTTAAAACAAAATTTAAATAACATACGATTTAACCGCGACATAAATCACGAAGAACAAAAAGCAATACAAAAATTATGTTATGAATACCGCGATATATTCCATTGCGAAGGAATACCCCTAACATTTACAAACACAGTTAAACACAACATTGAGCTAACGGATAACAAACCCCTATTCACCAAATCATACAGATTACTCCAGGCAAGTCAGGAAGAAGCTGACAGACAAGTAACCGATCTATTAGATCAAGATATTATACAACACTCCAATTCACCATGGAGCAGCCCCGTACTAATAGTACCAAAGAAACTAGACGTATCAGGAAAACGGAAATACCGAATAGTAATAGATTACCGCAAATTAAATGAGAAAACGGTAGACGATAAATACCCGTTACCGAATATAACAGAAATACTAGACAAATTAGGTAAATGCCAATATTTTTCGACGCTAGACTTAGCATCAGGATACCATCAAGTAGAAATGGAAGAAGGAGATACACAGAAAACAGCCTTTAGCACACCTAGAGGACACTACGAGTATAAACGGATGCCATTTGGACTGAAAAACGCACCCGCAACTTTTCAACGAGTAATGGATAACATACTACGAGGGATACACAACGAAAAATGCCTTGTGTACCTAGACGATATAATAGTGTATTCAACATCATTAGTGGAGCACATAGAAAGATTAAGAGAAGTGTTCGAAAGATTAAGAACCGCAAAATTCAAAGTACAACTAGACAAAAGCGAATTTCTACAGAATGAAGTAACCTTTTTAGGACACGTAATAACACCCCAAGGAGTGATGCCAAACCCCGACAAAACAAACGCTGTATTAAATTACCCCATACCCAAAACGAATAAAGAGATTAAAGGATTTTTAGGCCTTAGCGGATATTACCGAAAATTTATAAAAGGTTATGCTCAAATAACTAAACCCTTAACCAATTGTTTAAAGAAAGGAAACAAAATTGTACATACCCCAGAATTTATAAAAGCAGTAGACAAAATTAAAAGCATTCTAACAAATCACCCCGTATTAGAATACCCAGACTTTTCGAAACCATTCATTTTAACAACAGACGCATCAAATGTAGCCTTAGGCGCAGTATTAAGCCAAGGAACAGTAGGTAACGACAAACCAATCAGTTACGCATCAAGAACCCTCAACGAAACAGAGCAACGATACAGTACGATAGAGAAAGAATTGTTAGCCATAATTTGGGCAACAAAATATTTCAGACCGTACCTATACGGACGGAAATTCTATATATATACCGATCATAGACCATTAGTTTGGCTATGCAAACTCAAAGAACCTAACTCGAAATTACAAAGATGGAGAATCAGACTAGAAGAATATGATTATGAGATCATATACAAAAAGGGAATTTATAACAATAATGCAGACGCCTTAAGTAGAATCCAACTTAACGCACTTGAGACAGAATCATTAGCCGGAAACGTAGACGAAACCGAAGTCAGAGAAGACCCAGCAGAAATGGAAACTATACATTCAACACAAAATGACGAACCGGAAACCGCAATAAAAATTTTAAGCGAAGCTATTGACACGAAACCCAATCAATTCATAATCACAGAAGTTTTAAACAACCCTAACCCTGTTAAATACACGAAAGTGGACAATAAGAAAATTTACCAAGTTCAAATAACTAAAGACGACAATGAGTCACAGATAATTAAAATATTAAAGGAGTACACCCCCGAGAAAAAACGATTTTACTTTTATTTTAACACGGAAAACTTATATAAACGATTTTCAGAAATATATGTAAAACTATTTAACAATTCTGGCCCCGAACTTATAAGATGCACAAGAAAATTAATAACATTAGACGACCCTGACGAAATAAATGACGTAATAAGAAACCAACACGAAGGTAAGACCAACCATCGAGGAATAAACGAGACCCTAAAACAAATTATGAGACGCTACTATTTCAACGACATGAAAGAACTAACGACCGACTTTATCAATTAATGCGAATTACGTGATAAAGCCAAATATGACAGAAAACCCCCAAAGATACCCTTAATGTTAACTAAAACACCAGACAAACCTTTCCAGAAATTACATGCAGATACTCTAGTAGTAGAAGCACAAAGTTACCTAACAATCGTGGACGCATTTACGAAAATAGGACAAGCAATACCAATCACTTCAAAAAATAGTATAGACGTAACTCAAGGATTTCTACACTATTTTACATTTTACGGAACACCCGAAGCAATAACATTAGATAACGGAAGCGAATTCAAAAACGAAACGATTCAAAACACTTTAGAATTACACAAAATAAAAATACACTTTATAACGGAAAACCACCCTGAATCAAACGGACTAATTGAAAGACTACATTCAACCCTATTAGAACAAATCAGACTATTAAGATTAAACTACAAGAAAGAACACATAAGCAACTTAATGTCATACGCATTAATCGCATATAATAATACGATTCATTCAACTACAAATTTTACACCCTTAGAACTAACCTTAGGACATTCAGATTCACGCAACCCCTACGATATACATTATAACAAAGAAATCTATCAGCAATACGCTAAAGACCACAAGGAGAAACTAAAAATAACCTATGACAAAGTAAAGGACAAATTAGATAATGATAAAGAGCGAATTACCGCAACCCGTAATAAAAACTCAGATATAAACAAATTTTCCATAGGACAAACCGTATTCGAGAAAAATTACCAAAGCAAAAGACACAAAACGGCACCGAGAAATTTAGGACCCTTTAAAATCAAACGAATATCTGACAAAAACGTAGCCGCGATAGACGACGGCAAGATAACTAAATATGTTCACCTCAAAAATTTAAGACACCCTGTACTTTCAGATGGACAATCGTCACCCTTACCGTCAACCTCCACCCAGGTAGAACGGACACAGAAATTATAATTGAAGACATAAAGAACAACCCCGGTATACTACCAATTAAATTAGGCAGTATGCAAAACACTATAGATTATTGGACCTTTGCACAAAAATTCGATTAACCGAGCTAAAACGAGAATTTCAAATAATCAAAAATAATTATTTTCGACTAAAACAATCAATGGACACAACAAAATTCGGAAAAGAATACGCAATAGAAATGATGAACTACGACAGTATAACAGAAAGTATCTTGAAAAATATAGAAGACAAATTTAATCGACTAATACCTACAGAACAAATGACGAGAAGAAAACGAGGACTAATCAACGGATTAGGAAACGTAATTAAAGCAATTACCGGAAATTTAGATAACCAAGACGCAGAACACTATGATAACGCAATACAACAATTGATAGAAAATCAAAACGACATTAAAACTATAATCAGTAATCAAATATCGTTAACACAATCAACGATCATCAAATTTAATGAAACCCTTAGAAAACTAGTTAGAAATCAAGATAGTATAGCCAATCGAATAGAAACCTTAGAAAATAACATGCGAACTACTATGTTAGGCATGCGAGATTTAATCAGATTCAATACGATATATAACCAGATAATATCAACCCTAACTTTAATTCAACAAATCCTAGCAACATTAGAAAACGCAGTAACCTTTGCAAAATTAAATACCTTACATTCAAGTATAATAGAACCAATAGATTTATTAACAGAATTATTGAGAATAAAATCTTTTATAACTAACAGTAAATTACCTTTCGAAGTATTAGAATCAAACATTTTAATATTTGAAAAAATAGCCATAGTCAAAGGCTATGTAAAGAACAACGATATAACATTTTTAATAGAAATACCAATAGTAGAGATTAACAGTTACAATTATTACCACTTATTTGCTTTTCCAATGAAAATGACTAGCACATACCAAGTTATTATTCCAAAAACCAAATTCCTATCCTTAAATGAACAAAGATATGGTTATACGAACGACAAATGTAATGAAGTCACACCCAATCAATACTTATGCCAATCATTAACAACCACAACAATTCAAGAAGACAGCCCTTGCGAAGTACAACTACTAAAATTTACCAATCACTATGAAAATTGTGAAGCCAAACCTGTATCAATCAACAACATGAAAATTCAGAAAGTAACGGAAAATAAATGGATAGCCATTTTTCCCACCGAAGTAATCGCAACAATGTATTGTAATCAAGACGAAAGTAATTTAGCCTTAACCGGAAGTAAATTAATCACCCTTAAGGAAAATTGTTATTTAAAATTAAAAAATGAAATAATTAGAGTTTACCAAGATCCAGTACAAAGCAAGAAATTAGCAAATCTACCCGAGATGCAAAACACGATTACACAAGAAGAAGATGAAGCAACCCTTCAAAAACCAATGCAATTAGAACACCTGGAATTAGACAACTTAAACCACGCCATGAAACTCATGGAAGAATACAAAGAAAAATTAAACGAGATCAAGACGCCCAAGGTGCACTATGATAATATTAGTGTATGGACAATTATATTGATTTTATTGACTATTTTATTGATCATTTATGTAACTTACAAAATATGTATTAGATTTAAGAATAATAAAGAAAACAGTTTTAGATTTAAGAAACCCAAACAAACAAATGTACCCCTAGAAAATATGAATTTTAAATGAGATTAAACGAAAACGAAAATGATTTAATTAAAAATCAAGAAAAAGGTTAAAACCCTTAATTTTTAATGTACGTTGGGAGGAGTTATAGTAACCCCCATCTAATATATATATAAAACTAATATTTGTATTAGGAAATATTAGGAAACTAAGAAATGCTAAAGACAAGTGCAACAATGTCGTTGCAACATTATATTACATATTATTATTATGATTTCAGTTCCCACGAGTGGAAACGCTACAAAGTAGCCCAAGGATAAGTGACACTGCAAAAGTCAGGTCACAGACGGTCGACGGATGTCACGTACCGTGATTACGCAGAATAAGCCTGCAACATTGTATTTATGAATAGCTCTTAAGATAGCAACTAAGTATTGTAGAATGTAAGCGGACATTACGTCCGCAGGTTCCCACAGAAATGTGAGGGGGAGAAAGTTATATAAGGACTGGGAGCTCCACTCCTAGTCAGTTCATCAGACGTTCAGCTTTAACCTTGCAGTTCACTGGTAACTCACTGTACAAATTAATTAAAGTAATTCGACTTAGAATAAAATTAGTTTAAATTGTTATTGTTCAAATCCGTAAATCAAATAAATGTGTTAAGGACCAAAGAAGTCTTTTTAAAAAGGACCGCTCGAAGCCACGAACCTTAACTGGCGAAACAGGCGAACACCGGAGGCTATTTTAGCTTTAAGGGTGTTAATGGAGAAAACACTAGAAAAGGAAGAAAGCGTGTATATAAGTTTGTAGATTTGGAAAAAGCATTCGCCAATGTAAAATGGGAGACATTGTTCGAAATACTAAAAAAAATTGAAATGAGTTATAGGAATAGACGAATAGTACATAGCTTTTATAAAGATCAAACAGCAGTAATAGAATTAGAGCAGGAACATAGAGAAGTAAATATTAGGAGAGGAGCGAGACAGGATGTGTCCTATTCCCGTTAATTTTTAACTTATATATCGAAGAAGTAATGAATACTGTCAAACGCAGAAAGACATTTGGAATTACAAACGATTGATATGCTTAGTTCTGCAATTTTGCAGTATTATTTTGCGGTATAAGCATCTAGCAAGGAAGAGTTAGAAGCAGCTTTTAATGAAATGGAAACAGTTCTACCAAAGGGATACGACTTGAAAATCCACAAAAATAACACTAATGTACTAGTATGTAGTGGAGGCGTAAATAAGCGGAAAGCCAGAATTCAAATAAGAAACGATAACTTACAAGGGGTTAAAGATTTCTGCTACCTAGGATGTCAAATAACACGAAACGGGAAAAGTACAAAGAATATAAAACAAGGATTAGCACATAACCGTCCTGCATTTAACAAGAAAAAGCAACTACTGTGTTCAAAGGCAACAAACGTAGAAACAAGGAACATTGTTGAAAACATGTGTGTGAAGCAAATACTGTACGGCTGTGAAGCCTGGACAGTGGCAAAAGCGGACAGAAAAAGATTTTGATATGTGGTGCCACAGACGTTTAATGAATATATCATGAACGGACAAAGTTACGAACAAAGAGGTACTTGAAATGATAGGAGAAAAAGAAATATGTGGAAAACAATAAAAAATAGAAGAGGTAGAATAATAGCTAACATGAAGGAATATTGCGGAATATACTAGAAGCAGAGATAGACCTGGGTTAGAGTATTGCACACAGATAGTGGAAGGTGTAGGCTGTAAGAATTTCAGGGAAAAGTGTAGGAATATGAAACAATGGAGGTACGCGTCCAACCACTGCTAGGACCGAAAACCTATTGATGATGAGTAAGGATTTGGATATTTGTATAAGTGAAATGTTGAATATGAGCGGGGAAATTAGTGATGTTCGTAAAGATTTGATAGGTATATCTACCGGTATCAGAGTAAACAAGGGTGCTTGCCAATCATGGCACAGGGAGTTGTAGATGTGGGATTTTATTTCAGTGGTTGGAACGGTGCGGTATGTAGTAGGAGAAAAGTTTTTATTATGTAGCTGGATGGGTCAATCAAATTTTAGGTTGCGGGTTTGAAGGATGGCGTTTGTTTAATATAGTGTTGAGGGCCGCAGTGGAAGTGGTACGAAATGGGAGTTGTAAGCGAATATCAATAGTCTACTGCATAGCGGATAATATGGACGACGATGTTGTTGAAAATTAATCTTCTTTTGGATTGGGTAAGTTAATTGATTTTTGTAGGGAGTATTGGGTGTTGAAAAGGATTAGTTTGGTTTTGGAATGGATTTTCTGTAGGTGGGTATGCATTTTGAATCTGGTTTCTAGGTGAATTTGTAACATTATTTTGTAATGTTAACGATTAAACAAATTAATTAATTAAAAATTCAGTAACTTGAATAAAGTATAAACAAAAATTTACACCAATAAATCACCTCATTTTATTTAGGATCCTTTATATTAAAAGACCACATTTACCGATAGCTTCGGGCTAGTAAATTCCAGCGGCAGGTCATAATAATTTAAAGCTCTACCATCGTAAGTCAAATACAATAAACCTCTTAAAATGTATAGTACCTTTTAGCGTAAATAAAGGAAAACCAATTTCAGTTTGAAAAGCTTAACCTTCTTAATACTTCGTTGATTGACAGCGGGTTAGACAAAACAAAACATTATAATAGCGGACACTATTTCCAATTTGATTTGTTTAAATACTACAAGTAATTTTAAGTAGTCTGGAGACATCCATTGTATTTAAAATCCATTTCGGCTCAAGTAGGTTAGCCGGTCTTTGTTAATGCCAGACTACGGCCGCCATAGGTAGATTCCACATTGCCATATTTAAGTAATTCGTAGAAAGTAAAAGATAATTTAAACCCGTGGGAGAATAATTGCTTCCGTGATTCTCATCTAAAAAGGGGTTGGATTTGGTTTCTGAAATCTTGTTTTGTGGGAGGTTCTGTTCAGTCATTGGATAACAGAAAATGACGTACATAATTATTAGGGTAGGGATTTAGTTTATATATTTGAAGGCTTTAGCCAAAGACAGGGAGTTTTTCCAATGGGGCCGTCCGTGGTCAAGAAGTAGAGAGAAACGTAGTTTTGCGGGTAGCGTTCTCTGGCATGACATAAATATTCCACTTCGTATCACGTTAGTAAAAAAATTGGAAAGAAGTGTTACTCTTCCAGTTTTCGCGAGGGTTATGCCCATATGTTCGCGGATTTATAGTGATGCAAGATAAATATTAAAAAGCTTGTAGGCGTGTGACGCAGCAAGTAAGTGATATTGTCAAAAATTCTGCCGAGTTCGTGTGCCAGTCAATTTTCTTAAACATTACAAACAGAAGCAACAAGCGAGATTCTCTTCCCAAATTTAATAACTGCTCTACGTTGGAAAACAAACCCTCAAACAATGGACAATTTTTAGTAAGTAAGCTTTTTTATAGTTAAGTAGCATGACCAATTTTTAGTTAGTTTATTTGTTAGGACGTTTTGGCCATAACCCGTAGGATTAATTTAATGTATGATTTATAATATAAGTTTCTTTCATATACAAGTGTTTGATAACTACTTATGTACTCAAAATTTTCATAAATTCCATAGTCACCTTGTAACAATTTTATTTTTGGTTAATAAATCCCTTCATCAAAGTGCTAGAATAATAAAACACTTTTATTAAAATAATGGTAAAATACATTTAACAACTAAGGTAATACGTTAAAACAGCATCGTACTTTGGTATTCTATTTGTGGTTGAATATCTGTGTCTTCTACAGCTGTTCGCAGGCGCGTTTTGGTTTGACAACCTTCTCCTAGGACGCTCCGGTCGCCCGAGCGAGTTTGATAATCAGTCGGCCATACGTGGAAGCAGAGATAAGATGTACCAGAAACTTCAGGCCGGCAATTTGCGTATAAATTTTGAGGAGTCGGGACACATCTTTGAATAGCGGTTGGTATAGTATGAAGGTTATTAACTTGTTTAATTGGAGATAATTTATTTAGCGCGCGTACGATGTAATGAAAGCAACTATTAAAAATGCAACTTAGAAGGTAGAAGGTTTAACCAATTTTATTAAGAAGATCACTTTGTTATACGACGTGAAGAATGCAACTTTGATAATAGAAAGTTTAACCAATTAGGAGAAGATCACTTTGTTAAACAGCGTAACTGCTGACAGATGTGTTCTTGAAAGCAAATGCTTCGAACAGCGTTAGCACAAGTTATGTAAACAAGAATATTTTTGTGATCTGCTTTTTTAGAAACTAAAACTAGTACATGTAACTTAAAAAAGAAAAACTTGAGTAGTAACATTTTTATATGTAATCTGCCTGAACAGATCTGCACGGGTCGGAGTTTTTTTGTGTAACAAGTTTACAATTTACTGTAAAATGTTTGATTATGAATAATTTAGATAAACCTGAAATTAAAATTCACGAAGTAATTCAGTTATTAATTAAATTTTGTTGCAATTCATTTTATTTTAAAAGAGATTCTTTTTAGTAAATAATTGGTTCAAGATTAAAGTTTTTTATTTTGATCAAATATGATCAAACCTAACCACTGAAAGCTAACATCTTTAAGAGTAAATTTTGATGCCAACTTTATATGGAAAATATCTTTTAATACTTTTATGTATATTTGCGGGACACAAATAGTGTTCCACCTTTTTTATTAACCTAACTATTATAATTTCTTACAGGAACAGCGTCTTATTCTATTAAGACAGGTTTTTGTCATCGAAGGCGATCTTTCTTTCTTTGGGTCTCCACGTCCACCCTTAGAAATATGCCATGCCATTATCGTGAATAAGTCCGGACTTGGTGGCGCCTATTTGTTTTAGTTTAAGTTTGACCTACAAACAGATTTCGACTTACCCCCCCATTTCTCATAGCTCTACCCAAGGAATAGACCCCTAGTTATGTCGGAAGACTTAGTTGCACTGACGCCCAATGTCTAGGGCCAAATGAATAGAGAAAAATCGTTTCACTGCCACCCAATGTGGGGCTGGTGCTTTTAGAAGAATCGTTTCACTGGCACACAACGTGGTGCAAGATATAATAATAAGAAAAAAACACCGTTTCAACCTATTCACTTAAATTTCTAAATCAATGAATGTAAGAGGTTCACGTTTATTGCTCTGTGAATTAATAGTTTTGTTTGCCGTTGATTAAGTCAATAGTTTTTCTTATTTTTTTATATATAAGTAGTAAAAAAGTGAGGAATTGATTAAAAGAAACAATTGTCCTCCTTGGGATGACAAGTCTCTCAAGGTTTTGTACGAACATTTGGACATTCTCGACTTGTCTGGCGCCCTTGGCAATTGTCATTAAGCCACAATATTTTATGAAAGGTAAGTGCCACATTTTTGTAGTATATTATAAATTAATTTAACCCTTTTTTTAAAAATTTTAACCCTTTATATGATCCACGACCTTCCGCTAGCTAGTGCCGGTGACCCCCCTTTAATTTTTGTTTTACAGGCCGCCCCCGTTTTATAATTTTGCATACGTAGTAGCTTTTCCGCCTGTAACAAATTCCCACGTCGTCAGAAAAAGCAGTTTATGCATTTAAAAATGCAATTTTGACTCTACCAATAAACGAGTGGAATAACTGCTTCTTGAGTTGGTTCGAGCGCATGCAAAAGTAGAGTAATCTTCGTGTAGAATACTTCGAAAAATAAAGTTTTTAAAAGCTATCTACTGTTTTATTCCAGCTTTATATGCAAAACTTAAAAGACAACGCTCGCATTCACTTGAGCTTCTATCAATTTGCTGAACTTATTCTAGTCCATTCCGTTGTAATTACGTTCCGAATTATTAAATAATCTTAAAATCAACGTTTGTATACTTAGTAAACCCGAAACATTTATTGAAATGGTGCGCGTGATTTGGGTTAACATTCCACTTCTGACTTGGTTCGGAAAAACGCTCAATTTGTGTCAAAGCACTTCAATTTAAAAAAAGAAACCTTTTTGTATATCACACAACTTATCTTTTATTATTAAAAGGTACATAAAGGGTAACGGAATGTGCAATGTAAAAACTTAACGTTACATAATTCGCAAGATGTCTAAATTTAACGAGCGAGTGCCATATTCTCCTCTTGCTCGTATAACACTGCCCGCCCCTTTCAATATCCTACGTTTCGTGTTACAAGTTGAACCGCTGTATCTTGACCATGAGTCGTTGAGTTCACAGCATGAGGTATCCACACTTGATTGTTCAAGAGCCGCAGAGTATCCTATACCAAGTTGCTAAAAATTATTTGTTAAATGTGTAAAATGTAACAGTGACGTTCGCTGAGATTAAAAGATAAAACAGCAGGTATCCGCCTGAGGATTTCCAATAATCTTAAATGAAAGGAACTATGGCAATAACCGGAGCGCCGTTACAATTATAGTCTAACCTTTTATATGACCGCTTTTTCTACTTCTAAGTTAGTGCTTCTATTTTATTTCTTTCATGTTGTCTTACTAATAACGTTGAAAACTAGTGAAAATATTAATATATATCCGTACAATTTATACCGGCAACTATGGCTGAAATACATTCTAAACAAGGCAAAACAAAATTTACGCATGAAAATTTTGTAGATGCGAGCAAAAAAATATTGCAACGCAGGAGTTTGTGTTGTCAATACAGCTGCAGTAAGGGTAACGAGCACTCACACGATAGCTTATTAGCTAAAATTGAAGCCGATACAGTTTGTAGGGTAAATTAAGCAATTTCACCCAGTAATACTGATAGATTATTTTGCACATTCCATTTGCAATACCAAGAACTATTAAGCCGCTAATGTAACAGTTAATAGTTGTCAGCGTTCTATAATTATGGTATTTACCTGCTTTAAGGTTATATAATGAGTGCAATGTAGAACTGAAACAATAAATGCATATGTATACAAATGTAAAATAACAGAATAAGAGAAGAAGAAAATAAGACAGTAGACAATAGAACAAAGGTATTGTAATAAATCGAATTAAATATGTGAGACACTAAGCGTCCTCGTGTTAATTATCGTCTATAAATGAATATTATGTGTAGTTCATTTTGATTTCACTAGCTTCTGTAAAAAGTCAGATGGTGATCTAAATAAAATAGGAAGAACCACATTATAAGCTATTGCGCGAATTAAACGTCGAGCGGGGGAACCATGCAAAGCCTCATACAAGTAGTCAACGAAGTCACAGGGTGTTATGTCAAAATATTCTGCACTCAAGAAAATTGTTCGTAGAAAGAGAAATGCGATCGCAGCTGCTCCGCCTAATCCAATTAGTTTAAATGAACCCGTAACTCCACAGAACTATCAAATCTATGTTTTTCTAGAAGGCGTTGAAGAGAATTTTCTACTAACCGATAGTGGTCGAGGTACAAATAGAATTTAATCTTTTGTCGGCAAAGTAGTTTGCAAATATTGCAAGAGTTGCAGACTTGGTTTGTAGATGAAGCCCTTCGCTCTACACCACCCATTTTTTCTCAGGTTTATGTTGTTTATGCGACTATTTCAAATAAACAAGCGGTAAGGTATATTATATTTTTTACAATGTTCAATAAAATTTAGGATCTATCTCTTGCGATTTTCAGCTAGCAGCAATTCAAGCAATGCAACAATCTTTTCTGGTTGCTCTTTCCATTTATGTAAAAATACAAAAAAAAACACATTAGTAAATTACCCATTCTTCCATGTTACAACAACGGTGTAGATTTTTCATTAAAAACTAGAATGATCACAGCTTTAATTTTTATGCTTGTCAATGATTTAAATGACTCAACTGATCAGAAGAACTGCTGGCGGAGTTGCAGCTCCTTCTTGAGTACTTTGAAGATTATTATCTCGGAAGACTCAATCGTCGTGGAAATGCTAGACGTCCAACATCATTTTTGTCTGCGATGTGATTAATTTATAGGAACACGTTTTAACTGAACAAAATCGCACTCAATTTTGCCAAAACATGCCAGCATCTGGAACAACAACTACCAGGACTTAAAAACGATCCGACGGTACTCGGACGTGTCACGGTTTGAGTTTTTCTAATGCTCTGCCTGAAGGTACTACATGAAGTACAGGAACCGAGTTTTTTGTTAATTTGGAAATTTGGAATTTAGCCCTACCCTTGCCATTCCATGCAAGGTATGGATTTGTGACAACACTTGCACACGCAACCTACGTTTTACCTCTCATTCGAACGAGAAGGTATTTTTGTGGGAAAAGCTCCCCTAATAGTTTTTAAACGGTCCAGGGCAAGAATCGAATCCGGAATCTTGGGAGTAGTAGTCATGGACCTAACTAACCCACGAAGCCTTCCGTTTACGGAAGACCGTTGTATCCAGCATGGAATCGATGCAGAAGATACCCGGCCTATAAAACAACGGCTGAAAAAACTCCCATTAGCCAAACTCAAGGAAGTCGAAAAAATTGTTGAAGATATGGAGGAATAGGAGTAATTGAGTACTTTGATAGCGCTTGCGCATCGCCTTTCATGTTTGTAAAGAAGAAGAACGAGTCGACAAAATTTAGTGTGAACCACAGACGATCGAATGGCGTGCTCAAAAGGATAGATACTCACTTCCAAGGATTGACGTCACTCTAAAGACCTTTCAAGGTTACAATGGTTCTCGACCTTGAATATGAAGAGCGGCTGCTAGCAAGTGGATATAAAACCTAAAAATGGAGAAAAATCTCCATTGACTATTGGCACTGACCTATGGCGATTTACAGTCATGCTATTTGGGCTCTGCAACGCTCCTGCCACCATCGAGCGTTTAATGGATAACATCTTTTGTGGGAAACGTGCTTCGTATATTGGAATTACGTGATAGTTATTAGAAAGTTGTTTGGAGAACACTTTGGACATTTAGAATAAGTGTTTCGAAGACTGCGAAAAGTTAATCTGAAGCTGAGTACAAAAAGTGTCACCTGTTTGGTGAAGAAGTTAAATACCAAGGAGAACGTAGTTTTACGTAACGGAGTAACGTCAGATCCGCTTAGCTCAGGCGGTAGAGCATGAAACTCTTAATCTTAGCGTTGTGGGTTCGAGCCCACGTGGGGCACCATTGAAATAATTTAAAAGCAACCCCATTTAAGGTTTGGTAACGTTAATTTTTACCACATAAAGTCAAATTTTTACAGGGATTAAATTTGCCGGGAAATGGTTTTTAAATTATAATTTAGCACTCACCCGCTGTATCTTGCTCCCGATATGGCAGTTCCACATTCTCGGGGATGTCGTGGGTAGAGTCCTGCTGTCCCGGTGTTTGCCTGGC